>JAYRBT010000002.1:1172870-1211960 GCA_036023395.1 Myiotriccus ornatus
CATAATTATATTTTTGATTTCCAGCCCGTGTAGCAGTTGTAAAATCCCGAGATATGCACTGGTCACTTTTGGCTCAGAGGGATCAGAGAGATGTCAGCCTGAGCTCGTTACGGATGTTGATAGTGGCAGATGGAGCCAATCCATGTGAGTATGGATGTGTTTCCTGAGTGTCAGTCTTGCCAAGATTCTGTGTCAGACCTGACGCTCGGGAAGTTTAAACAATTTGTTCTCTAGTAAAATACTGTTTGTGTGCCAGTGATGCCACTGCTGTTTGCCTTTCTTGGCTATATTTAGCTGGGTAAATTCATTTTTTTGAACTTCATGTTTTCATTAGTGTTATACTCTTACATGATTTGACATGAACTGATACCTAGGAGATCTGTAGGTACAGATATAATCCGTCTTGGGCCGAGTGCTAAAGGCCAGGTGGAGTTGTGAACTGAAGGTGTGTCAGAAGCATCTGATGTTTGATTTTAAATGCTGTGACCTTTGCAAGGAACAATGAGATAGGAGCTATATAAGAAGTTGACATACCTGTAGTGACAAAGTACTGTGGTCCCTGAAGGGCTTTCCATGGTGGTAAGTGTTAGTGAGTGCTGCCAGAGGAGTATGCAGTTGGGAATTTCATCCAGTGAATTAGCTGTTAGTCACTGGGAGTTCTTTTTCCGAATCTGCCATCTAATAATAGGCTGGAATGTGTTTCAGACAATTTGAAAGGATATTGGTTTTGTGCAGCAATATTGGTATATCCGAGCTGAGAGCGAGCACAGACTTTGAATTCCTGCAGCTCAAGCTTTCCTGCCAACAGCAAAATGTTTCCAATCGCCTGATTCTTCTTTTTAGGGTCAATATCTTCCTGTGACGCATTCCTGAATGTATTTCAGTCCAGAGGCTTGAGACCAGAAGTAATCTGTCCTTGTGCTAGTTCTTCAGAGGCACTAACCGTGGCTATTCGCAGGTAATTCCCTTTCCTGAGAAGTGAACTGAAACTTTTCTGGACTATTGAGATGTGTCATGTAATCCCAGAATACCTTGGTTAGGAAGGTGCTCCAGGCCCTGTCCAGCCTGGTCTCGAGCACTTCCAGGGATGGCGAATCTCATGTTAAGGTGGTAGTCGGAAAAGACTACCACCACATAAAGATGCCCAAAGACTTAGGCAGAGGAAACAAGAAACTCACAGGTACCTCCCTCACTGACAGGTGGGTGATTTTTGTTTTCTTTAAAAAGTTTAATATTTTCTAAGAGCAGTCAGACATAAGGTGTTTTATTCCTGTCAACTGATGTTGCTGGAGGACATTTTAAAATGCCCTCAGAGCAAGCCTTAATTGTTTATGAGGAAGAAGATGCAGAATCTTCAATTATTTGCTTATTTACAGTGTCCTGTAAACAGGGGGCTAACCAAAAAAAAAAAAAAAAGTATTTGTAACTGGTCTGAAAAATACCATTGGATTTCTGGAGATAGCAAGAGATACTCTGAAAAAAAAGGAAATACTTTGATTATTAATAGACGCATGGATGGAATATGCTAGAATTTTTTGATAGTGGTTCTGATCAAAATGTGGCTTTTCAGAAAATCAGTATCAAGAAAACTTGAAACAAAAAAGTTTGAGATTTCAGAGAGTTTTGTTCTAGCTCTTTTATCATCCAGTGACAGTATATTGCCAGTCTTGAACTCCTATTTGTTAAAAGTGAGAAACCATTATTTCTCTTTACCTTACCAAGCCTGAGAAACTGGTACAATGTTTTCGGTGATTGTGTCACTACTGGTCTGTTGATTCGTATCTGACTGGACTTTCTGTTTTCCAGACCTCCTGAACTGGGTGGCCCCCCTCCAGGAAAAGCAGTGTTATCCATGAATTGTCTGAGTTTCGGCGTGATCAGAGTGGATACAGAGGAGAAGCTGTCGGTCTTAACTGTGCAGGATGTTGGCCAGATTATGCCTGGAGGTAGGAAAGCATTTCATGTAGGTTTAAGCATATTTCACATAAGTTACCTTTACTATTATACTTGTGCTGATGGAATTAATAAAAATGTTAAATACCCTCAAGGTAGTTTGACTTATGTTTTGACACGTTACCTAAACACATGACATTTAAGTGCTGTCTCAACTGGATTATTCAACTTTTTCAGTAGAGATTAATCCGCAATAAACCTGAATGGCCCTAGGTGCTGGTGTGGGGACATGCTTTTGGCTGGTCTGCAGAGTTGTTTTGCTGCTCGCTTGTTAGCGTTGGTGCTGACTGACCTACACCCATGTACTAACATGCAGAGGAACATAAAACAGAAAACACAGTAAGAAATGACAGCTTTCACCCTGGCCTGATAGTCCATGGAATGGAATGGAGGGTGATAGAATAGACTGAAATGGAGTATTTCAGTTCAAAAAAGACCTCATCTCAAACCCCATGGAGGTGATGGAACAACCAGATCTGGAAACCATTTTCTCATGCACGTGGAGGACAAGAAGGTGATCAGTGAACGTGATCAGCGTGGATTCACCAAGGAGAAGTCATGCTTGGCCTGCCTGCTCGCCTTCTACGATGAAGTGACTGGTTTGGTAGGTGAGGGGGAAGCAGTGGATATTGTCTACCTGAGAATAAGTTACAGAGAACACTGAGTCAGGCTCTTATCAGTGTCCTGTGACAGAACAAGAGCCATTGGACACAAACTGAACACACAAGCTTCCCTCTGAACACAAGGAAGAACCTTTTCCACTGAGTACCAAAATGGGTTTCCCCATCTGTAGAGTCCCCATCCTTGGAGATACTGAAAAGCCATCTGAACGTGTCCTGGGCAGCTGGCTCTGGGCGGCCCTGCTGGAGCTGAGGGATTGGACCAGATGGTCTCTAGAGATCCATTCTAAAACCAGCCATCCTGAAAGTGCCAGACTGGGTATTCCAGCAAACTGCTCAGTCCTGGACTAACCTGTTTCCTAATGACATCTGTTTGCAACACAGTGCTTCCTGAATTGGGTAGAGCTGGGTTTGCTCCTGAGCCCATTAAGTGGATTGAAGCAAAGAGACTTTGTCTCTTCCCTGCTGTTGTCATTTGAGACTTTGCTGCTAAGTCATGCATCATTTGGAGAGGAGAGCACTCTGAAGAAGATTAATAAAGGTGTCAAATAAGACGAAAGGCTGTGGACAGTGGGATGACAGACTGGACACTTAGTGCTGTCTGCTCCAACTTTTAGATTGGCAGTGTAATGGTGCTGTATGTCTTTTGTCCTGACCTGCACTGGTGTACTTGGAGAGGATGAAATACGAATTTTTTTGGATCCTCCTCACCCCTCAGATTTATCATGTAGTTACCAAAGAACCTCACTGGTTCTAGACATCCCCTAGACACCTTTGGCTTTGCTATTCTTGGTCTCCTTAACGAGCCTCGTGCCTTGCTGAGCTGCGGTTCCAAAGCCCTCCTCTCTGCAGAGCATTTACTCAGGGGAAAGGTGGAGAGCCAACTCGTGTGATTTCAGCAACAATCTCTTCTCTGTACACCAGGGCCCCTGATACAAGTAAGAGAAGGCAGACAGCCTCCCTCTGCTGATGAAAATTTCCAACCACCATGTAGCAAGTGGCGCACTGATCTTGTTTAATTTACCTCATTAATCCTGGAAGCACTTTGCAATCTCTGAGGATGGTGGTTCAGTTATTTTTACTGAACTTAAATTCACATTTAGAGCTTCCTCCCGCTACCAATAAAAGACTGAGCAGAAGCTCTGCATTTCATACCAAAATGAAGGGAAGGAAGCCCCTTTGGAGTCAGGTTGACAAGGCAGACCAATGGGAGTACAACCACTGAGGATATAATGGCTGGATATTTTTGGGTGGCCTCAATGTGAAACCATAATTGCAGGGGAAAAAAAGGGTATGGTGATGCAATCAGGCTTACTGGCTTCTGAATTGGTTCACCTGAACATTCAAATTCGGGGTGTCAAACTTGTCTGCAGAGGCCCAGAAGACATTCAGCTGTGACTGTCCCTGCAGGTTGTATCTGATGACTACACACAGGGAGGAATATGGTGTCAGCAGAGAAGTCTCTTGGTCATTGTGTTACTTCTCAGGTTTTTATTTTTGGTTTGTGGTAAGACCATTTGAAGCTGTTTTGAAAGTCCGTAATAAAATTCCGGGAAAGGCAGTAATTTCACCTTCACAGTTGGACTTGATGATCTTACAGGTCTTTCCTGGCCTAATCAGTTCCCTGATTCTGTGGCTGGTGTCTGTGTCTCGACAGAATGGTGATTTTTCTGCTTCAACTACAATACAGGTGGCTTGGACTGCTACTGCTGTCTGGTTTGAGTGTCCACACTACTGCTGTCCCCTTGAAACCTCACTGAAGTTCAGCTGTGCTCCCCATCTTCTACTCAGATTAGGGGTTAGTCCAAGGACATGGAGGGAACTATACCCTTCAGGTAGCCCTGAATCCTTTGGGGTACTGGCTGAGCTTAAATTCATTGTTGGTGCAGTTTTTATTCAAAAAGCAGGATTGATTGAAATCTTTCTTTGGGTTAGTTTGTCCCGTGGAGATGCTCCTGGCTTTGCTGTGGGCTTGCTCTCTGGGCAAGTGCGCTTGACTAAACTAAGGCACAAAGCTACGGCTGTGGTGCACCTTGAGCTGCTCTTCGTATTCAACTGCCAGAGTTGTGAATCACCTTGGTTAATACTCCACAGAGCATCTGCTCAGTGGCAGGTTAAAGTCTGCCTTAGGATGTTGGAAGAGTTCCCTGTGTGCTTGTGGGTAAGTAATTTCCCCTCAGGATGAGTCGTTAATGAGAAACAAACCCCCGTCCTTGTGAAATGCCTAATTGAGCAGTGAGATGGGATCTGTGACAAAACCCTTCTCCTTTGTCTAATCCCTTGAGGCATTGTCTGGCAAATCTAAGGGACCCTTCTGGATTAGGGTGCCACTGACAGGCAGAGACAACACTACCATAACTTTCTGCATGAGTGAGAAGTGATAAGTGACTTGCCTGGCTGTGTGAGGGGAGAACACAGTTAAGTGTGTATCATTAAGTGCCTCAAGGTGACACAACTTGTAATTGATGGCTGTTGCTGCTATAAAATACAGTAGCAAGTGGCAAAACTACTTGTAGGTTAAGCAGAATTTGGGCAACTTAATGAATTAACTTCTTTAAAACTCTGGTTAGCATTGGGCTGTCAGAATCTGGGGCAGATTTGCTTCAATTTGTCCACATGATAAAAACTCCAGCAGAAATTTCTCTATAGTTAAGTCAGAACATACATAATAGAGTTCATTCTAGGGCATAGCGGATATCTCTGTTCCCTGTGACTGTCTCTTAAAATAATCTTCCAGAGTAGAAGGCCAAAAGGCTAGCAGTTACTTACAGGTGTGTGCCAGATAAAAAGGAATTAATGACTTAAGGAAATGAATGACGTATTTTCAAATGAGTCTGCATGTACATTCTAACAGTGGATAATACCTGTGCCTGGTAAGATTTATGCACATCATGGAGGATGTGCCATCCCTTCTGGCTTGGTGTTTGGCATACAGGAGAGAACATACCACCACCTGTTCGCTGCCCCTCTGCTGACTGACGAGTCGTGCTCTTGATCTCCTTTTGGTTTTCTGGGTTTTTTCCTTAGGTTGCTGTGCTTTGTGATGTAGGAGCTCACATTCCTGGATTTCCTTTGGAAAAGGTCAAGCCAAATTGTTTTGATCTCATTTCCTCTGAAGGTTCCACGCATGCTTTATTTGGGAACTGCCTGGTTAAAAGGTCTTGGATAAAGTGTCCACTTTCACCCTCATCTTGTTTTTCTGTTTGTTCGGAGACACTGACCCCACCTGCTCTGGGCATCTTATTCAGCTGACCCGTCAGCACCAGGGTCATGTCCTGTGTCACTTCTCTTTAACCCACAGGCCACTCTTTGATGCCACATTCCCTTCACAGTCATTATCTTCCATGAATGTCCATCAGAAGAGCCTCAAGGGAAGTTCAGGCATCCACGGACAAATCTTCCCATCAAAGATAGCATGGGAATTCTTAAGAGAAAACCTAGAATGCATTCCCCTGGAATCTTCTGCTGGTGAGATGACATTTTGCCTCACCTGTTGACCACCTTTGGCTATTTTGCGTGGTTTCTGTCTGGGACTGACATTGCTAAGTTTGGCTTATAGCAATCTTCAGGTCATTTTTTCAAATTAGACTAGTAAAGATGGTAGGGAGAGTGCCAAACCTATTCGGTTCTGCCTATTTGTGCCTCCAGCTTCCACATCGACTTGCCATGTTACCTGTCATCTTGGAAGCATATTGTACCTTATGCTTGAACCTGGGTGTGGTTGCTCAGGGTATTCAGTCAAGTTTGTCTCCCTGCTACTTCCCAACTAATCATTTCCATTCTTTTATGGGGATCCTTCTCATGTTCTTAATTTGACAGGAGAGTAGCACTCTCGAAATCCAAAAGTTCTACATCCCTGTAGCTCCTACTCATACAAAACCTGGTTCCTAGAAATAGTGCTGCTGCAGCAGCTACTTCCTTACACCCAAGCAGAAAACTTTGGGTTGGTGCCAGATCTTGGGTTTCTGCAAGAGGAACTTTTGCGTGTGCGGTGTCACCTTCTGGACTGTGACTGTATTCAGTACCTTTTCTAGAAGGTCAGGGAGAATGGTTCCGATTTCCTAAATGTTGGGATGCTCACATTGTCTCCAGTCCATGGATGTCCTGGATGTCATTATTTCCTCTGTCTGTATCAGCAAACCTGTTTGCACAGGTTCTGGTGGTTACCACAACCCATCTTCACTGCAAAGGAGTCTGGCTCCTTCATCCCAGTGCCTGATCTATGGAAGGAGACGTTACAGAACAATTTGGTGAAGTTTTCAGTCTTTTCTCTTAAACTGTGAGATAGCAGCACCTCTTTTCCACTCAGTCCTTAGAATTTATCATAGTAATCGATTCCACTTGGCTTCAGCCTGTCACACAGTGGCACAACAGCCTGCCACTGCAGAACAGCTGCTCTTGAGACCTGTGCCAGCATGTGCACTTGGGATGAGATGTTTTCTTCCAGTTTAAATGTTGTTCTTTGGATAATTTTGTGACCACCTTTAAAGTCTAGATTTATGTTCGTCCTCAGCTAGGAAGCTGGCTGACTTTATGCCTGTTTCTCTTTCCAGAGGAGCAGGGAAAGATTCAGGTCCTTGCATTTGACATCCCTGTGTTCTGTTTTTCTCAAAGACTAGGGTTCTCTGAAAACCCTGCAAATACCTTCCACAATGACTCTAGAGGCATTTTATTCTGCTCTTTTAGTATTTTTCTTAAGGCTTCATGCTTCTAGAAGAGAGTTCTAACTAGAGACTGCAGTGCAAGGGTAGCTGTTGTATGTGGATCCACTGTGAACCACTGGAAGCGGAACAAGACAGCACTTTCTGACCCTCCTCAGCACCTTCTCTCGCAGCCTTTTGCCGTGCAGGCCCCTGGCATTCTTCTTGCATTCCTGCTGTGCTAGTCTTGAAACATGCAAACCTGAGTCCAGTCTTTGGTAGGGCATCAGTGTGGTCCTTTGCACAGCAGGACTCTCATCCTCTGCCAGGATACTCCTTGGCAGGTTTAGCTGCTGAGAGTCGCCATCTGTCAGAATGTACATGTGGACTCATTTGAAGAAAGAAAGCTTTCTTGCCAGCAATCTGTGTTCTTCGTGACGTGCAGTCCACATGTACATTCCCGTCCCATCTGCTTTTCCCTTCTCTCTAATTCTTTTTCAGATGCAATGCTGTTGAGAGAGACTGAAATGGTGGTAGATGCACTCTCTTGTATGTCACACATGAAGCAGGAAAAGGAGGAGAAGCGAGAGTACAGGCTCCACAGGGACTGCATCAGGGCAACCTTGCAGTATAACCTGGCAGGGCAGAACTGTGCCTGCTGTTAGAATGTACCTGTAGACTACCTGTATCATACATTGGTTACTGGTAAGTATTTTTTTTTTTTTTTAAACTTGATCAGAGTGGTAGGGCTGTCCTTGGGCTTCATGGATGGAGCATCACTTGGGGGCTGTAGGCCAATCCGTTGGTTTTTCCATGTTTGTGAGTGTGCTGAGGGCTGTACATTTGAGAATGCCCACAAGTTGTTGCTGTGCTTTCTCCTGTTACTAGCACTTCTCTCTGCATCATTGCCTAAGTGTTGCATACAGAGTTCTGATACTAGCTCAGGTTATTTCCTGGAGTAATCAACTATTTCATCAGTTAAGATAATATCAGGATAATTTAGACATTGATCTATTGGTAGAGTGAATGCTAGTCTCTCCTGTTGACACCTAAGATGTTGACAACTGAAGACTTCTCTTTGAAAATGTCCCCACAGGTCTGTTTTTACCAGCAGTTCTTGGTCCGTGCCGGCAGCAGAGCTGGCTTCATTGTGTTTATTTTGTATTGAGCTGATTCCTTTCTTCATCTTAAGTGCTAAATCAAACTGCCTTGCACTGTTGTACTTTGGATTCAGCTGCAGCTGATGTGGAGGCTGTGAAGCATTGTAAGAAGAAAACATTGCATTTATGAACTTAATCTTGGAGAACTCATTACAGAGGCTGTCCAAAAGCTAGAGAGAGCTCTCTTACATGCTGTGTTTTTCTGTAGCTGATAGATAATTGATATTAAAATCTTTATCTGTCAGAGCAGAGCACTGTGTGTGTCAGCTGCTGGAGCACACTAACACTGGGATTCTGTGTTCTTCCCCCTTGCAGCCAACGTGTGTGTTGTGAAGGTGGATGGGACTCCTTATCTGTGTAAAGCTGATGAGGTTGGAGAAATATGTGTGAATTCGGGAGCGACTGGGATAGCGTATTTCGGCCTCCTGGGAATCACCAAGAATGTATTTGAGGTTCGAACTTCCTTGTAACGTAAAGTGTGATTGTTGCATTTCTAGTATTCCTTCTTGCAAATAGACTTATTTGTTCCTTAAAAGTCCTTTTTTGGTGGTATTTTTTTTTGGTTGGTTGGTTTGGTTTTTGGGTTTTTTTTTTTCTGTTTTTTGTTTTGGTGTTTGAGGTTTTTTTTATTAGAAAAAACCTTGACTTGGATATACTTTGCTTCACGTGTAGAATCATAAGAAATTATGCCTCCTATAACCAAAAATACCAAGTATTATCTGCAGTCAGTCAGCTGCTTTTAAATTCCACAATCCAGTGTTTTGCCTATGTGAGCATTTAAATTCATCGGAGTCTGAATTAACACAGAAGTCTTATGTGCAGTTACCTGAAGGCATTTCAGTCCTTTTGCTTCTGTTTTTCCTTCCAGTGGTACTCCAATTTCATGTTCTCCTTTTGTGGCAGTAAAGAAGTGAGAGTCCATATCAGTCCATCAGTGTCTGAATCCTTCTGTGTTCTTCCAGGCCATCCCAGTGACAGCAACCGGCGTGCCTGTTTCAGACCAGCCCTTCACAAGAACAGGACTGCTTGGCTTTGTGGGTCCTGTAAGTGTGAACAAGCCCTGGGGGCCCTACTTTGTCCTGACTCCCAGCTCTTTAAGTGGTGCCCCTGAATTCAGCAGAATTACATGTTGGGCACTGACCTCCCATAGATCTCGAGAGTATTGTTGGCTTGAGTCAGGCATGTATTGCCAGGAGTGAGGAGGTTTTTCCCCTCTGTTTCTAATCCTGCCTTCTTTTCAGGACTGTTTGGTGTTTGTGGTAGGAAAGTTGGATGGCCTGATGACAGTCAGTGGCCGCAGGCACAACGCAGACGACGTGGTGGCCACCGCCTTGGCAGTCGAACCCATGAAGTTTGTCTATCGGGGAAGGTGAGTATATCAGAAACTTCAGCCCTGCTGACTGGGCTTTGTTCTTCCTTTTTTCACCCCCAGACAGTCAATAAGTAGCACAGCATACACAGGAGCAATGCGTGTGAGCTTTTACGTGTGTTTTTTGTAGGAATGGTGGCACTAGGTTGTGATATGCCCTTTCCCTGCTAACTTGAGAGACAAATATTGACACTCTTCTTCGTGCACAGTAGATTTTAAATTGCTTTCACAAAGCATAAAAGTAGATCTTTAAGTGTCTGTTTAAAAGTTCTTTTAAAGCTTCTCATAAGACACTCAAATGAAGCTCATATGCCCAATGTAAGACATCTCGGTCCCACTGAGCCTTTTGGGCAGAGTGGCCAAGAAAAGAATTGTGCAGCATGTCCTAAAGAGCAAACAGCTGCAGGACGTTCAAAGATAGTGTGTGTTGTATCACCAACCTGATTGCTCTTCTGTGGTCAATGGCCTAATGTCCAGATGGACATCAGTGACAAGTGGGGTCCCTCAGGGGGTCCGCCTTGGGACCAGTCCAGGCTGGGGGATGAACAGATCAAGAGCAGCTCTGCTGAGGACTTGGGGGTGCTGCTGGATGAGAGACTGGACATACCCTGACCGCATGCACTGGCAGCCCAGGAGTGTCCTGGGCTGTATCCCCACAGTGTGGGCAGCAGGGGAGGGGGGGATTCTGCCCCTCTGCCCTGCTCAGGTGAGACCCCACCTGCTGTGCTGCCTCCAGCTCTAGGGGCTCCAGCACAGGAAGGACATGGAGCTGCTGGATTGGGTCCAGAGGAGGCCACAGAGACGCTCCAGAGGCTGGAGTCCCTCTGCTATGGAGACAGGCTGAGAGAGCTGGGATGGCTCAGCCTGGAGAAGAGAACGCTCTGGCGAGACCTTATTGCAGCTTTTTAAGACCTAAAAGAGCCTTGTAAGAAAAATGGGGACAGAGTTTTTAGTGAGGCCCGTCTCAAGGACAAGTGGTGATGGTTTTAAATTGAAAGAGGTTAGATTCAGACTAGATACAAGGCAGACAGTCCTGACTGTGAGGGTGGTGAGGCACAGCGAAGCTGTGGCTGCCCCATCCCTGCCCCATCAAGGTCAGGTTGGAGGGGGCCCTGAGCAACCTGATCTAGTTGAAAATGTCCCTGCTTACTGCAGGGGGGTTGGAACTAGATGACCTTCCAAAACAAACTATTCTATGATCCTTTGAAAATCGAGCTTTCCTCGGTTTTGCATCAGTTGTGCAACTGACATAAAAATAATGCAGTTGAGCATAAAAATAATGGCACATACCTGGCTGAGGCATTATTAGTATTTTATCCTAGGAGATGCAAGCCTAAAACTAATGTAATTCCCAAGTGGGAGTCAAGTATTTTCCTGTGCAAGCATATGCTGGTCAGTAATTTGGCATAGCCACCTTCCTGAAGGGGATGTAGGGGCCACAAGTCTAGGGTGCATGATGGAGTTCTGTAGGCAAGGTTTGCACAGCCCCTGCACGTATGGAACTTGCCTGTCAAACACGTGCTACACTGGTGACTGCAAATCCACCTGACCCCCACCACAAATGGGTTACAGCAGTGAACCTACATGTGTTCTATTTTTCCTGTGGCTTTGTGATGACCCTGGCATGAACAAAGCTTGTGTGTGTAAAACAGTGCCGTGAGAGGTTGCAGCCGTCCCCCACGTGACGATAACCCGCGCTCTGTTCACCGTATGTTGCATCCTATCATTCTTCTGTCCTTTGTGTTTTAGGATAGCAGTGTTTTCTGTGCCCGTTTTGCATGATGATCGGATAGTGCTTGTGGCAGAGCAGCGCCCTGACGCCTCAGAGGAGGATAGTTTTCAGTGGATGAGCAGGGTTCTACAGGTAGTCAGTCTGTCCTTTCTCTTTTCCAGGTGAATAAGGCTGATGTATGAAATGAGAATATTAGAGCATCTTTTTTTTTTTTTTTTTCCCCATAAGCCAAACCTGTCAGTGTAACCACAGAGAGATATAATGAGCTGTTTTTTTTTTTTTTTTTGGTTTTTTTTGGGTTTTTTTTTTGGTTTTTTTTTTTTTTTTTTTTTTTGTTGTTGTTGTTGTTGTTTTTTTTTTCCAAAATGTGTTTCAGGGTTGATAGTTTTCAGAATTTTGGTAAAAAGTAAGACTTCCTTTCAGAATGTTTTTTTAACTTCCTACTCCTAGGATTCCTTGAGTCCTAAGGGTAATGGGTTTTTTTTGGGGGTTAATGCTACACGTCTCTTCTGATTTCATACTGAGATTTAACTCTGAAAATGTTTATGGGGGGTACTTAGTGCCAAGTATCAGAACTGCCCCCGAAAGCTTTTTATGTCACTAACAACCTATTCTAGATCTCCAACTGTAAGAATTAAAAAACTTTTTTCCCTTTATTGCTTTAATGTATTTTCTTGGGGGGAGGAGGGCAGGAGGAAGGGGAATTCTGGTAGATTTGAATTTGTGGATTTCAGAATTAATCAGTTCTAAGGAAGTAAAAAATTGAGAGAGCAGTTATGGAAGACTGGTGAAGGGAGTGATACAGACAAAAACTTAAGGGAAGTTTGCTCTAAGAGTAAAGCAGTTGGGTAGTAACGTTTTCTGCTCTTTTTGGAGGGAATATCCACTAACAGAAAGGCTTTTTCGTGGGAGAAAATATTTTTATTTCTCTTTTTTTAGAAGTGTCGTAGCTAAAACAGACACTTAAGTTTTAGGCAGCAAAGATACTTCCCTCCCTATTTTTGTGGTTTTATGTTCTACCGCGCTTTTGTGATTGTGCCATACATGCTAAATTTGCTGTAATATAGTTTTGGCTTTTGAAAATCTCTGCACTTTTTGCCCACTTATAAGAGACTTTCCTAATCCCTGATGTGCAGGTGGCATCCCCTTGGTAGAGGGCACAAGCAAAGTCCTGGGTCTGCTCCTGCTCCCATTGAAGTCATGGCACAGCTTCTATGAGTTCAGTGAGTGCAGAATTGGACCCTTTATTTGCAAATTGTGGTGCAAGTAAAAACTTTAATGTTATAAATGACTTGAATTCAAATTCTTGCTCTAGCTACATCCCAGTTGATAACGTGGAACGTATTTTTTTTTTTCCCTTTTTAATTTCCATCAAGGCGATCGATAGCATCCACCAGGTGGGTGTGTACTGCCTGGCCTTGGTGCCAGCCAACACTTTGCCAAAGGCTCCCCTCGGAGGAATTCATGTTTCAGAAACGAAGCAGCGCTTTTTGGAGGGTGCTCTGCATCCTTGTAACGTCTTGATGTGTCCCCACACCTGTGTTACCAACCTGCCCAAGCCCCGACAGAAACAGCCAGGTGAGGAAAAAGCAGAGCACGGGGCTGGTTCTGCCACACCCTGTGTTAGACGTGGCACATCTGCAGCCTGCACTGATTGTTGCACGTTCCTTATGTTATTTGCCCTCATTTTGCACCTTTTCTTTCCAAAATGCAGATGTTGGTCCTGCCTCAATGATAGTGGGAAACCTCATAGCTGGCAAGAGGATTGCACAGGCCTCGGGCAGAGATGTGAGCCAGCTGGAGGATAACGACCAGGCAAGAAAGGTGACACTGATGTCCTGGTATGACTTGAATATTCGAATTAGCTTGTTCAGAGTGAGAGAAGACCAGGCAGGATGTTATGCTGAAAGTAAACCTGAGGTGTTCTGAGTGAGCCTGAGTGTCTCCTTTTGATTCCATTTCAGTTCCTGTATTTGGCAGATGTTCTTCAGTGGCGAGCTCAGACAACTCCAGATCATCCCCTCTTCCTTCTGTTGAATTCCAAGGTGAGATGCACTTTAGGTCATACTCAGAGACTGGGATCGAAACAAAAGATTTTTTCGATTCTAAGGAAATTCCAGCCAGAAGTCTTTTCCTTAAGTGCTTCAGGTTATTTTAGTGAAGCAGACAAAAATTGCTACTTGGTAAGAAGCATCATTTTTCCACTTCTGGAATTTTATGCAATATATTTTATGTCACATCTGGAATTTCAGTATGCATTCTTCCTGGCTTAAAGCATTGAAGTAATTACATTTCCTGCTGGAACCCAACTTTTGTGATATTAATGGAAGCCACAGTTCTGTCTTCATCTCTGAACACAAGGGTAACTGGAAGTCAGAGCTGGAGGATTTCCTAATTAGAAGATCTAGAGCCTAAGTAGAGAGCCTTTGAGACAGCTTTGGAGTCCTGTTTTCTAGGAGCACTGTCACACCTTTCAGGAGACTCTGATGCCTTGTCCTGGGCTAGGCTCTGCCCCCAAGAAGGATGGCCCTTAAAATGGCAGCAGCAGCACAGTGAGAAATTGGATTTACCCCGTGCTGTGCTGTGCTGCAGACAGTGGGATAGAGAATGTGCTTCCAGAAGGTCCAGCAGCAGTCCTTGGAAAGGGAAGGATTTGCCTTTGTGGGTCTTATTCAGAGAGGAAGATGGTTAGGACATGGTTCAACACTTCTAACTTTTTTTATGAGACTGTTTTAGCAAAAGAAACTGTTTCAATGTTGTTATTGTTGAAAGTCACAGAATTGGTTTATTGTCTCAGAGTAAAGAGGATTTGGAGGGAAGTTTTCTGGTAGGAAGAAGCACCTTCCTGGGTCATTTTGTTCAGGCAAGTTTTACCCTTGACAAGGAGACTCTGCAAAAGGAAACACAAAACTTGGGCACAAAGAAATTACCTGTTGGTGAACACCTGTCTTGAACAACTGGGGACTAATGGTCTACAGTGCTACATGTTAGTGTGTTCACACCTTTCCATGAGAAACCCTTTTGGTTTTCACCTTTTCATGTCAGTATCCAAATCACTGAGCTGCTGCTGTTTCTATTTCAACAGTACACTGTATTTACTGTTCTGATTTTGCACGATGTATAAAATCCTCTAGTGCTGCAAAAGCTCATGGTACCAGCAGCGTGGTTTCTGAAACGTAGAGGCAGAGTCTTTAACAGTGTTTGCTGTATTGTTAGAATAAGGACAGGTGAAATACTGTACCTGCAGCAGGTACTTTGTGTAGAACAGCTTGAGGAAAGGTTTGTGATGTCACTTCTCTCCCGGGCAGGGCACTGTAGCCAGCACTGCATCATGCATCCAGCTGCACAAGAGAGCAGAGAGGGTGGCAGTCGCGTTGCTGGAGAAGGGGCGGCTGAACGTTGGTGACCACGTGGCCCTGGTTTACCCTCCAGGTGAGGCAACACAGACAGCAAAAGCCACAATCAGCACCAGAAAAGAAAGTCCTGCCTGTGAAAATATATCCCTACCCACCTAAAGTTTGTAGGATCGGAATAGCTTCTTCTAACTCTCAAATGCAAAACGTTTTAACCCTGTGGAACCAGGCATGGCCAAGAGCAGCCTGTTGATTTGAAGAGACCCTTGTGGCAAATCCTTAAATCTCAATAACATAAATCGCTGTGTGTTTTGATTTTGGTGAAAGAGTTGGGCCTCTCGTCCTGATGAAAATGGCTTTAATTTCACAAATAATGCTTTACAGGAGTGGACTTGATAGCAACTTTCTATGGCTGCTTATACGCTGGCTGTGTCCCCATCACTGTCCGCCCACCTCATCCACAGAACCTTGCTACCACTCTGCCCACTGTCAAAATGATTGTAGAGGTAGGTACAAGACATTCCTCTCCATATGCTTTTGGGGAGTGTGGAATGGTTGATGCATCCTGATGCATTGCTTTGTCAGTGGATGGTGTAAAATAAGCCAGGGATAAAAAAAATCAATATGCTCAGTCAATAATGACATTTTTTTCAGAAACTTGTTTAAAATGGTCTTTTATTGTTATGATTCATTTTGCTTTGTTTCCAGTGATTTTCTTCATCTGTTCACCTTATTGTTTATCTCCTCTGGATGGATATGACATCACTTTGGGCATGCATTCCCTGGTTTTGTGAATGGTTTTAATGCTGTGCCTTTTACAGGTCAGTAAGTCTGCGTGCATACTGACCACCCAAGCCATAATGAAACTGCTCAAGTCTAAGGAGGCTGCTGCAGCTGTAGATATTAAAACGTGGCCCACTATTTTGGATACAGGTACAGTAGCCAAAGTGGAAATAGTTTTAAGAGTGATGTGATTACTTTGTTACACCTTAACTGCCTAACTGAGTGGATGTGTTTTGCATTGCATTAAAATAGCTGTTCAAGAAATTATAGGAAGCATCTGGTGATAATGCTGTAAAGATACATTTCTTTGTCCTGTGCTCGTTTCCCAGAACAATAATACAGTACTTTTCTCTTTTTATTTATTTTAAATAGATGATATGCCTAAAAAGAAGCTGGCTAGTGTTTTCAGACCTACTTCTCCAGATATGTTGGCATACTTGGACTTCAGTGTGTCTACTACTGGTATATTAGCAGGAGTAAAGGTAGAGTAACAAGAGAGATAATTATGCTTTGTCTCCTTATGTTTAGGAAGGAGTATGTGATACCGTTTTTCTCAGAAAGGTCCCTGAGAGCTCCTGTTTTCCTCTTGCAGATGTCACACGCAGCTACAAGTGCCTTATGTCGCTCGATAAAGCTCCAGTGTGAGCTGTACCCATCCCGACAGATTGCCATCTGCCTGGACCCTTACTGTGGCCTGGGCTTTGCACTGTGGTGCTTGTGCAGGTATGTCATTGCAGCCGTGGGCCTCCTCATGTGTGCCCAGCCTTCTCCAGAATCCCAGGGAACAGCCGTGGGTAGAACTGTCAAAGAAACCCAGTCAAACCATTTACCAGTAGTTCAGCAGACGCCTTCTGTGGTGAGAAGATCCACTGAAGTCAGTCAGTTTACTTGAGTAACTTCGGGTTTGCAAGTGGAATTAATTAGATACCAAATCCAAGAAAAAAAAAAGGACTTCACTGTCTATCTCACATTGATTAAATAAATCCCTTTAAAGTCTTTTGAGATTAAACCATATGTTTTGACAAGACCCTTCAGGTGTTCACTGCAAGATCGGTGTGCACTAAGAAATACTGCTGAAGGAAGCAGTTAAATGTTTCTTAAAATGAATGAGTGCTGAATTGATTCAACCAGATAACTGCTCTAATGCAGCACATCTCACAAAGCTGCAAAATTTTCCTCTTTTTTTTTTTTTTCCTTTTAAAGCTTCCCATATGCTTTAACTAATCCAATGATTTAATAGTGTTTTAGATATTTCCTTAAATAAAGGCAGAAACTGAAGGTTTTGAATGAAAGGTTGTTTTGTAAACAGGTAAATTTCCTGTAGTTACACCTGTCCCTTCTCTCTTTCTCTCTGAATTCCCCAACTGGAAAGGAAGTGCACTGAAGAAAAACAGAAATGCAACTTTGGTAGCATCTGAGGATTTATATCAGCAATAAAGTGAGGCAGGGTGGAGGGAGAAGAAACCTCAGTGATGAAAGAATTAAAATACAAAGTGAAACAATGATGAAACCAAAAACTTAAAGGTGGTGTGATTCTGAATTTGAGTTTCTGTCCACTCATGTCAACGGGTATCCAGGTTAAATATTTCACATAAACACTGTTTAAAAACAGACAGCCATGGCAAAGGTAGAAAATTGCATTAAAAAACGTGAACAGTGCAATACAGGTGTTAAACACTCATTTCATTCCAAGCAAAAGGTGCATTTTCAAATGAATGACTCAGAAGAATAAGATCAATATCCAGCTGTAATCTACAACTGGAATGATGGTGGTTAGGAGTTGGAACTGGAATTGAGTGGTAAGACGTGGCACAGGCTGCCCAGAGAAGCTGTGGCTGCCCCATCCCTGGAAGTGTCCATGGCTGGATGGGGCTTGGAGCAACCTGGGCTAGTGGAAGATGTCCCTGCTCATGGCAGGGGGTGGGATGAGATGAGCTTTAAGGTCCCTTCCAACCCAGGTCACTTTGTGTTTCTCTGATGCCTCAAATGTTAACATTTTTTTGCCAGAAGTTCTGCCTATTGAAGGCGTTGAATGTTTGCCTGTAGCTGAGCACAATTTACTGCACAGGACAAATATACTTGCCTTAAAGTTTATGATTTACTCAGCCCTATAGTTCCCAGCTAAGAGATTCTTGCTCTCTTGGAGAAGAGAACCTGAAGTTCAGGTCTCAGTTTTCCTGTGTTTCTTCCGTTTTGACTTCACATAACTCACGGCGCTTTTTTTGTTTGTTTTTATGCTGGCTTGAAGGTGTCATGTTTCTATTCCTTCCTCTCCCCAGTGTATATTCGGGTCACCAGTCCATCCTGGTCCCTCCTCTGGAGCTGGAGAGCAACGTGTCTCTGTGGCTTTCTGCTGTCAGCCAGTACAAAGTACGTGTCACCTTCTGCTCGTACTCTGTGATGGAGATGTGCACCAAAGGGCTTGGGACACAGACCGACGTTCTCCGGGTGAGTGCACTTCATTTTTCAGCATCCTGACAGGTACACACATGTACCTTTCTAAAAACACCTCATTTGCAGGGGGATGAGTTCGTATTTCTGTGAGAGCCTTTCGTCATGACTCGATTTTTGGGGAATGTTGAGATTGCTGGAAGATTCAGCTCTAATGTTTCTGGTGGAGGAGAGAAAAAAAAAAAAGTCTTGTATTTTCAGCTTTACTTGTTTGTGGCACCTCTGTGCTGCTGGGTGTTTCTGAGATTTTGGGCAAAATACGTAGCAAGCCTGACAGCTTGTTTGTGTCTGAGACAGAAAAACACCACCAAACAAAAAAAACCTCCAAATAGACAAAACACACCCTAACAGAAGAAAAAAGCCCAAAGCCTCGCCAGACACCAAAAAACCTCTCCCCCAGACAACAAAACCAAAAAGCCCCCCAAAACCCAGTAAGTCTCACTTGCTTTCAGATCAGTTAATACCAAAACTGTTGAGTTCTAAAATGGATATAATCTTCCACAGCTCTGGAAGTGTTCCAGGCCAGGTTGGATGGGGCTTGGAGCAACCTGGTGTAGTGGAAAGTGTCCCTGCCCATGGCAGGGAGGTGGGACTGGATGAGCTTGCAGGTTCCTTCCCCCCCCAAACCATTCTATATGATTACATTATGATATACTTATTAACAACAGCAACTACACCCTGATACATCCATTTATTTTTGAGGGAAGTATCTTAACTCAGACTTAATATCTTTGGAAGAGGAGGGAGCGTTCCCACAGCTGTAGTAACTGGGTTGCTCAGGAGTTCCATTGGGAATGTGTGGCAAAAAAGTGGCTACATTGTGCTTGTTCTCAATAGAAACAAAAAAACCTGTTCCTTTCTTCCCCTGGACCTCACCGAGGGAAATCCTGGCCCCCAGGCAATTGCTCCAGGTTCACATTCACCCTGACAGGAGCTAATGATGTCTGGAACACTTCTTGCACCTGAGCTGTGCAGTGCTGGGAGCCAGCCCTGTGACACAATGGCTTTTTGGGGAGTTTTCAGCCTAGAATTTTGAGTGACTGTGCTGCAGCTACATGATGTCCATGTCTTTAGTGTTTAACCAGTTCATGTCCTACTCTAGTGCTTCTCAAGTCCTTCTGTTGCACAGATTAAAGTGGTTTATTTCTGGAATCATTGCCTTCAAACTGAAAATGTTGTTCTCTTCACGCCACCTCTCAGATGAAGGGAGTTAACCTGTCCTGTGTCCGTACCTGCATGGTGGTTGCAGAGGAGAGGCCGAGGATCACACTGACCCAGTCTTTCTCCAAGCTGTTTAAAGACCTGGGCCTCTCTGCTCGTGCAGTGAGCACTACCTTTGGGTGCAGGGTCAACGTAGCAATTTGCCTACAGGTGAGCCTGAACTGCTTATTCCTTACACAGAATCTCTGGGGACTTGGTAGGAAATCAATCTCAGCCCCATGGGTTTCTTTTTCTAAGGAACTAGAGCTCCATTGCTTCCTGGTTTTATTACCAAGTTAAATAAACTTTTTAATAAGATGTGGATTATGATAATTTCACTAATTGGCCAGTTGATTTTCTTTTCTAATCCAGAGGTTCAGTATTAAGAAACTTGTTTCCTTCCCACTATGCAGGAGCAATATTAAATTAAATAAAGAGCTTCCTCTTCATAAATATTAAATGTTACAAGCAGGAAAGGCTTTTAAACAAGCCCTGGCTAAATGGTTACAAAGAAACAGGGCCAGAGTGATTTTTATGAAGAAAAATAGGAAGGATACAGGTGAAATCAAGATGACTGTAAATTAAGACTTTAAACACATCAAATAAAAGATGTCAGCTGCCCAGTGTGAGAGATCAGCTTTCCGAGTTGCCTGTGTAAATAAGGATTTTAAAAGCCAGTTTGGGATAAGGGAGGGGAAAACAGTTTTTCTGCAGAATGTTGAATGGCACCGTGAACAGTACTCAGAAAACCCCCCCGTGAGGAGTGTAGGACTGCTGGGCATTTGAGCTTCCCCTTCACATTCTGCCTTTTTCATCTCTGTTTTCCATTCTTGAGCCCTTTCTCAGCTTGGGGGGTTTTCTAACCCCTCTCCCTCATCCTTCCAGAGTGATACCTGGATGAAACTGTTTAAAATGCATTGGATTTAAATGAATGTAGACGAATGGCCAAACTTCTGGTACAAATTAGCATGCAGATAAATACAGAATGTCTTCCAGCCCTGCTGGAGGTATTTCTGAAGCTGCGAGGGAGGAGGGTTTTATGATAGAACAGCGTATGAGCTGCCTTAGCCCTCTTCTTGTTCGTGAACTGGAACTTGCATGTGTCCCAAAGAACCACCTAAGAGTGTCAAGCCCTTAAATAATCTGAAATGGAAATCTTCTTTTCACTCTAAAACAGTATGAGTTTTGTTTTCTGTCTTACTGTGTGTATCTTATGTTTCCAGTGCCTCTTTGTTTGTATTTTCTTTTTTTTTTCCGCTTTCTCTCTGTTTCACACACTTTGATGGCCTCTGTTACTTCTGTTTGTGGTCCTGCTGTCAGCCAAACAGGCTGGGCAAGCTGGCTGAACAGGTATAGTGCTGCATGTGTGCTTGTCATGTCCTGAAGTCCATCTGGTTCTGCAGTGTTAGGGATTAGGCCCACACTGGTTTATGCTTACATCCTTTGCACTTGCTGTGTGGGTTTTAGAGCAGGTGCTTGCCCTAACAGAATCCTAAAAACTTAATTTTAAATTTTAAAATCTTAGGCTTAACCTGTACTACATAATTCACTTGTGCATTCATTGACTGATTCCATAACAAGTAAAGCTTTAGAGCAGTCACTGTAGAAAAGGGGGGCTATTTTACTGTATTTCTTGCAGATTAGGGAAGTGCTCTGTAAGTGTCAGTAAAAAAGGGAGAGAAATTAGTGAATTTATGTGGCTGTGAGAACGACAGCGGGACCCTGTGGCTTCTGTTGAATTTATTTCTTCCTCCTTATTCTTAGGGAACAGCGGGACCAGATCCAACAACAGTCTATGTAGATATGAGAGCACTTCGACATGACAGGTACAGACTGTTAAAGCATTAACCCTTTAATGGCTGTGGAGAAGAAACCTCAGCCTCATTGCATTGCTTTGTTGGAATATCCTTGGCAGCAGCCAGCTGACTCCCTGCCATGTTCTATCCCTGGCCTGTTCTCCTCCAGCTGCTCTCTAAATGTCCTTCGGGTAGTGGAAAAGGTACAGTTAGAGTCTTCCCTAGTCTTCTTGGCTTTTTCTTCAAACCAAACCAACTCTGTTCCCTCAGCCTTCCCTGGGCTGCCTTGTGTCACTCAATTCCAGTTGGGCTGCTCGCTCTTTGTTTTTTGTAATTCCTGCCGATGCTCTGCCGTGGTTCAAGTGTGACAAGTCCAGGGGAATCTTTTTTAGAAGGTGAATTTAAAATGCTGGTGGAACTGCAGCCTTAGGGCTCTGCTGGAAAAAGTCACTTGTCTCTCCAGAGAGCAGAGTTACAGGTTCTTAAAAGAAATGTGGCCTGTGCTAATAGGGAAGTGTTCAAGACAGCTGGAAACTCATAACTGTCTTACTGTGTTGTGAGTAACTGAGCGTAATCAGTTGATTCATTACAGCCTGGTCAGAGCAGCTAAGGAGAGGGTAACAGTGGGTATAGCAGAACATGTCTACTTGACTTGTGTTTAAGTTCTTGAAGCCTTGTACAAATGTATCCTCTTATTTTCTCAGGGTGCGTTTGGTAGAGAGGGGCTCTCCACACAGTCTGCCGCTTATGGAGTCTGGGAAGGTGAGAGACTGAGACTGATCCTTCCTCCTCGTAGAATCACAGAATCCTAGAGAGCTTTGGGTTAGAAGAGACTTTAAAGATCATCTCATTCCAATCATGCTCCTGCCACAGGCAGGGACACCTCCTGCTAGACCAGATTGCTCCTAGCCCTGTCCAGCATGGTCTTGAACACTTTCAGGGATGGGGCATCACTGTGCCAGAGCCACACCACCCTCACATCGAAGAATTTCTTCCTCACATCTAATCCAAACCTACTCTTCCAGTTTAAATTCGTTATGACCCTCACTGTGTCCTCATGGCCCTTAACCTGGGCCGTGAGCCGCTCCACCTGGATCCCAGTACGGAATACACGTGACGAGCTTTGCTAATCACCGTGTATCCAGGAGAGGCACTGGAGAGAGCGTGGTATGATCAGGTAGCTGAATGGAGGCCTGGTGCACGACATGAAGCAATAGGACACATTGCTGCCACCGAAAAAATCAGAGGCCTTCACGTGGAAGGCATTTTCTAGGTGTGAAACCAACTGTGAAACAGCACAATAGCTGCTGGGAGTTAAAATGATGAAACAAGTTAAACAACTTGGTAGGACCAGGTGGTTGATACACGTGGTGCGCAGAGCGGTAGCGAGGGAAGCACAGGCCTTTGACTTCTATGGCTTTGCATTATTAGCTTTTCTTGTGATGAATTCAAAGTTTTCTTCTATGTGCTTCTCATTCAAGATTCTTCCGGGAGTAAAGGTCATCATAGCACACACAGAAACCAAGGGGCCTCTGGGAGACTCGCACTTAGGAGAGGTAAAGCCTTTTTTAAAAAGCATCTTGGAGAAGTGCCTGCCCCTGGGTGGGACGGCCACGATCGCTTTGGCACTGTTTGCACACCTGTGCTGTGTAGCTGCACAGCTCCCCCCTCCTCTGCCAGAGCCCTGCATGTGTCAGTACCAGGTGAGAGCAGGGGACCAGTCTGTGTCTGCCTGGCAGCTGGAACAGGCAGTGATGCACCCCCATCAGTGGGTAGCAGCAAGGAGGTAACTCTGCTGCTCGGTTTGACCTTTGTTTTATGTACATCTGGACTGTTGTGTGATAAAGATGCCCAGCTAATAGGCTGAGCAGGTGTTCCTTACCTGCAAGCCAAATGCAGGGTTCATTTTTCCTCTTTACCAGCCCCCAGCTCTGTGTATATAAAACTGCTTTTTACTCCTTTCCCTGGTCATTTTCTGGGGCAGAATTTAACTTACTGTGTTGTGAATAACTGAGCAGAACTGAGGCAGAAGTTAACGATTTTAACAAAACTGGCATTGTGGAGCAGTCAGAAGTGTCAGTGAAGCAGATCTTTTAAACCAATAAACGATGCTGCCTGGCTCTGGCGAAACAACCTGTGCTTACGTGGGGCCGGTTCTGTTTTGGATTTGTTTGAATCCCCCAGATATGGGTGAGTAGCCCTCACAATGCCACTGGTTACTACACGGTGTACGGAGAGGAGGCACTGCACGCTGATCACTTTACTGCTCGCCTGAGCTTTGGGGACACTCAGACCGTGTGGGCTCGGACCGGCTACCTGGGCTTCCTGCGCCGCACGGAGCTCACCGACGCCAGCGGAGGTGAGAGCAAACCCCTTGTACCTGCAGAGGCACCTGCCTGGAACTCCTTGGGGTAGCTGAGCTGGCAAAGAGTAACCTGTCCTTCGAGTTCATCCTGTTCTCACAGGAGAGTGCTGAATCGAGCAGGAATTGTTCTGTCATTCAGCGGGTTCGGGACACGCACAGACAGCGGTGATTTCACGGCCTTTCAGAAGTTAAAGGTCTACAGGAGAAGCTTCTCCGTAATTTTTCCAATATAGAAAATAAATTGTTAATCTTGTTGGGATTTTTTTTTTTTTGGGGGGGGGGGTTTCAATCTAAGCCAAGATGTCTAAATTTGGGAAATAGGGCAGTTTGTTTTCAATCTGCTTACATTTTCTGCTAAAACAGAACACAAAGCAGGTACAACTCTTGATTATAATATGTTAAAAAAAACAGATCTCTGAATATCCTGAGGATAGGAGTTTGAATGCTTCTAAATTATTAGCAAATGTATATTGCTAATTTTCTGTGATTGGAGTGAAATGAATGATGGAAAGTGTCTGTGTGGAAAGTGTCAGTGTCCCGACTGCTGCCACTGGGTAATAACAGCAAGTTTTTGTGCCTTGTAGCTTTCTGAAAAATTATGTGTCCTGGAGATTTTTATCACTGTGCAACAGTGTCAGCTGTCCTTCAGTTTGTCAGCATTTGAGAGGCTATTTACAGTGAATTTATGTAGCACTATGAAATCCCAGCATGCTTTTCATCTCCAGTGACATGACTGAGCAGAATTATAGAATAGTTAACAAAGAAAAGGGCAAAGTTGAATTGAACAGAGTTACAGAATGAATATGGAGAGTGTGTCCTTCAAGAAGGGCCTAGGAAAGCTTTGCTTATTTAACCTGGCAAAGCTGGGGAGAGAAGAGAGTTGGTCTCACTGCATAAACTGTGGGAACTTTGGAAGCTGAGCAAAATTTTGCTGGCATGAGGACAAGTGGCTATAAGCTGGTGTTAAAACAAACAAAAAAAGTGTTAAATTTGGAAATTCAGAAAGTGTTCTGTCAATCAGAGGAGGAAAGTTCTCTGTTAAGAATAGTGGGACAAAAAGATGCTTTAACAGTGGATTTTGATCGGGTTTATGAACTGAGATGACAGTACATGAGAGAAGGGACAGAACTGTGGATGACCCAGAAATTCTTCTCGCTCTGATTTCAGTTGCTTGGAGTCCACAGGCAGAAGTGCTGCATCAGCTCTTCATTCTCTCCAAATGCTTGATGTGTATTATAGACTGCTTTCCCTAGGAGGCACTGGGAATGTTTTAGGATGTCGGGAATGAGCACGTACGTGTGGCCACGCCTGTCCCGTAGATGCGATGACGTTTAAACGTGTGTGCTGTATTGCAGAGAGGCACGATGCCCTGTATGTGGTGGGCTCTCTGGATGAAACACTGGAGCTCAGAGGAATGAGGTACCATCCCATTGACATAGAAACCTCTGTAATAAGGGCACATAAGAGCATTGCAGAGTGGTAAGAACCTCAGCATTACTTTCCTGTATCCTTTTATTTCTTCTAAAGTGGAAGAACTCGTAACTTCCCTGCCTGTGTCGGAATGTACACATTGTTTACTTGTAAGCTTGAGGTGGGGGGGTCTTTCTTTTAATAATCTCTTTTAATAACTAGCTTTCTTTGGGTAGGTTTGGTGTATTTTTTCCCCCTGCTAATACCTCTGTCATGCCCACAGTGCTGTGTTTACGTGGACGAACTTGCTGGTGGTGGTTGTGGAGCTGGAGGGCTCAGAACAGGAGGCTCTGGACCTGGTCGCGCTGGTGACCAACGTGGTTCTGGAGGAGCATTATCTCATCGTGGGGGTTGTGGTCATCGTGGACCCAGGTGTCATCCCCATCAATTCCCGGGGGGAGAAACAACGGATGCACTTGAGAGACGGATTTTTAGCTGATCAGTTGGATCCTATTTATGTTGCCTACAACATGTGAAAACGGGGAACCACGTCAAGGCTAAAGCACCAAAATCCAAGGGACTTTCCTCATAATAACATCAGAATCCATGTTCTGTGTTTTTAAAAGCTGTTGAAGACCTTAGGAAAATGGAGATAAAACTCTTCACAGACCTTCATCTCCCAAGACTGCATTTGCTTTCGTAAGTCCATTGTAACAGTTACAGCTGTCTTAGGATGGAGAGTTTACTGGAATTCCTGAAGGAAGCTTATTAGAACTATCATGGACCAATTTTATTTTTTTGGGGGGGGGGTGGGTGGGAATAATTATGAATGTCAGTAATTGATGCACTGCATAAAAGGACATAAAGTGGGGTGGGGAGAGAACACCAGCTGTGAGGAGGACTCCTGGAAGTAGGACCTGAAGTCGTGAGTAGCCATCCAGAGTTCACCTCCGCGTGACTGTTTGCAATATATCGGCAGTTTCAGGGTTGGGACTTAACCTTCAAGATTGCACACACCTCTACCACGTTCTCTACTGAAAGGAATTTTGCACATA
Source organism: Myiotriccus ornatus (assembly GCA_036023395.1). Lineage (NCBI taxonomy): Eukaryota > Metazoa > Chordata > Aves > Passeriformes > Tyrannidae > Myiotriccus > Myiotriccus ornatus. The sequence continues at coordinate 1,198,758 of JAYRBT010000002.1, forward strand.
TTTTGAGATTTAAGAATGCAGCCTTTTTATTTTAAGTCACTGATTCATCCCCTCTCAGAAGAAACCAACCCATTTCGATCCTGGATTCAGTGTAACAGTTATGCTGCTGTTCAGCTTTTTTGTACCCAGCAGAAAACAAATACTGCAGCTGTAACAGTGTTACTTACGGTGCCATGCTGGACTATGTAATGCTACAAACTTTATAATAAAATACAAAGTAATACCCAGTTTTAAGTACTTGATGCAGGAGCCTTCAGTGCTCTTGCTCTCGTAACTCCGGGTCCAAGTCGCCTGTTTTCGTTGTGTTAGCTGTTAATTTCCTGCCCTGCATAACGCCAAGGATTTGAAAATTCATTCCAAAGCCGGTAGCCTCTGAATGATTTGTACAGATGTTTACAAAGCATGGGCTTACAATATGTTTTCCCTGAATATCGTGTGCGAAAACTTACAATAGTGACTTGTTTTTCCCCCACCATGGAAAAGCTATTCAGTGTTAGTTAGCTTGAGCTGCTGTGGTACAGACTGTCTTTATTTTCTGTGGAATTGTAGCCTCTTTTGTTCAGGCTAAAATAGCCAGTTGGTTGAGTCACACTTGACGAATTAAGGTTTTGAAGTTTCTGCCTGATCTAATACTGCAGTGAACCTAATGCAGAAAGAGAATAGGAAGTTATTGAGATACTTACTGTGTTTGAAGGTAAGCACGAGACTAGCAAATAATTATTTTTGTAGATTTGTTAAAGACTTTGAGAGCTACATACAACTTTTTTAGTAATGCACAAGTTTGGCAGAAGGGCCAGCTTTTTCTGCAAGGTGATTCTGCCTGGATCAGTGCCTAAGAAAGATAGATGTCAGTCCCCCTGGTATATCAGATTTACTCATGGTTAAATAAACTCTGAAATCTGCAAGAGAAAGCTTTCCTGTATAGTAGTTATCTGCCCTGGTGGTGTTTACCTGTGGTGTATTATACAGCTGCATCCTCCTGACTGTAATTATGTACAGAACCTGTGTAACTTATTCTCTGAGTACAGCAGCCTCCAGCAGCGGGCTGTGGGACACCCCTCCTGACAAAAGAGCTGGCAAAAGGAGAGAACTCCCTAACCCTCATCTCCACATTGTAGTTTTTTAGCAAATAAAGCATTGTAAGACTTTTTGTATTGAGAGATACTGATGACAGTGAGACGAGTTGCCTTGTAAAGTCAAATCTTAAAAACAACAAAAAAAAAAAGCTCATTAAACATTTCAAAACAGCTCGTGACGATCTGAGTGGATGAATGTCGAAACTTAGGCCTGTCAGATCAAAACCTTGGCTTAGCACAGTTTGCACCCGTGTTTCGGACACTTTAGTGCCTTAAAGAGATTTTTTTTCTATGAAACTCCAGGGCGGGGGCAGCGGGCCTGGGCCAGGCCTGCGTGATGTCACCACCATGGTGAGGGTGGTGCCAGGTCGGTATGACATCATTGCCATGGTGATGCTGGGTGGCCTGGACCTGTGTGACATCGCCACTGTGAATTTATACCTTCAGGATACATTTGTAAAAGACACAAGCCAGGACCGAGAGAAACCTGATGCCAAATGCAGGCTGTGCTGGCGACCAGGGCGAAAAGCACGGGCTGGGAAGGAAAAGCTGGAGCAGAAGCAGCAGGACAGAGGTGACGGTTGCCATGGCAGCAGGTGGGAAGGCTGTAAAGATCCCTAAAGCACCTGTTCTGCCCCCCTGCAGTGGGGGTTGTGGGAGGTAGAGTGCCTGGTTTGATTTTTATCCAAATAAAATGATGTGCTGTACCGGCGTTACTCCAGAGCACGTTTCTGACTGGTGTTCTTCCTCTGGCACAAGGCTCAGGGCTGTGGTGGTTTTGACTCTGGCCAGATTTCAAATACCCACCAAAAACTGCTGCGTTCGCCCTCCCTCTGCAACTCCACAAAAGAGAGAAAAAAAGAACAGTTAAAGAATTCCTGAGCAGAGATAAGAACTGGGAGACTCACTTATTGACAGGCAAAACAGACTCAAAGTGAGGGGTAGAATTTAAATTTATTGCTAACAAGATAAAAGTCAAAAAGCAAGAAATACAACAGTTTTAGAAACACCTTCCCCTCCCACCCCTCCTTCCTTCCATGCTCTCCCTCCTCCTCCTCCAGCAGTGCAGGGGGACAGGGAAGTGTGGAAGGGGGGATCAGTTGTTATCTGAGTCCATCTCTCAGGCAACAGCTCTTCCCATTTGGCTGTCCCGTGGGTCACTCCTTCACCGAGTGCAGTCGGGTCTCTGCACTCTGAAGGTCTTCCATAGTCTACAGGGGGACACCTCTGTCACTGTGGTCTTCACCCCGGGCTACAGGGGGGCAACAGCTCTAAGTCCTCCCCCTGTTCCCATGGAGGTCCCTCCCACGGGAGAGACAGCCTTGCATGGACCTCTCCGACGTGCAAAGCATGACTTGTGTTTTAAAAGCAGCGCATGTAACAAGAGGAGGGCATCTTGGGGCCCTTACTGTTCTTCTTGCTGTTGATTGCAGCGAGGATTGTGCCTGGCAAGCAGGTAGTGCTCTCTGTGCGTGACGTGCATTTAAAGCACTGTGGGTTTTCAGTGCCAAAACAGCTCATCCTGCTCAAAGCTAATGAAGGCAGGATTCAAAAACCTGTAATTCATCTTAAATGGGTAAAGGTAAGGAACAAAGAGGATTTTTGTTGTGTTTTGGTGGTGGTTTTTTTTTTTTTTGCCTGATTTGTGGGAATAGAAAATGTACTAACAAGGAAGTATAAGCCCTGTCTCTCCTTCTGAACTAATGTGATGCTGAGGGACTGGGGCAGGAGGGCTGCTGTTGAAGAAGACTGTTCCAGATTTTTCTGGGATTCAGATTTATCCTGATTCAGATTTATCCTGAGAGACTGGACTCCAGTGAGTACTAAATAACTTTGTAAACATCAATAAAGCTGCCTTTATTGCAGCAGTGTTCTTTGGGAGCCTCCAATTCATGCTGACATTTTAGAAGCTTTATGTCATTTTAGCAGCAGTGCTATGAGGTTGCTTTAACACCCTTATTTATTGCTGATTGTTACCCAGGAATTTATTACAGTGGAAAGAAGGAAGCAGTGTTCATTTTAAGAGCACATTCCAAGCATTCTGTACCAAGTCCCTGATTATTTTGATGCTGTTTCCCTGCCATTCTGTGAAAATATGCACTTTAAGGATCTCTTTGCATGGACATCTGGTTTGGTTTCTGTGGCATATCCACAACTCTGTTTTAAGGGCAAAAAGGGAGAGCTTGCACATTTCCAGTATTGCAGCGTGTCAGGCCAGAAACTGTGTTAGGGGATAGATCTGAATTACATCCAAGAACTAATTTACAGCTGGCAAAACTGCATGAAATAATTCTTCTAGCTATTTGCACTTCAGGGTTTACTTGATGCTTGGTATACCAAGATACAATGCTCATTACTTTACTGATGTTTATATTCTGCAAGTTAAAATGCTTTAAACATTTATCTGGTCAGATACTTCAAATGAGATGTTTCCAAGCCAGAACTTCTTGTCATGGCCAATTCTAATTGGCTGATTTTTTGTGTTTGTATGTAGATTTTGTGTTGGTTTTGTGTTGTTTAGGAAGTACTGGGCACACCAAGTTCTCCTTCCAGTTTGGTTATGCCAGTGCCATGTAAGCAGAGTTCTTTTTTTTTTTTTTTTTTGTATTTCAATACGTATTCTTAAAATAATATACATATATATCTTTTCTTCCAGTCATTTCTGGGTTTTTGAACCCTGTTCTCGCCTGAACATAAATTTTTCTTACGGAAGTGATAAACATTGCTGTTTGTCTAACATTCTTTAAACTTTACCTGGCAAAGGTAACTGCAAAATCATGATTTGTATTTATTCTGCCACTTTTCTCTGCCAAATGTGAGTGACAGTGCTGTGATGGTTGTGTTCCTTCCCTGGGCTCTGTAAAAGTCCACATCTGATTTGTGGAAAAAGAACATATTTTAGTTTCCTTCTTAAATTATTTTTCCTGCTGTCAGTATGTGAACTCTGATATCTAATGATTCAGCCGGGATGCACTTCCATCAACAGTTAACAAGATGATGAATGTTATTTTTATTTAGATATGCTAACAGCAACAGTCAGAACTCTCAGTAAAATTAGATCCTGCATGGAAGAACATTTTTTCTGGGGGGAGAGGGCTGTAAGTGCTTCTTACAGTGCTGGTAATTTTGTCTCTGATCCAGGGATCCCTTTCACAGATGAACTTCACCTGAAGTTACCTGTGGAGAGAATAAAAGTGCAGATTCTAATTTCCCAGAGGAAAAAGTAATGGCATCATTCTGAATTCTGAAAATGCGATTCAGCAGAGATAGAATACAGCATGGGTGTACAAAATCTGCCCCTGCTGTCAATTATCTACTTACAGAAGTGAATTTGAGTCTCTTAAGCATCTCAGGCCCTTGCTGTTACTGTACTTTCTTCTCTTTGTTTCACTTTTAGTGCTGTTGGTAAGTAGGTCTTGTCTTGAGCAAGAGTCTGTAATACATGAAAACAACTGTTGGTGTCCTTGCTGGCGGGAAATTCATTGGCTTCCTCCTTATGGAGAGTCAAAAGCACAACTGACAGATGTGTCCCACATCAGGTAGGCTCTGCTGGTGTGAAGCTACTCTTTGATCCTCGGGGAAACCTTCCATGGCCCCGAGGGGTCCCACAGCGTGGAACTCGGAGCTCGCTGTCACCGAACCTGCCTCTCTGCAGGCTGTCCCTGACGACGGAAACGTGGATTTTCTGAGCTCTCCCGATTGATGCAGTGTCAGATCAGTGTGATCAGTGTGTATTGTACACACCTGGGGCGTTGTACACAGCCCCCTCGTTTGGGTGGGGTTTCGTGGGCTGGGCACGGGTCTTGCGCAGTCCGTGGGGGCCCAGGCTGGGAGCGGAGCTGCTGCAGGTGGCTGTGGCTGTCCTGTGTGTGCCAGGGGACAGCAGGCCTGAGGGACCAGCAGAGAGTTGTTGGCAGAGGGCCAGCGTTGCCCAAACTGCTTTGCTGGCCTCCCCCACCCTGCCAGTGCACAGCTGTCCCCACGGTCTGAGCTGAGCCACCCGCTGTGTCAGAGGGACAAGGAACACGAGGGCAGCAGAGCTGTGAGGTGTAAGCTGGAGCGCAGGCTGGGTGATGGTGAGGCCTGTGACCGTGCCGTCTGTTTCAGGAATGTCAGTTTTGCCGGCCAGGGAGGGATGCCAGGGGCTCAGCAGCCTGAGCACTGCACACTGCGGCGTTTGTAGTCGGGGGGCTCACCTCAAAGGACGACACACTCTCTGCCTCTCTGACAAGAGGCACCAGCTCTGCCTTCTCCTTTGCCAGGTGAAGCCTCTGTGAATTCCCAGCAGTAGCGCTGCTGAGCCAGGACCAGCCTCACTGCCAGAAACGTGGCTGCAGTCCTGCTGTGTCACTGCCTGCTCCTGCTCTCGTGCCTGCCCAGGGACAGGCCAGGCTGCTCCGTGCCCTGCCAGCGTCCAAGCTGCATGTCACAGCTCGCTGCTGCTGCAGTGCTGTGCAGAGCTGCTGAACAGGCCCGGGCTTGGGGAAGGATTCCTCATCGTGTGAGCACTGCTGGTGCAGGGGGGCAGAAGGAAGGTGAGATTTGGAGACCCTCGTACAGAAGCGTCGCACCCTCAGGTTCAGCCTCCAGAGAGGGTCATGAGTCCTGTCTACCCTTCCTAATCTTGAGGACACTCACTGTCTGTCCCCATTTGTTGTCATCACACAGTGCCTCAGCGCTGTACTAGTGCTGAAAACAGTTGAACTGTCTCAACGAACGAGCATTACCCTGGGGTGGCAAAATAGCTTTTTGTGCCAGGTGAGGTATAAGATGCTGTCTCTTGTGTGCCTGGCTCTACCTGAGTGTCCCCTTGCACAGCTTGGGGGAGACAGGTGACAGTAGCAAGATGGTTCCTGTCCAAAGGCATGTCATTTTGTGCATGAAATTGTTATAAAATGGGGAATGAGGGTAAAAACAATGACAGCTGTGAGCGTCTTGGTCATTAGTCTGTCACTACTGATGTTGCTGGCCAGGAATGCCCATCTCACAGGTGTTGCTGAGCTGGATAGCAGGTGCAGACTGAAAAAGGCAGGAGCACAGACTTTGGGGAGGTTGTCCCAGGTTTAGTTTAGGCTTCGTAAGGGCTCACCACTGCGGGCCCCTGGATGACTCCTGCGGAGCTGCCGTGTCCTTTCGTCCTCCTTTGTCCTCGCAGGTGCACCTGCCAGTGTGGGCAGCCAGATGGAACACGGTGGTGGTGACAACCTTGAGCTGTTTGGCCAGCCGCAGTGACACCAGGGAGGAGGTGAAGGGTCGATGCCCAGCAAGAAACCCAGGGCCATGAGCAGTACCAGTGTTCAGTCTGCATCTTCCAGCCTCCTCCTCTGACGGTGCAGGTAAGCCTGGCACAGAAGGACACGTTTTTCACCAGAGACCGAAACCACACTTTATTTACCGACTTCCACGCAATCAGGAGGCCGTGCCTGGTCTGTGGTCACACTGGGCCAATCACCCCATCCCTTCTGACTGAGCCTGGACACGTTACCAAGGCACAACCCAGGCCCAGGAGCTGACCCCAACCCAGAAGCCTCATATGCTGTTGCTTCCAGTTCTGCAGGCTGCCAAAAGAGCAGGGAGGATTGATCAACAAGTGGAAAGCCTGGGCTGTTAGATGGTTATGCTTTTAGATGGTTATGCTTTGCCTTGCAAGCCAAGGGTGTCTCAATTTGCCAAGAAATGGGTGGGCTCTACTGAGCCCCTGTGAGGGGACAGGTGCTGGGTTTCCTGGGTTAATGCCATGCACAGAGCCCACAGGAATCACTGAGAGCCTTCCAGTTCTGGGCCCCTCAGTTCAGGAAGGATATTGAGGTGCTGGAGCAGGTCCAGAGAAGAGCAACCAGGCTGCTGAAGGGACTTGAGCACAAGTCCTATGAGGAGAGGCTGAGGGAGCTGGGGTTGTTTAACCTGGAGAAGAGGAGGCTCAGGGCAGAGACCTCATCACTCTCTACAACTCCCTGACAAGAGGTTGTAGCCAGGTAGGGGTTGGTCTCTTCTCCCAAGCAACTATCAATAAGACAAGAAGTCTCAGTCTCAAGCTGTGCCAGGGGAGGTTTAGGTTGGATATTCAGAAGAAATTCTTTACAGAGAGGGTAATCAGGCATTAGCATGGGCTGCCCAGGGGAGTGGTGGATTCACCATCCCTGGAGGTATTTAAGAAGAGACTGGATGTGGCACTTAGTGCCATAGTCTAGTAACTGTGATGGTGTTGGATCAAGGGTTGGACTTGATCTGAGAGGTCCTTTACAACCCATCTGATTCTATGATTCCCGTTCAAGCCAGTGGGCTCAGAACCAGGCTTCCATAACCAGCCCCTCTGCATCATCTCCTCCTTCAGCCCTCAAATTTCCCTTATTCCTCTGCAAGCAAGCTTGGATCACAGTGTCTGCCTGCTTCCAGCCCTGTGCACATTCCTGGCTTACAACAGCAGGGAAGGAGCTTGAGACAAGGCTCAAGACTCACACACTGCCTCCAGCCCGGTGGGCACTGCCCAATAGGCTTTCCTGTGCTGTGCAGGTGTTTCTTTGTTTCACAAAGCTGCAGAATTTAATAAGCTGCTGAAGTCTAGCAAAAGCTGAACTTTAAGGAGCCTGTAGTCACAGCCAGTCCTTTCCCCAGAGGAGCGATGCTGCCTTGCACCTCTCCAGCAGAGAGCCTCCTTTCCACCAGCTCACTCGTGCTCGAAGAACTCGTGGCAAGCGGCAGTGACCATGGCAATGAAGGCTACAAACTCCTGGAAGTCGCACTCTGCGTCTCCATCACTGTCCAGTGCCTCCATGACTTTGTCCACAGTCTCCTGGTCTTTGATCTCCTGAAGAGATAGAAACAGGCAGCCAGAGCTGGGGAGGACCAGAGTGAGGCCCAGACAGTGACATGTCCCCCTTTCTCGGTTGCCCTTATGGCTGAATCTCTGTTCAGACACACAGTTTCCAGTCTGTGCTGGGGCACTGCCCTGTGCCTCTGGGAATTGCAGCCTCAGCTGTACTGCTGGGAAGGGACATCTTGAGCCCCTTGGGGCGAGGCTGCCTGCCCATCCCAGGGAAGGAAATTTCCCTCGTACTCAACCCGCACCCCAGCCTGCCGTGCAGGCTGTTGCACTTGTCCTGCTGCTCTGCAGAGCTGGAGCAAAAGGTTTAATGTCCTGATGCATGGATAAACCACTTCCCCTGCTCTTGCTTCCCATGGGAGACAGAGTTAGTGGAGTGTGGAGGCTGCTCAATGCCACCTGAGCCCAGCCAGGCGAGCTGTGAGGAGGGCAATACTTACACTGAGGAAATGGGTCAGCTCATTGTTAATGAGCTCTTTCAGTTCTGATTTCTTCAGCTTGTGCTTGTCCCCCTCCTTCCCGGAGTACTGGTGGAAGGCATCGATGATGGCGATCATGCCCTTCTCCAGCTCAGACATGGTTATGGCGTGGCCCTGAGGTCAGAGGGGACAATCAGGACATTAACCTGGGTGAGCTCCAGCAATTCCTTTCACTTTGGAAGCACAGCCAGCTGGATCAGCAAAAACAGACCCTGTGCTTAAAGCATTCTGCTGGGAAGGACTGGCAGCAGCTCTGGCTGCAGGGGAAAAGCTTCCAAGAGACCATGACTCTGCTTCCAGAGGCTCTCTAGAAACACAACCACAACACGATGAGAGGGGCAGGCAGGGGTTCATTTCTGCTCACAGAGCTTCAGAAAGGTTTTGCTGTCCCCTCTGTCACAGGCAGCCTCACCTATACCTTTGCCTGCAGACTCGTCTCCAGCCGAGCAGTCAGGGCAACCAGGCAGGGGACAGTTTTGATGAGTGCCAGTAGGACGAAATAAGCACCTCTCTAAACTCTCTCCTCCCTCACTTGATCTGGGGACCCTCCTGGGAATGATAATCTTTGGGATTGCAGCGTTTCCTGCAGATTTCACAAACAGACAAACCAGAAAGGGAGAGAAGCAAAGCCACCTTCCCAAAAGCTGGGGGAAAAAAAACTAATGGCACTCTGTTCGTTCACAGACAACAGGTAAAAATATCTCCTGCCCTGTGACCTGCCTCCTGTTTCTCCACCACAAGGCACTGAACCTCATTCTCCAGCTGACGTCCTCCCCAGCGCAGCAGCCGGTGTCCAAACAGAAAGACTGTTTCCAGTCAGGTAGGAAATATTCCCGGAGCACTTCACGCGCGCATCTCAAGAGCCCTTTGCGTGCCTGCTTCCCCCGTCCGCAAGGCTGAGGAGCGTTCCGGCTCCCCAGCGGCTCCGCAGCGCTCGGTGCCCCCGCCCGGCATCCCCCGGCCCCTCTCACCTCCCTGCTGCCGGCGGGGCTGTGGCTCAGCGGTGCGCTCTGGCCGGGCGCCCCCGGGACTCGCTGCCTTCTTATCCCGGAGGGGGGGAGCCGCTGGCGCCAATGGCAGGCGGAGGCGGGGATGGCCGGGCCGGGCTGCGCTGCCCGCAGTGGCGCTGACCCGCCGCCAGCCCACGGCCGCCCGCGTGGGAGCCGCTGCGGCCCTTTGTCCCTTCGCTGTGCACCCCTGAGACTCTCTCCTGGCTGCGTCTTCTCTGCCCCCTCCCCACGCCTTTGCGGGGGAACATCCTGCCTGCGTGTACCTGCTGTCCGTGTCACCACCGCGTGGGTGGCATTGCTCCCGAGTCCCCTGCCAGCCCAGCAGCCACCATTAACCGGCACTAAATGCGCTTTTGTCTAAACCCAAGAGCTGGAAGTTTCCTTTCCACCAGAGATCCCCCTTGCAGGCTTTTGTGCACAGACCCGACGGAGGTGAGGCTGTGTGGGGGCTGCAGGCAGCCCAGCAGGCAAGGGGGATGTGGAGGGGAGCAGCTGGCAAACAGCAAGAGCAGCGAGCAGCATCTTTCACCCAGGCTGTTCCCAGTGGCACAGGACAAGCAAATGGTTAATAAACACAGAGAACATGCTGAAGAAAGTAAGTTTCACCGTGTTTCATTGCAAAGCCACCCTGTTTCCTAGGAACAAGATAGTATGAGCCAGACGCTGTCTGATATTACTGTTGTGGCATGTTGCCATTTACACCTTTTTCATTGCAGCACAGGATCAGTAACTGCTTAATGTCGGAGGCCCTTGGATTTCAGACTCAGTGTGACTCAGAACGGGGCACTCCTGCTAACCAGGAAGACGGCTGAGCAGTGCCCATGATGAAGAGCCCATTCTGTTGCCACATTCAGCTCCTGCAGATAAATGTGGAAAGGGTAAGAGCCTTATATATATATACTTGTGAGGTGGGATGAAGGTCTGGACCTCTTAAAAAAAAAAAAGAAGTCCCTTTGAAGAGGCAGCACCAGGTTGCTGGACAGACACATTTCCTGGCAGTTCCTGCATTCCCCAAATCTACCGAGACACCACCTACCATGTTACTTAAAAACTTTTTCATGTACTGGTGTGAAAGAAACCCATCTACATTGATCATTTCCTTACATCAGCTCATGAAAGCTTTTGTAACAGGTTCAAACACTGGTTTGGGAAAAAAATAATTTCCCTAGCATTAAGTCTGAGTATGTTGACTCTGAATATTTACCTGGCCCCTGAAATTCTTGCATTTATGGCATTGCAACCAGCACCAGCTATCTGTGCTCTGGTTGGACTGGCAGGGACAGCAGGGATGTTTTTAGGCAGTGGTGTTTCTAGTGCAGAGGTAGTTTGTCAACAGTCTTGCACTGATTGATTTTTTTCCACGGATATTTGCATTCATGTAAGAGCTGGCTATAAATGGGGCTCTCTGTCAGCAGGAAAGAAACAGTATTTTTCCCTGCTGATGGCAATTTGGTCTGGTAGATCTCTTACCTCAGTCCTTAGCCAAGAAATGCATTAAAGCACATCATTTCTAATCAGAGATGAGGTCCTAGCTCAGCCTCTTTAAACCATTTTCTGATGTCATTTTGGAAGGTGACCTTTTATTAAAATGGAACAGAAAAATTAGCATTTGACAGATCAAAACTTGAACAGTCTTGAAATACCCTTCCCTGATGACTCTTACTGTCCATTTCAGCCCCAAATCATTCTGACTTCTGTATTTTACAGGCATGATCTGGAATAATCTGCTGGATAAGGTGGGAAGGAGCTGCAGGATCAGGTAGGAACACCAAAAACCTTGACCCTTTCCTGACTCTGCTAATGAGCAGCTCCAAGTGAATTCCCTGATCCTTGTCCAGGCTCATATCCTAGCAAACACTGGTCTCCTGGGTCATCCCTGACCCAGTCAGAGACAACCCAGGAGGTCTGGGCATGGGTGGGGGGCTGTGAGCTGGCTGTGCTTTCAGTGCTGCCCAAAGAGCCGCTTCTGTTATTTTAAAATTCGTGTCCTGATCTTTGATCGGGAGAGCGTAATCTTGGGGCTCCTTTCCTCAGAGTCAGGGCTTCCTGGCCAGCACTTTGGTGTGATGTGTTTAAAGAAACAAGGGGGTTTTACAGTGCCCAAGGCCGAGCAAAACACTTCAGCCCTCTGCCTGCCTGTCTCGTCCTCTGCGGTAAAACACGTGGGCTTTTCATACCAGGCTCGGGGAGACAAACCAGCCTATTTCTTTGTCTCTCTGGTGTGCGTGGCGCCAGGCTCTGCCAGACCACGAGACAAAGGCCAGCAGTCACTGAAAGGGGAGAAAAAAAGCAATGAAAGCAGAGGAATTTGGGTGGGAGGGTGAAGAAGCTGCTGCTGCCTCTGCAGCGCTCACAGTCCCAGCGCACAGAGCAGCACTGCAGAGAGCAGGTTCCCCAGCTCCATCCATGGGCACTGAGTTCCGTGTCTGAAGCTACAAACTCAGCAGCCAGAGGCGAGCTTGTTCCTCCTGGCTGAATTCAGCTGAGGGCCAGACATAGAAAAACTTGTATAAAAATAATGCTGAGGGTAACAGCAGTTTGGCAATTATTAAAAATTTCTAAGGCAGGCAGGTTGTATAAAGACAGAAAAATAAAACCAAGGTTCATCTCCCACCACGGCCTTTAGGAAAACATTACTGTAAATTATCTAGAGATTTTGGCATCTGCAAGGAAGTGGAGATACACGAAGCTCATCTGAGGTAGATTCACTACGATAATTTTTTTTTTCTTCTTAAACCAAAAATAAGCCTAGTTTATAAAATAAATACCAAATTAATTCTTTCATTCACAGATAGAACTACTGCATCCTTTCCAAATAATCCCCGAGGTTATGCTGGACAAGAGTGAAGAGCTATTTGGTAGCAGAGGAGCAATTTAAATTTCGACTTGTAGTGTGCATTATATACTGTAAGTATTAAGTGTTATGTAAGTATTGAGAGATAGGCATGTTTCTGTCCTGGGATGCTGATGGGTGCCACATTTGGGAGTAGCTCTTTCATCACAGTGGTGTTGGATCAAGGGTTGGACTTGATGATCTCGGAGGTCTCTTCCAACCCAGTTAATTCTACAATTCTATAATCCCTGAGGTCCCTGGGGGTGGCTGTGCCAGGCAGTGCACAGAATGGAGGGGGTTTTGCACCAGCTGAGCTGGATCTGGTGTCGGTTCTGTGGCACGAGAGAAGCCGGGTCACTCCGAAAAGCAGCAGAAAGGAATCTTACCGCTCCGTTTAGTAAAGTCCTCGTTAAATTCCCAGCCAGCCCTTTCAACACGGCAGCAGCTAATACAGCGTCTCTGGGATTTACACCCCTGTGTGCCTGACGGCGTTTGTAGCTCCTTTTGGGGAGCCGTCCTGAGCCAAGGGGCTTTGACGGGCTGGGCACCCAGGTTTGTTACTAACGATGGAAACCACGGGCTGGGCGCTGGGGGTGCACGGCGGTGGGGACAGTGGCTCTGGGGGTTGGCGCTGTCCCCCCGAGGGCCAGGGGGGCTCTCGGGGTGTGCAGTCTCGGGGGAGGAGCGCGGTGCCCGTGGCCGGGTCAGACGGTCGGGACACGGCGGTCCCGCCCGCTGCGGGCCGGGACTGAGGGGCGCGGGGCGGGGCAGCCGTGAGGGGACGGCGGGGGCGGGGCCTGGGGACGGCCGGGGCGGGGCCTCGGCCCGGGCTCGCGGCCCCATTGGCTGCCGCCCGTGAGGCGATGTGGGACCAGGTGGCCCCGGCGGTGGGAGTGGGGTCGGGATCGGGATCAGGAGCGGCGATGGCTGCGGGCAGCGGGTGGGTCCCGGCGGTGGGGTCGGGATGGGCCGCGGCGGGCAG
>JAYRBT010000002.1:1212433-1225054 GCA_036023395.1 Myiotriccus ornatus
GGGACGGGGATCTGGCGGGGCGTGGGGGGGGGGCAGCGGGTGGGGCCGGGGGGTGGGGTCGGGATGGGCCGCGGCGGGCAGCGCGGTCGCGGCGGGGCGGGGCGCGGTGGCGGCCGCGGCTCAGGGTGCCCGTGTCCCGCAGGGCGGTTCGGCGGCGGGGCGGCCCTCGGCGCTCGGCGGCGGCCACGGAGCTGCCGGCCTGGCGGCTGCGCTGCGAGGGCGGGCGGCAGCGCTGGCGCTACCTGGGCGACGGCGATGGCGATGTCGGAGAGCCGCGGGCGCAGACGGCGCTGGAGCAGCACAGCCTCGGGCTGGACACGGTGCGGGGGGCCCGGGCCGGGGCGGCGGGGCCGCTCCCGGGGCGCCCCGCTGAGGTGCCGCTGTCTCCCCGCAGGGCGCGGCGCTGCCCCCGCTGCCGGCGGCCGGCTCGGCCCGGGAGGCGGCCCGCAGGGGGATGCGGTTCTACGCGGCCCTGCAGGCCGAGGATGGGCACTGGGCGGGCGACTACGGCGGGCCGCTGTTCCTGCTGCCAGGTAGGCCTGGGGCACCTGCCCGGGGGTGGGTGTGTGTGGTTCGGCTCTGTACAGTGCCGGCCCCGTCTGGTCCTCCAGGTCTCCTCATCACCTGCCACACGGCCAAAATACAGCTGCCGGAGGGGTTCCGGAAGGAGATGATCCGCTACCTGCGCTCTGTGCAGCTCCCGGACGGAGGCTGGGGCTTGTGAGTAGCAAAGATGCTTCTTTGAGGAATGGCCTCTGTAAGGATTGGAGAGCTGCTGTCGGATCTGCCCCGGCTCAGGGAGGGGGGCTTGGCACCTGTGATAGCTCTGGGTGGTTGGAACTTGGCTGTGCAGCACTTCAGGTACACTGTTTGTCACAGAGATGGGTGGAGCATCAAGTCTGGCTGTATCTCCTCTGTGTCACTATATCCCAGAGCATCGTGTGTGACTGGGTAGTGCAGAGCAATGGTTCTTCCTGGATTAGTTAGCTCCTCCTTTTTCACAGTCACCCCTGGCATCCCACTTCACCCCAACAAAGACAGCCCTGTGCAGTGGGTTATGTCTGGCTAATGCCAATAGCTGGCTAATGGCTGTGGTGTCTCTGTGTATGTGCCTGACAGGCATGTGGAAGACAAATCAACGGTGTTTGGCACAGCGCTCAACTACGTAGCCCTGAGGATCCTGGGGCTTGGACCGGATGACCCTGACATCGTGCGGGCCCGTGTCAACCTGCACAGCAAAGGTCAGCCATGGGACTGGGACAGTGGGGAGAGAAGTCTGGCTGGACCTGAGGGCTGCATGGAACATGGGGGGCAGCATGGACCATGGGGGGCTGCCAGGCAGTGGAAGTACTGTTGCTCTTGCTTACCCTTGATGGCACCTGTATTTTCAGTTAGTGGTGGGAAACTGTGTTATGTTTTTGTACCCTTGCCTGCTTGCCCTGTTTTGGGGCATGTGTCCCAGCCTGAGTAATGTGTTCCCAAATATGGGGAGAAATGGGCCCTGTGATTGGGAAGAAAGAAGGGAGCTGGCATGGCTGCATTAACCCTGTAAGCTGATATTGTTCTCTGCAGGAGGTGCTGTGGGAATCCCTTCCTGGGGCAAGTTCTGGCTGGCTGTCTTGAACGTTTACAGCTGGGAGGGAATGAACACGCTTCTCCCAGAGATGTGGTATGTGCCCCCCTCCCTGTGGAGGGAGGAGATGTTGTCAGTCCTGCCACCAGCCTTGACCCAGAACTGTCCCAGGCATTGATGTTTGCTGGGATAACTGCAGCTGGCCTGGAACTGGAGGTGCTCAGGCTGCTTGTCAGCTGGGAGCCAGCAGCAGGCGAGCCAGTGGGTGAATATCACTGAACACTGCACACAAGGGAGGTGCCAGAGCTCAGCCCTGTTAGCATTACGCACAGGGTCCCTGATACATCTGTGTGCTCCCTGCCTGTCACCAGGATCTTCTGGCTAGCCAGAAGTGGGCCCTTAGTGGAAGGGGACAGCCACATGTAAGGCTGCCAGCCCTAACCCTCACCTGTACTCTCTCTGATTACTCAGAGGGCTGCTGGGTGTCAGAGAAGGAAAGTGTATGACGTTACCTCTGGGGGAAATTGGGGGCTGCACAGGACCAAGGGTTGCTGGTGCTTTGTCATCAATTGCCAGTATAACTGTCAATCTGGGCCTCTGTCTTCAAAGCCCTGCATGACTGAAATGGCTTCTCCCTCCCTCTTCTCTGAGCTCAAGGTCCTCCTTGCCCTCTGTCAGCTGGGCCTGGAACGGTGTTTCTGGCCCTGGTGTGGAGGGAGCACCCCTGTTGGGGGGGATCTGAGCAGGGCCAGGCTGTGTTTATTATATCCCCTGGTGCAGGGAAAGATGTGCCCTGCTCTGGGCGTTCTGCACACCATCTCTCCACGTTGCCCTGGGCCCTCCTTGTTCCTCCTCACAGCAGCACCTTCTCTGTTGCACTCAGGCTGCTTCCCACGTGGTTCCCAGCCCACCCGTCCCGGCTCTGGTGTCACTGTCGCCAGGTTTACCTTCCCATGAGCTACTGCTACGCCAAGCGTTTGTCAGCAGAAGAGGACGAGCTCATACGGAGCCTGCGACAGGTAAGGAAGGGGCTGATCCTGCTGGAGAAGGATTCGTGGCTCCGTGACTGCCTGCTGTGCTTGGCCAGCCAGGGCCTTGTGGGCCAGCCTCTGGCTTGCCAAGTGGCAGCTCTCATCCCTGCACGGTCCCTCTGTCAGACAGCAGAGTAGCTGCTCCTGGGCGCTTGCTCCCAGCTTTCCAGGCTGATGCCCGGTGTTGTCCCGTGCCAGGAGCTGTACGTGCAGGACTATGCCAGCATAGACTGGCCAGCGCAGAGGAACAACGTGGCTGCCTGTGACGTGTACACCCCGCACAGCTGGCTGCTGGACGCTGCCTACGGTGAGCGCGGGGGGCCTGTCCCCTACCACTCTCTGCTGCTGCTCGTGCAGCTGGACCAGCCTTGCACCGTGGGGGCTCCTCAGGGGCTACTGGTGTATGCTCTGGAGCTGGGATGAAGAGGTGGATTATGTGATCCGTGGGCTTTTCCCTCCCTGAGAGCAGCGGGGCCTTGTGCCCAGGTCCTCGGGCTGCTCTGGGGCAGAGCAGTTCCTGTGCTTTCCTCAGCTGGTCATGGTGTGAGCCGGGGTGCAGCCTGCCCACAGCAAGTGAATCTGGCTGCACGGGGTGGGTTTTTGTTTTCACTGCATGTCCCTTTCTTCTCCTGTAGCCATCATGAACATGTATGAAGCCCACCACAGCACTCACCTGCGGCAGCGAGCCATTGCAGAGCTGTACGACCACATCAAAGCTGATGATAGATTCACCAAGTGCATCAGCATCGGGCCAGTAGGACACTTGTTGTTAATCCTTTAAATATCTTGCCCTTTGTTATCTGGGGACCAGCTTGTGCCCCTCCCCAGAGCTTTGCATTTGTGGCATGTAACCAGTAATCACCAGATCTTGCTCAACTCCTGATGTTTAAGAGCTTAAGGCCAACAGGGCACAGGAGTTTCAGAGGGCTTGGGGATAGATGGTGAGGGGTAACCTGTCCTTGAGGTCCAGAGAAGTGATCTGAGGAGAAGCTCTGGAGTAATCTCATGGCACCTGCCCCACTAACTCAGCTATGCTGGGTGATGGAGCCATTGGGATCAAGGCCAGGACAACCTCTGGATGACTTTGTGCTGGGTGGGAGGGATATTGTCTCTGGGGCTGGAAGAAGCTCTATCCAGAGCAGTGACAGTTTTTCTTGTGTCAGATTTCCAAGACCATCAACATGCTGGTTCGCTGGTTTGTGGATGGGAAGAACTCCCCAGCTTTTCAGGAGCATGTTTCCAGGATCCCGGACTATCTCTGGTAAGGGCTGAGTGTGACCCACCTGGCACAGCACAGGGCTGTGATCCCTGTGGGTTGAGCACAGTGGGGCTCCTGACCTGCTTCCTGGTGCTCCTGCTGTGCCTGCCTGCGCTGCATCACTGTGCTCTCTCCCCCCACAGGCTGGGCCTTGACGGCATGAAGATGCAGGTGAAGTGCTGTAGGAGTTCACCTATGACTGAAGGGACTGTGGCATGCTGGGGCAGCCCATGGAGTAACGGGATAGAGTGTTCATCCCGAGCCTGAGCTCCTGGCACCTCACCTCTGGTGGCTGGTGGCCTTCTCTGTCTTACTGCCACTTCCACTGGCTGTACCAGGAGGGAACAGTGCCTGTCCTGATAGTTTGCCTCTCTGTGGCTGTGAGCTGAGGGGGCAGCTCTAGGCCTCCATTTCCTTCATTCCCACAGGTCCTGGGAGAAGGGAAGGAGAAAGCCAGGCCCCTGATCCTGCATGTGGTCTGAGCTCTGCTTCTGTCAGAGCCGTTGTGCCCTGCTGCTCCTTAGTGCTGGCCAGCACTCCTGCCTTGGCTGTGCACACAGCAGGCTGAAGCAACTCCCTTATTTCCTGTTCCCTTGCAATCCCTTGACCTGTTGCATTTGTCCCCTCTGTGCCAACACATCAGCTGTGATGCTGAGTGGCAGAAAACTGAGACACAGGGTGGAGACAGCTAGTGGGTGTGATGTGGGAGGGATATGCTGTCCCATAGACCCCACAGTTGGGTCAGGCTGCTGGCTAGCACCTGCATCTCACTATCCACATTCTCTCTTGCAGGGCACAAATGGATCCCAGCTCTGGGATACGGCCTTTGCCATCCAAGCCTTCTTGGAGGTAATGTACCCTGCAGTGCTACATGCTGCCTTGGGAAAATGTTTTCCTCTCACACATCCCCGAAATACCAGAGGTCCTGCTATGCACCCTTTTGGAGCTCTGCGGTGTCAGTTCTGGCCTGGCATCCTGTGACTGAGCTAGCCAAACACGTCTGCTCAGGTCGTGTTTGGTGGCCACAGCTCCTTGCTGAGTGCTGACTGTGTGCCTCTGTTTCCAGGCAGAAGCCCAGGAGATGCCTGAATTCACGTCCTGCCTCCAGAATGCCCATGAGTTCCTGCAGTTCACCCAGGTGAGCAGAACCCTTCGGTGGGGTCTCACATACTGGTTGTGAACAGGCTTGGCTGCTGCTCAGAACCCTGTTGGATGCATCTGTTGCCTTCTGGAGAGCTCTTCTGAAGGGCTGGGCTAGCAAAGTCCTAGGCCCAACCTTCTGTTTTCTGCTCCCTGTTTTCAGAGAATCATCTTTGCAGCTTGGCAAGGATCTTGGCCAGGCCCAATGATATTTGGGTTGGCTGCCTGAGCTTAGAGAGGCTGCAAAACTTAAGGCTTAGGCTTCTTTGCCCTTTTGTCCTTTCTGGTACCAATGCATTTGAGGCACGTCCTGGGAAACCCAGACCCCTTGGCTAGTGACTGTATGAGCTCAAGTTCTGCTGGCCAGGCCAGTGGCTAAGGGGGGGGGTCAGTGTCACCAGCAGCTTGGGGCAGATGCAGGCAGTCTTGTTCACAGTGTTGCCAATGGGAGCACTGAAAGCAGATGGTTCCCTGGCAGGAAAGCTTCCAAAGGGGAAGTGTTTAGCAACACTTACTTAAACGAGGCTAAAAGGTGATTTCTCTTCAGCACTGTCTGCTCTAGAGCTGACCTCTTCCCTGTCTGCTTCCCTCAGTGAAAGACAGGTGCTGTGCACTTGCACATGATTCTGCACCTGCAATGGTTTCAGCCCATGGTCCTGCAACCAGGCACCTCCAGGCTGCCCTCACTTGTTTCTTGCCTCCTGCAGATCCCAGAGAACCCACCTGACTACCAGAAATACTATCGCCATATGAACAAGGTACGATGACTAGGACTGGCCTCTGAAGGACTCGTGACCAGGGCAGGGAGATTTGGGCAGAGGGGATGGGAATGAGGGGCAGCACCTGCCCCCTACAAGGTCAGGGGAAGGTGCTGAGCTCACCTGATCCCTTTCCAGGGTGGCTTCCCCTTCAGCACGCGGGACTGTGGCTGGATCGTGGCAGACTGCACAGCAGAGGGGCTGAAGGCGGTCATGCTGCTGCAGGAGAAGTGCCCCTTCATAGCCAAGCTTGTGCCCCCTGAGCGCCTCTTTGATGCTGTGAATGTGGTAAGTGCTGCAAAAATCAGAGCCTAGGGACATGCAGGCAGGTAAACCTGTAAGGGAAGTCAAGGTCCAAGGGGTTGTTAGATGTGGTATTAGATCTGGTTAGATCTGAGGCCTGGTGTGGCAACACTCTCTTGGCTGTGATACAGAGCTGCCTGTGTAACATAATGGGATGTGACGGCCTAGATTGGGCCTGCCTGTCCCTGTGGTTTGGGACCTGGGTTGTCTGCCAGCCCCACAAACCTATGGGTCTGACTTTGTCCTCACACCTGGCTTGGGGCCAGACTGGGGTGGTGCTGCCTGTGAGCTAGTCCCAGCCCCTCTCTGCTTGCCTGGGCAGTTGCTGAGCATGAGGAACTCGGACGGAGGCTTTGCCACATACGAAACCAAGCGAGGAGGCCACTTACTGGAGATGCTGAACCCCTCGGAGGTGTTTGGTAAGGGGAGCTGTGGGGGCTGGTTATCCTGCCCACTGTGAAGGGACAAAGTGGCCTGGCCTCCCCATGCCCAGTGGGTAGGATCAGGATGTAGGACCAGTGTGGTGTGGGTCTGGGGGAGAGGCTGGCAGCAGCTGGCCTGCAGGCTTCCCCAAGGAGGGGCTGTGGCACTGATACCCTTCCCCTGCTGGCAGGTGACATCATGATCGACTACACGTACGTGGAGTGCACCTCGGCCGTCATGCAGGCACTGAGACACTTCCAGAGCGAGTTCCCTGAGCACCGTGCCCCGGAGATCAGGTGAAGCACTGAGATGGGAGCTGGGCAGGGGAGAAGACAGGCTGCACTTGTCAAGCTGCCTGCCATGGCCTCTTGGCACAGCTGATCCCTGTTAGGGGTCTTACCTGGATCTCTGCCCTGGCATGAAGCAGCCCCTGTGGTGGCCAGCTTGGATACTTGTGACTTCTCCAAACCAGAGCGTCCTGCAAGAGTCTGGGGCCCAGCCTCTCCCAGGGAGCAAGGCATAGACTGTTTGGGATCAGGCTGGGAGAAACTGGTGGAGATCTGCCTACCTCTTGACTTAGCAATTGTCTTGCTCTTGCAGACAGTTGCAGGCTGAGTCTCTGCTTGCCCGTGGCACAAGCAGAGAAGCCCCAGCTGGGGCACATACACCCACATGTTATACCTGTGTATATCGTGAACCTTGTAGCTGCCTGTCTGCATGCTCCTGCCTCTTGTGCCCTCCAATAATGGGACCTGTCAAGGCCTCAGAGGGGCTGATGGGGCTCCCAGTGAAGCAGACACTGAGTTTGAGCTGCTTCTGAAGTGGGTGGCTTCTCTCCTGTCCAGGGAGACTCTGCGGAAGGGCCTGGATTTCTGTCGCAAGAAGCAGCGAGCGGATGGGTCCTGGGAAGGGTAAGCTGTATTCCCAGTTTTCTTCTGGCTGCCCCAGAGTGAGAGGGAGCATGATGGCAGGCATTCCTGGCCGGTATGATCTGTGGGAAGGAAAGGAGGGGTTGATCCTCCTCCAGCTGCTGTGCTTTGTTCTCCATTACTCTCCCTCTAGCCCAGGGGGAGCAGGTAGCTTGTGCATTGCACAAGACCCCAAGAAGCTTTATGGGGATCAGATTGGTCCCAGTTCTGCTGACACCTGGGTTATCTGGGAGCAGGTTCTGGGCAGGGTTGTGCCATAGGGTAAGGCAGGCTCTGGCTCCCACCTGGCTCTGCTGTTCTGTGAACACAGCCCTGTTACAGCCTGCCTCTACCTGGGGCCTTGCACCCCTGACAGTGCTGCTCTCCCCTTCCTCCTAGGAGCTGGGGGGTTTGCTTCACCTACGGCACCTGGTTCGGTCTGGAGGCATTTGCCTGCATGCAGCACACATACCATGACGGGTGAGAAGGGGCTGTCTGGGTGCCCTGCCCCTGCCTGCCTCCTGGGCCCGGGCTAGACTCCATGGTGGGTCTGGGGGAATGTCCTTGCTGTGCATGGGCTCTCCTACCTCAGGGACTGCTCCTCCCAGGAGCAGTGTGGCCAGGGCACAGCTACTCTTTACAGCTGAGAACCGTGGGTGTCCAAACGCTGCCTGTCCCCACTCCTGTCTTGACTCTGTGCCCATCCCTGCAGGGCTGCGTGCCGAGAGGTGGCCCAGGCCTGCCAGTTCCTCCTCTCCAAGCAGATGGCAGATGGTGGGTGGGGAGAGGATTTCGAGTCCTGCGAGCAGCGCACATACGTGCAGAGTGCTGAATCACAGATCCACAACACCTGCTGGGCCTTGCTGGGGCTCATGGCTGTCAGGTAGGAGCAGCCCCCCACCTGGCTCCAAGTGCTTAGGGAGATGGGAGTTGCAGGCTGGGTTGTGGGGCCTTGGGCCAATGCAGAGCAAAGGTTTTGATCACACCTACAGGCCTCCAGCCTGGGAAAATGTTCCATGTTCATAATGTCTCGTGTCCTTTGGGAATGGGGACCCATTCCCAAAGCATGCCTGGGACAAGCTTGGGGCAGCCTGGAGGTGGTTGAGTTCCCCAAGCACATGGGTGGGGTGTTGCTGATGGTTTGGGTGAGGGTGCTCACATCTCCCTTGTGCTTTGCAGGTACCCTGACGTCGACGTGCTGGAAAGGGGCATTAAAGTGCTGATTGATAAGCAGCTGCCCAACGGGGACTGGCCTCAGGTACATCTTTAGTCTTCCCAGGGGGTTCCTGAACACCCCGCAGTCCCTTGTCACTCATACCATTCTGCTCTCTGCTTCTCTCCCAGGAGAACATTGCCGGGGTGTTCAACAAGTCGTGTGCCATCAGTTACACCGCATACCGCAACGTCTTCCCTATCTGGGCGCTGGGCCGGTTCTGCCGCCTGCACCCCGACAGCCCCCTGGCTGGGCAGCTGCGAGCTGGGCTGGGGCCCCGGGACAGGGCAGGGCAGACTGTGCAGGAAACTGTGTCCGCCTGAGCCTGGGCCACTGGGAATGCCAGGGCCTTGGACTTGGCTGGGGTACCGGCAGCTGCGTGGGACCACGGGGGTGTGTGCTGTGTGGGATGTCTCAGTGCTGACCTTAGCACGTGGACTGCTGCCTCTGCCAGGGAGGGGTGCTGCCCCGGTGCTGCAGAGCCTCTGCTTGCTGTTGAACCTCTTCTAAACATTCCCTTTTTAAGGTTTTTCCCAGGTATATTCTCCATCCTGGGATGGGGAGTGAAGTGCCTTTTCAAAGCATGTGGAAGATCTGAGAAAGCTGCCAAGCTGTGTTGTGTTCCACATCTGGACAGACCCTCATCCTGAGTAGAGCAAGGCTGCCTTTCTCCTCTCAGGCTGGCTGGCTGTACCGAGAATGTGGGATTTAGGGCCTCCCCTGTGCCCAGCATTATGATGGGAGGCCCTGCACAGTCCTTGCTGAGCTGTACTGTGGGTGCCAGTGGCAGCCTTTAAAGTGCTGTCTGGAGCCTGTGCTGGGAGGAGAAGGGCACCTGTCCTCACCCAGACGTGTGGGGAAAAGGAGTGCTTCACTCTATTCTGATGCTTTTGTCCCCCAGCTGATGGCACCTGGCTTCCCAGCACCTCAGAGGTGAAGTCACCACCATCGTTCCCGGTTTGGAGAAGGGCCAGCTGGAGCAGGAAGCCCTGGGGTGGTTGGCATCGGGGCACAGCCTGGGCCCCAGGGCTCCAGCCTTCCCCTAGCACAGCAAGTGCCTCTGCTCAGGCTGTGGTGTCATTGGGCATTCATAATCAGAGCTGGAAGACTGACAGGTTAATAAATTGCTAATGGTGAGGCAAGAGGAACTTAACTGTGTGTTGTTCTCCTTACTGTCTGCCCAGTGTAAGTCCCAAGCAGAGGGGAGCTGGCACAGCAGCCTCACGTCACCTGGCTTGGGTTCCCTGTCCCCAGAGATACGAGCATTGTTTCCACCAACAAGCAAACCATGCTGGGAGTCTGTGCCTCCTCAGATGCTTTTGACCCCAGAAAAATATAATGAGGAAAGCAGCTTTCTAAAGGGCAATGATCCCTTCCTTCATCCTGCTGCTTACACTTGTGCAGGTAAGCAGAGTAGAAAAGCCTGTTTAGGTAAATTCAACTCAGGCTTTGTCGACAGCCCTGTTTGCCTTTTCCAAATTCTGGACACCTTTACACCTGTCCGTGAGATTACTTTGCATTTAAATTTCTTCATGCTGAAACTGAATTATTCAAGTGTCATGCTGTGATGTGTCTTGAGAGGACATGGCTGTTTGGATTTCACCTAGCCCTTGGCTTTAACCAAACTAGCAAATTTTATAACCATTAACTGCTTAATGTAATTAATAATTCTGTTCTCCCTTGGGGATTCCAGGAACTCTTCTTTCGGTTCTTTCAGTTTCAGAGCAGGAAAATGTTCCCTCTGCTTTGCAGTGGGGGACTTGTGGTGAGTAGCACCACATCACATACAGCAGAGATGCTGGGCAGCAAATAGGTGCTCTCTAAAGGTAAACCAAACCTGTTAGCTTAGGGGTTCAGGCTGGACTTTGTTTTTGTCTTGTTTCTGAGTGAGAGGTTATAAAATTTGCAAGGTAGCGTTCAGTACAAGACTGTAATTACGATTCCTAAATAGAGTTTGAAAGCTGCTTTACTCTGCCCTAGCTAAAGGCCATTTGAATGGATTTTAGGTCTTGGTGTTGCTGGTTAATGTTTTAAAGCTGCCTTAGACACTCCTGTGAGTTGAAGCCTCTTGGCAGTCAGCTCAGTTTTCTCTGCTGTCTGATGAGCAGGTTCCTGGTTGAGCCAGGACAGTGACATGACTTGGCTGAAATTATATTCTTGGGATATTCTTTTGTCCTAGGGCAGTCCTGTGGGTTTAGGGGTGAGGATCATTTAGGAGCTGATCCCTGGCTAAAAGGAGAGCCAGGGTATAACAGAGGTGGTTCTGAACAGGTACTCTGGGCATCTGTTTAAAAGAGCAGGCTGTGGGCCTTATTGGGAAGGAATTTCTTGTTCTGTGCTTATTGCTCTTCGGGGTGGTGCACAGGAGCAGTGTTAGGGTCTGGAGGGACGGATGGTACCTGCTGAGATTCCTGGAAATCATGAACTTGAACTTAGCTGTCTTGAGTGAACCAGACACACTTCTCGGGCACTCCCTGCAACCTGAGAGCTGGGCGGCGTCAGGTTTTCCTGGGACTCCCGTTGTGTCCCACATCCTTTCTGGTGAGTGCTGAGGACGTAGCTCCCCACCAAGTCTGAGCTGATCTCCTTCAAGGGGGGGTGACACCCCAGAAATGGAGGGGGGGCACCCTGGTTGAGCTCAGCCCAGAAATCAGGGGGGAACCAGAGCTGGGGATGACCTCAGCTAAGCTCAGCCCAGAGCTGGGGGGACTGTGCCCTTGCTGCCCTGGCTGCTGCAGGGCCCTTGGAGCAACCTGGTCTAGTGGAAGGTGTCCCTTCCCGTACCAGGGGCGTTGGAACTGGAAGAGCCTTAATGTCCCTTCCAACCCAAACCATTCAGTCATTCTATGAGGAGAGGGACAAGGAAGGAGGAGGCTACTGGTTGCTCAACCCTTCCACCCTGCAGCATCCCCTCTGGGCAGGAAGGCTTCTGTACCCCGAAACAGTCAAGATTGTTTTGGGCAAGGAGGACAAAGAAGGAGGAAGCTGCTGGGTAGACACCCCTTCTACCCTAAAGAATCCCTTCCAGGCAGGAAGGCTCTCATTCCCCAAGGACAGGAACTGTGTTTTTCATTATTTAAGTGATTAAACTTCTTTCACTACTTTGCCAGACAAAGCAAACTAAAGATAGATGTTGGCAGACAATTTTGTCCATACCTCAAAGCAATTCAGTAGGAATTGTCCCCAAGCCTTTCCAAACTTCTTTGAAATCCCAGCCGTGAGCACCTGTGAGCTGTAGCCCAGCTGATACAAAACAGTGAACCCTCTCTGTGCTTCCCACCTAACGAAAGGAGCACACAGGAAAACATGTGTGTTAATAGTGTTAAAATCTGCTCCAAGCTGCAACTTTGGATTGAGCACACTCAGGAGAGATCAAACAGATACCATTTGTACAATATAATTCTCATTTCATGGAAACTGTTTCCTCCAGGAATACTCTGACACTCCTCCCAGGGATCTACCACAGTGTTTTGATCTCTGATTTCAGGATCTGAGATCCCAGGTGTCAGCCCCACACCACTCTCAGGATGATACCTGAGGTGATTTTTCTCCTTTGGAAAAACTCCCAGCTCCAGAATCTATGAAAGACTCACCCCAGGCATCTCGTGGAATCTTCTGATCTATGGTTTTGGGAACTGAGATCCTGGGTGGCAATGACAGGCTCCCCCAAGAAGGCTTCCTGAGATTATTTTTTCTGGTTTTTTGGGGAAATCTGTTTCTGTTCCTCAGAAATTGTAGCTCATGACACAGAGAGATGCAAATGCAGACCAGCATTTTCATGCTATAAGAAGAGCCATTCCATGACTCTAAGACTCCGTGACTGTATAACCAAGGTTGGAAGGTTTGGCTCCCGAAGCGTCCTGCTCATTGGCTTGTCCTGTGCATCCTGGAGAGAACCAGGGAGGCATTTTTGGCAGCTGGGCATTAGCAGACCTTAAAGTGGGGGCAAACCCAGCTGAGATACCCTGAGCATCCTGAGTGCCATTCCCGGGCATGTGCAGGACAAGCAGGGCA
>JAYRBT010000002.1:1228838-1250785 GCA_036023395.1 Myiotriccus ornatus
GGAATACTGGGTACTTGGCCACTTCCTTGGTTACAAACTGGTCACCAGGAAGGCCTAGACTAAAACCATCACAAGCACAAATTAGTTTTTGAATTGTTTTCAGCCTCACAGAGCATATCCCTGAGACATCACTTTATACTTTAAGAAATACATGAGGCTTTTGTTTAGAGATCATTTTGTTTCAACATCACAAATGAAGACTGACACTTTTCTAACTGGGCACTGTAGACAAGAGCCATTTAAGCTGTCACACACACTAATAAATAGCCATGCACTCTGTGGGCATTTGGAAAGAAAAAGAAAATAAATGAAGACACTTTTGAGCTGTAAAAGCTCAAAATTGGGTGAAAATGGGTATAGCTTGTTTGCAAGAGCAGGACAGGGCTCAAAACAAGAGTACTGCCATCCCACAAATACCGTGGGATAGTTGCATACTGCAGTGAAAGTGAGGAGCTCTAAGTTGGCACGAAGCTCTCAAGGACAACTGAAGCTCTGCTGATGCAACTTACTCAGCTTTAAAGCCTCTTGGAAAAACTGACCTACAAGAGTCCTTGAAACAGCCACTGCTACTGAGCATTTCTATCCATTTTTATTGGCTGCTGCCGCCAAGGAATGCATCAAGTCAAAATAAAAGTGCCACTCATGTCCTTCAGCATAAAATCAGTAATTGTTATTAGTAAAAAGTACCTTCATTATTCACAGGGATTTTCATTCTGATGCTTTTCAGCTGAAGAGGGTTAACTTGATGAATATTGTCCTTGGTTTCTTTTTATAAACACTGATTCTTAGAGCTCACAGTCTTTTCAGCTGGTGAAACAGTTTTCATTTTCAGAACCAACATTAGTTTGCTGCACCACTGGTTGAAACCCAGGCATTTAGTGAAGCTTGTTTCCCTGGCTGCCTGGCTTCACACATGTAATGAGAATTATGCCTTTCACACTCATGCCAGTCTTCATTCTTTAGGCGCAAGAATTACAGTCAGCACTACATTAAGACAGACAGCACTGCAGAAAATAATCCAAGACAGTCTCGCCCAGGTGGCATTCCAATTTCAAATGTTAAAACTAATGAACAAGACCTAATGATAGAACAGTTTAAACCATTGCTGGATGGCATTATCTGGAGAGTAGATCCTGTGCCAACGCTTCAGGTAAAACAACGTTGCTTAAGTAGGCTGTGACCTTGCATTCAGGTTGCAAACAGAAAAAAAACCCCAAAAACAAACACATTTGAATTTCAACGTAAACCACTTTTTGCTACTTTTCACTGAAGACTTTTTCTTGTTATCAAAAAATTGTATCTCGGTTTAACATATTTCTGCTATTCACTGTGGGGTTTTTTTATTCAGCAAGGCATTGATGCTTAAAGTAAGCTCTAGGCCTCCTGTGAAACCTTCACTAAAGTCCATATTACTGAAACACATCATTTAGATCCAGCCTATCTCTGAATAATTTGCTAAATGGGGATATCCTAAGAATTTGCATATTCCTTTCTTGATTTAGGACCTTCATCCTCAGACTGGCTCAACATGGACCTGAACTGATCATTGCCAATAAAAAGTATTATCCAGGTCTGTTGTCAGGCTGTTCCATAGGATATGTTTAAACAGGCACACTATTTCCAAACCAGTTAAGCCAGATGTGAGACAGCAAAACACAAATCACATTTTGAATTATAAAAGTTTTCTACTCTCTTGAACATCAGGTTATTTTAAAATTTGATAAATGAACATTTTTATAAACTTGCCTTGTATTTCCACAAGAAGGATTCTCTTTGCAGCACTGGAAGGACAGACAATTAAGGAATGAGCTGCTCTATTGCATTACATGACAAGGGACCACCTGACAGTCTAGTTAGGTGAGTCCACTACACCTTTCTCCAGTAAAACTGTGTCTGGTAGGCAAGGATTTATGAGTGGCAATTACAGTCAATTATGATTTAATCAAGTACCTGGCTTCGGATTTGGGCCAAAACCAGATTTCCCATTTAAAAAAAAAAAATTTTTTTTTTCAAATGTTAGCAATACTGAGAAAGTCTCCTTGATGTGACTAATATAAAAGCCAGAATTAGACTATCATCATAAAATAAGAGCAACAGAACAAACCAACTGTTCCTGTCTTTTAAGTCAGCTTGATATACAGTTTGTAAACCAACATGAGATACACTGTGGCACCATTTCAGGGTATTATTTGGTTTTGTTTACTATACCATCCTTACCTATGATAGGACTCAGTCCATTGAAGAATCAGGTTCTGTGTGCCCTCCTAGTGATGCAGAAGCAAAGCAAGAGCTTACACTACCAAAATACAATGAAAGAAAATATAAACCTAAATATAATCACTAAACTGATGACTTAAGTAGTAGGTGCACACACAGTTTACATTATTTAGTTCAATTTTGTATAAAGTTCGTTACAACACAACAAGAGATATCCTGATTGTCACACCCAGCCCAATCTGTTTCTATGTTTTGTAATTTTTAATTTTTAAACACAAAGTGAGAGTTTTAGTTTGATCTGTTTCTCTCTCTCTTCTAAATTACATAGGACCTGCAGCCAAAAAATCAATCTAATATCACCACTATTAGAAGGACCTAAATGTTGAATTGGACTTTTCTGAAGTCACTATTGGATACCCAGTGACATCCTTCTTCTCACTCATATTTCTCGTGGGTAGAAGCAAGGCTAATGTGTATAACCAGAAAATATCAAGGAGAAAAATGTGTGAGTGCAGGCCCTCAGCAGGTAACCCTACCCCAATCAGCACTGGTGTCTCAAGGCCTGGTGTCCTTTTTACATTTCACAAAGTTCTTTTTCATCCTAGGAATCTTCTGCAGACATCTTTTTTTTTTTAAATCCAGGCTGCCAGTAGAGAGAGTGTGTGAATTCTTAGCTGCAGCAGCCACTTCTGAGATCCCAATTAGACATGTTCTGATCAATACCTGAGATAGTTTCTTGCTCTGCTTCGAAATGCCAGGTCATGAGCTCATTATTTTTCGCAGTCATCTCTGCCAACTTTCAAAGCCATGTGGCTCCCCCAGAGGCCAAGGCCTGCAAAGCTTGTGGTCCACATGCACACTTGGCTTTTGTACAGGCTACACTCCCGCTGCCAAGATGCTCATTTTAAGCTCACGTTCCCTGTCCTTAGAAAGAAAATATAGTAATTCAGACAGATTATTACAATCTGAGAGGGGGAAAAAGAAAGAAAGGAAAATGTGATGGATCGCTTCTATTTGTCACCAAAATCTCAACCCACTAAAACACTCCTACCAAAGTTATGCTTTAAAAAACAGGGGAAATCCTTTATGCATATATTTGGATAGGTCTCATTTTTGTAGGGTAGCTGGGCCAGTTAAATCTCAATCTGACATGACCCTCTGTTAGGAGGGAATAAAACAAGCTTTCTCCTCCTCACTTACAGAAGTTGTACTGTGCAGTTAATACTTCAGTTAAGGGGGGATTTTCCCCCTTTGCTGTTGCATAACACAAGATTCCTTTGTTCTCTTCTATTGAGAGATTCCTGTTGCTTCTCCATGACAGTGGGACAGCCTTCAGGTATGTAATGTTTGCTACTGCTTCATGACACACTTTGCTATTTCTATTTTCCTCTTTGCTATTATCACACAAAAGCGGCTGCACTGCAGTGACAACACTTGTGTACAGCTCTTGACTTTCAGATGATGAGAGGCATTTGAAGATGACAAGGTAAGATGTAGCATGAGATCATTATCTGTGCCTCCTCGATAAATCTGGGTTCCTCTTTGCAAACACACAGAAAGCACAAAAGGGAGGGAAAGATGGGAGCAGGCACTTCCACCTCTGTGTGTTCATGTACCGAGAGAAGGTGCACTCATACAGCCTTAACCACTGTGTTCTAGCAGAAGCTGCCCAACACTGAACTCTCTTAAAATAAAATAAATTTGCCAGTTCCATTGTGACACAAGCAGAAAATTAGGAATGCTCTTTATTACAGTGCTAAGCCATGATTTACATGTGTTCTGCTGCTCCAGATCCACCACGTAATCCTGGAACCAGTAATTTAATCTTTCTCAATAATTCCATATCTATAAAATAAAGATCCCCATTTCCATCATTTTCCCATCTCCAGGTTTTAAGTTCTGCGGGGCAGTACCTCCTTCTTCCACAGTGTCTTTGCAGTGCTTAACAAAGGCATTCTGACAAGAGTGGGAGTCTAAAATCAGTACGAAAGCACAGGCACCAGTACAAACAGTTCCATGTTCCAGGTCTCAGAACCCCACACAGGACTTAAAAGATTGCAGGTTTTAGAAGACACTGAGTACTTCTCTTAAGACAATCTTCAGCAAATTAAGAGAGGAGATCCCTGGGCTCTAGACAGAGATTCTCCTGGAGGAGCAATTTCACACTTGCCACACAATAGTGCAACTCTGGAAACACACATTTTAATGGTAATCTAAGAGCTTCTCAGCCATCATTTTTTATGATTTGCTGTTCCTATGCTTTTTCTCCCTGCATGGTGAAGACCACGTGACCTTCTCCCTGCCTAGAATCTTGGCAATTAAAATGTATAAAAAGAATTCATTGCTTTATCAGATGAATTGCCATTGGTGTCTCTGCCAAAGAAGGTTTTTCCTGCTGTGCCAAGGTCAGCCTGAGATATGACGAGAGCAGATGCGATCAGTGAATCTCTGAACATTGATACAGCAATAAAGGAAAGGGTTTCACATGCCCACTGAAGTGCCCTGAAGAACAGGACAACAGCAGTGCAATGGTGGGCTGCATTTTCCATGGTGGAACAATAATTTGTATTTCACAGAATAACATACAGGAGAGAAATGGGCAGTCAAGAGGGACTCGTGATCAACCACTCCCAATCATAGCAGGCAGGTTAGCAACAGATCCTCTTCTATTTTGCAGATAGCTGTAGGAAAAGATGTTCATATCTAATCCAATAGTTCTAACAATGTTGGAAGGCTAAAAAAGAAAAAAAAAGAAAACAAAAACAAAAAAAGACCTCTCCAAACACAAGAAAACAAAGAAACCAAGCAAATCCCCCAAAAAAACATTTCATGTGAATGTTAAAGACAACTTCAGAGCTTGTGCTGAAAACCTGAGGCCTTTTTCCAATAGCTTGTGAGGTTTACCCTATTTTTACTGAACTTTCTTTGATGTGATTAGTACATTTGTTTCTGTGAGGCTATGATTAAAATAATTCAATATATCTACAAATCACTTAACACACTGTCAAACTCACCAACTGTTTTAGTCCTGTCATTGAATAGTTGTAGATTTCAATTTTAAGATTCTCACTGGCTCTAGAAGACAGAAGTTTGAGAAAACACTCCTATGGTAGAAACCACAGAATATGAACTATTACATTGTAAGACTTCAGAAAAGAACAAGTAGATTTGCAGTTTGACTCTTAGTGACTTGAGAGAACAAAAACAAACTCCTCAAATGCAGTTAACAGCAAATCATCTGGCCAATCATCAGTCCTACCCAAAACCTGAGGTCTATATATGCAACAAGTGTTTTGCGATTTGGGTGTGGTTTTGATTTTTTTTTTCCTCGAGAATAAGTTTTCTACTCCTACTGATTAACTTTTGGGGTACTGTTTCCTCATAGGGTTTTTAAACAATGATTTTTTGAGGGGAAACAGAAAAACCAAATAGAACCTAACAAAGAGATTGCGAAACCAAATCCCTACACAGCCCAAAGAGTTCATCAAAACTATAGGCATAGCTGTTCCCAGTCCATCCTAACGGGACTCAAAAGTCACCAATTCCAGATGGTCAGAGCACACAATACCCACAAAGGTGTTACGAAGAAATCCTTCATCCAACAAACAAAAACCTGGCTCAGAATGCCAAGCAAAAACCAGGGTGGGTAGAGAAAACACCGCATTTCTTTCGTACAAGCATTTACAGTGCTGCCGTGTCGACCGTATTTCATAAGCTTCCCACTCAGCACAGTGCAGAGGTGGCAGCTCTGTCAGAAACAGAGGTGGCAATTTTTATCATGCCACTTTCATTGCACAGAAGAAGGCCAGAGGAAGAATACTGAGAAAATGCTACTAAGCTATTTCTTACTCTTTTATATGCAGCGAAAGGTCTTAATGCAAATAAATTTACGTAACCTCATTTTGTTCATGCAAGGTGTTAAGGTTCATAGATATGTGCATCATTGCTATACGTGAAAGCTAAATTTTAAACTAGAATTTTAAACTTTTCAAACACATCTGAGATGGCAGAAGAGATCAGAACATAAGCTTCCAATACTTGCTGTATTTTACAAGTAGGTTGGTGATATTTTTAAAGTAGAAAGTTTTCCAATCACTTTTTCAAACTATTTTTCATGCCTTACAAGTGTCACTCTTCATTTTTGATTAACGACACTTGACCTGGCCTTTGCCACATTAGACATTGCACCAATGCCACCCTAACCCTCTGGCATACACACACATTTCTCCAGGTTCCTTATGGGTCCCTTCCAACTCGAGATAGAGAATCATGAACTACCTTTCAGGACCTTTTCCACAAGAAACTCTTATTTAGATTTGAAAAAAAAAAAAAAGGCTCAACTACTAAGATGCTCAGCAGCATCTAAATGGTCAAAGCTGAGGAGACAGTCATTACTGCCACCCACTCCCCTAAAACACTCCTATTGCAGTTAATCTTTATGTGTCTATTAGGCTGTCTCCTTAACAACACAGTTAAAAGTACATTTTCGATTCTTAATTATGCAGGTCTTTGTGCATAACAGTAATTTCTAGAAAGATGCTCCAAGCCATTCTTATCCCAGTTCTGCTATTTACCTGGATAGAAAGCTGTTTGATGCTTCTCAGTGTAAAGAGTCACTGCACTTGCTAGAAATTGGAAAGCTGGCAAGTCTAAATAAGGGCATAGGAATAACAATTAACACCTTTTTTCTCCCTAATTTACCATTAGCAAGAACAAAACCTACCCTATTCAATACCTATGCAAGCCCCACTGTTAACGCAGTCATGTGGAAAAAACAAGTATCATTGATAAGAGACCGTTGTGTAGCCTGTACATGAGGCATTTCACGCTTTATGACCTTCAATCTGCAAACACTTTCATATGTTCACGAGCACAACTCTGTTACAAAAAAGAGCAACTGTGGCACCAAAAAAAAAAAAAAAAAAAATCAATAGCCCATTATAGCAGCCTATGATGGACACTTTGAACTTTATTTCATCTCCTGAAATGTGATACGACATCCTTGGAGAATATATTGCAGACCGCTCCATTTCACTGAAGTCAGCAGCTCCATCTTATCCACGGTGCAATTCTACACAGGAGAGAAATCAAATTTGCAAACTTGGAAAGGGGAGCTAAGAATATTCTGCCAGACAGCCCAGTAAGTCAACGTGCTCACCCGCTGAGAAAGCACATTGGGCAAAAGAAGTTGGTTACTTTGCAGCCAAGACCATTTTTTAGTGACAGTTTTATGGCTGACTTTAGTGTTGACTTCTGTTGTAGTCTGGACTAATGAGCATTTTTCAGCAGGAGGCTGGAAACTGACTCTAGCTGAATTTATAATGTATGTTATTAATATATTAAAATATCTTAACAGCTTAAAAAATGCATCTTACAGTGCTTTCTTCGTCATTATAGACAACTTCATAACTGTAATTCTTTCTAGCCAACTACACATTTAGTTGCCAGAAGGAAAGAGTTTTGGCAAAAGAACAACCACCAGCTAACATACTAGCACCCAAAAACCACAACAGGGAAGAAAAAATATCATTGAAAAGTTTTTTCATACTGAAAAGCGGTTCATCCCTACGAGTAATATGTTCATAATATGTTCTGATTTTTGCAGTAAACTATACCAAAAACTGAGAACAATAACACAGCGACAGTTCAGAGCAATTCCTCACTTACCTGCTGTTTCTAATCAGAAGAGAGTATCCGACTTCATGGAAAGGACTGTAAGGAACAAAACCCACAATTCATCTACAGAGACCAGAATTTTGGGGTCACTTTAACTGCATCTGCTTACATCAGCAATAAACTCTTTATTTAAGCTGGAAGGTCACTTACAAAACTGACAGACTTGAAGAACCAAGACATCTGATGACACAGGACACCAAAATTTACAGCTTCTCAGACATTCTCCTGATTTCAAGGCCGTGTTTTACTTGCGAAAAAGTGGAAAATATGATTTTGTTGATAGAAGCAAAGTTCATACACATGACACAACCACACACCTGCATCAAAGCATTCCTTAATAAAGGCAAAACACTTTTTACAAAGTTATTAATTATGAATTAATTTCTAAAGGTAACTTCACTGACTAAAACACTGATTTATAAAAACTAGCAGAAGTTTGACAGTCAGTACTGTTTGCATTTTGAGACACACCACACCACAAGAACACTTTTTACTCTTGTCCAAACCAGTACAAAAAGGCAGTACCACCAAGCTGTGAAGTAACTCAAGGACTGATGTTGCTATTAGAGATCTGAACGTTTATTCCAGAGCCTTCCTACCTGCAGTCCAAAATTCAGCAAACCAGCTCCCAGTTCCAAGCTGTTTGTGAGCCAGCTTATTTTGGTTTCACTCACTCAACAGCTGAGCAGCTGTTGTTCCTCAACACTGTTAAGCAGCATATTTTTGCAGACTCATCTGTGGTTTAGTCACCCACTGACAAAGTAAAGGAAACTGATGCAAGGGTTGCATTTTTACACATGTACACAAACTGTCAGAAAAAAGGGCAATGTTGTTCATAGAAGAAATGGATATTGTGACATATCCTGCTAAAATATCATTTGGTGAATTAATGCATCTCAAAATGGAGATGAGTGAATACTGGCAAGATTTTAAATGAAGTTTAGGAACTATTTTCTTGATGCAATATTTAAAAGTCTGAATTACAAATTAAGCTATTCAGTAAACTAATCTTTGTGCTTTCCTCTTTTATGACAAAAACACTTCAAGGGACATTTGAGCACCACTATTTTCTCACAGTACTGTTTGTTTACACACTTCCTAACTGAAGTACAATTAAGATCCCATATTCCTTTCACTCTCAGTTAAACCTCCCATTAAAGTTCTGAAGAACTGCCACACGGTGGAGGTAGATGCCTACAACTTGAAATGAGAGGCAGAAGTGATGCAGTGTCTTCATTTTATGTTAGTGTAAATTAATTACCCGAATTAATTACCACATTACTTGCTTTGAAAGTTACTTGAAAGCTCAACTGAGGAGGGGTAGAAAAGAAAACGAAGGAAAAAAATTAACATCATCCCCAAGTTATAAAAGTCTTTACCAAAAATAAGTTTAAATTGTAGGGTAATTGTCATTGAAACAATACAACAAACCCTTCTAAAATTTAAAACCTGTGCAGATCGATATACTAAGAGAATTAGATCCCTGAGTAACATACCAGCAGCAGCCACAGAAGTTCTTAATGATCCTGTCCAGAAGTGCACAAATTCACACATTCTGAACTTTCTTCTTCCCCTATTTACTACCTCCAAAGCAAAGTAAACAACATCCACTACTCCCAAGTGCTTCTACTCTTCAGGAAGCTGCAATAACTGATTACAATAGTCATTCCTAAAGTTAGGAGAAACAAGAAACTAAGGTAAACAACTGATGAAGCAAACAACTCAGCACAGTTTTCCATCTGTTACTTATTGGTAAAAGAGATCAGCCAGACAACTGTCTTGGGCTCCAGCTCCTTCCTTATGTATTTATCTTCAGACATACTTGATCCAAGTTCAAGGTTATCACTTCACTACACCAAATCCAGCACGTATCACAGCTCTGCAGCACACCAGAAATATATTCTGCAAAGCAACTAGCAAAACAAGAATTTAGGTGAACTACCTTCATTTTTCTCAAGTCATATGCATGGCAAATATTTTTGGCCAAGAAAAAGCCAGGTGTGTTTTGAGAAAACACGTTCAGGTATTAAGTTTGAGCAGTTTCCTTGAATCAAATACAAATGGACAAGTAGCAACCACTATTCCAAAAGCATAAGCCAGAAAAATCAGTCAAATGCATCTCAAAAATCTCTGAATCTGCCTGCAAGGAGGTTACTTCTAAAGCATTCAGTGAAGAACAAAGGGCCCTGGGGTAGAAACCTTACTTCTCACTAACTGCTTCGGGGATGTTAGTCAGGACTCTCTCTAGTTTAATCCTGTAAACTGGATGCCCATTAACACCTGAGGGACATTAGGCATGCTGCTGGGCTAATCTTTCAATCTCATTTTATCAGAGGAATGCAGCTGAAGGACTCTGTGTGAGACCACACTGCTGTGGGAAGCAAAGCATGGAAACGGGTATAATTGGATTCACCTGACCAACACACGACTGACCCAAACTAAAAGGCTCACGTTGACCACACTAACACAGCCCCAAAGCTGGAAAAGGAATAGTAGTTTCCCAAGTCTTACGAAAAAAATTGTTCTCTTCCCAGAGGAATGAGACTATGAGCTTAAATGACACACATGATTACTTGAGAGACTCATCTCCAAAACTTCCAAGGGCAAAGTTCCATTTAAAAAATTAAAATTATTCAGCCAATAACCTTAAGAGAAAATTTCTTTAAAAAGCCTTGAAATGAAAGCAGCTGTGGTCACCAAACATTGCATTTTTCTATTTAGCTATTTCAATTCAATGTTTTATAGTTTAGAATGCTACAGTTTGTCACCTGTTAAGTGCACAGTGCTATAAAATAACCACAGAGACAACATTTAACATTTAACTAGCTAGTTTGAAACCCAGTTGGTACTACTTTGTAAAAATCAGCAGCACCTCCTCTGCTGATAACACTTCAATAAACATTAGACAGCATCATGCTTAATAGTTAAGAGCACTGCAGATAGTTTTTCCTAACAGAACTCATACTTGTTTAAAAACCAACCTAAGGAAAAAACTTCACTTGATCTTTATTAATAAAAAAAAAAAAAAAAGAGTTAAAAGGTTGCTATGACATTTAGAACAGTATGCCAGAGGTCATTATAAAACAGTAATGAATCCTAACAAAAAATAAAATAAAATCCCACATACTAAGAACAGACCCTGTCCCTGGGAGCCAGTTGTGCAGTTTTCTTCTTGCAAGTAGCCCATCACCTCTCCAGAGGGGTGAAAAAAAAAATAATTAAAGGCATCAGTAAATGTAGCTGCCATTTTAAGCATTTCCAGCTTACTGGGAAATAAGTCACAGAAAGCAATTATAGAGAAGTCAGTGCTGACATTTTTTCTACAATCATGCAATTGGAGCACAAATGGGAATAAAGCACTTTTATTTACACTTAATCAGTTTGCAAAACCATGTGTACATTGCCATCATTTAAAGTGCAAGCTACATGTCTGCTGAATTAACTGAAGGCATAGCAGGCGCTATGGGAGATAAAATACCACCAGTAGTTATATAACTAACCACGGATGCCAGCTCAAACCCTGACCAGCTGAGTGTGGTACTTCCTCCTGGGTATTACCAGCCAAACACATATTCCATTGCTTTGGATACAATACTTTCATCTTTCCTAGGAGTCTGCCTGTCAGAAACCACCTACAATGGAAGGGAATAAAAAAGAAGAGAGAAAATACAGTCAGTCAATATAACTAATCCTTTTTACACTAACCCATTTTTTCTTCTTTTCCTAAGGACTACAATATTTTGACAAAATACATTTGAAATAATTTCAAAACAAGCCCTTAATCTCTGTAAAAGAGACCATTAATTTAGTATTTATTATTATTATTATTTTAGAGACCGAACAGACTGGACCACACCTTTAAAGAAATGACAGCAAAAGATAAAAGCTAAGGTCACACTGAAGTTAATGTCTGTACAGCCTCACACAACCAAGGGGAGACAGCACAAAAACACATGCTTCTTTTTCCCTTAAAATACCTGATAGTCACTGGTGGAAGCTTTATATGCTGTTGCAAGAGGTCTCATTGTAGAAATCCTTGTAGTATTATTTGCAGGCTGTAATGGGGTGCCAGTAGATTTTGTAGGTGGAGTGAAAACCGAAGACATTGAGGATGCAGAGCTTCTTTCAGAGTTTTCCATCACACTCTTAAAAAGAGGGTTAATGTAATGTAAACAAATACTAAAAAGCAGTATTCCAACCTTCATTATCTAAAATTCTCTACTATCTAAAATTGTTTGATAAAAATCTATGCACATCCCAAAGATAAAGGGCCTGTCAGTAAAGAGCACACAGGCACAGACCACCACCAAGCATTCTCCTCACTGCAATCATTCACACGTTGGACTATGCCATTGCAAACTAGTGAAAGCCTGGAATCTGTTCACTGTCTGTACTAATGTCAACCAAGCTTGAAACAGTGTAGAGAAAATATATTGTACTACTTGCAACAAACTTCAAGTACTAACTTGTTTCAGGCCCAGTGGAACAAAGTAGCGTAACACTCCCTTTCTAAATACTTCTAAAATATTTGACCTGATCCAGACAAGACTGTCTCCAAGCCTTCACCAACTCTCACCTCGTGCTCAGACTCAGCTTGTCAAAGTTTCATTCACTCCCTTTAGCAAATGCTAGAAAAGAAGTCAGAAGGCTCCATTTTGTAAGCTTATGT
This sequence comes from Myiotriccus ornatus, assembly GCA_036023395.1. Lineage (NCBI taxonomy): Eukaryota > Metazoa > Chordata > Aves > Passeriformes > Tyrannidae > Myiotriccus > Myiotriccus ornatus. The sequence goes on from JAYRBT010000002.1 coordinate 1,241,401, forward strand.
TTAGATAGGAATGCATGAAAAATGAAAGAGGCATCGAGTGACTTGATGGGCACCATGAGTTGCACAAGAACCCAGAGGATACAAGGTGGGAAATAACAACTAGCCTAGGGAGGCAAATTTTCAGTCCAATGTACTGATAAAAACTAAAAAGCCAGAAACACATAAATAGTCACACTAAAAAGAGAGGGACAATAAGGAGGAGCAGCAACAGCCTCAATCTGCCATCATCTATCTATTGCAGCCCCTGAACACCATAAATTCCAGTTGGGAAACTTCTCTCAGTTGTCTCATGTTACAGTTGCATTTCACTGTCTTTGATAGCAGTATAATTCTGTGCATTGCAACTTCCAAGCAGCAGAGACTGCCCACAATGATCCTCCTCAGCAGGAAATGTTGACAAATACTTAAGAACTCGTGTAAGGTGTAACATTCTATACCTATACAGCTGCATACGCCCTGCAATTCCAAAATTTAAAAAAAAATAAAAATTAAAGAGGTCAGGGAAAACAAAAAGGAAGACCAAACGAAGAGCACCTTATATTTCACTAAAAGGAGCTCTCAACTTACTTTATCTATACAGGGCTTGACACCAATCATGATGGATTCACCAAAAATTCTTCCATCTTTGCTTAAGGCTTTCCGGGCTTGAAGCTTCGACTGGTATCGAATGTGCATCCAGTTTCCTGTGTTGGACATCTGCAGGAGATGAGGTGAAAATGGTGAAATGGAGCTTCTTAAATCCAGGAGTCCCAATGCTTTCAGAAGTAAGTGTCAAACTAAGACATACCACGTGCTTTAATATGTTTCCATACTGAGCAAACTGTAGAAGAATATAGGAAGCTGATGCTTGAGGAAACCTGAAGGACAGACAAAATGAAAAAAAATTACAAGAAGTTTAAGAATTTAGGTACTAAAACACAACTCTATTAAGGGTTTATAGAAATCCAGAAGAGAGCAATATGAAACCATCTTAGAGCAATAGTACCTCCTAGGCACTTTTACTTCACCACACACCTCCATGGCAGAACGGTGCCTTTCTAACTTGAAAAAAATAACATTTAGCTTAAGTTAAGGTGACTTGCTAGAAAATATGTTTGCTTGCTTTAACCACAGTTGTATTTCCTGCACACCTACTAATGCCAGACAACAGCAATGCCCAAGTATTTCCCTTCATATGTCATGAAGACTCCACCCAGGTTTTTCTAATAGTTTGGAAATCAGCTTACCCAAATACAGTTACCCACGTGTCGTCAAGTTGATCTTCTGAAGTAAGGGAATCACCTTGAGTGTAAAAAGGATCTAGCTGAGCAGGAGATAGAGTGGTTTTCCTAGGCTGCCCAATACTTGCAGGACTGAACATGCTTGAAGCTGTTAAATTAAAATGGCATTGTTGAACAGATTTCTTTTGCAAAACAGATAAGCTTAAAAACCTATAATAAAAGAATAAATTCAGTATCAAGCATTTCACTAGTATATAGAGGAGTCTGATGGAGATTTACTCACAGACAAAAAGTAAGTCAATCCAAACCTCATACCCACAAGCAGCCTACTAAGTCTCATGACTAACACAAGGTCAGAAACCTTATGAAGATGGAGGGCAACCCATCAATCTCAGCTGCTTCACTCAAGTACAGCCACCTCTGTGCTCAGTTCAACAACACTTTTTGAATAAGGAATAAGTAAAGTTGATCAAAATTCAGTCAGTGTCAGAATGGATAATTATTTCCTACTCATACCCATGCACCTTCTGAAAAGCTAATACACAACTCCTTTGCAAATTAGTAAGCAGTTGATGTAGCTTCAACAGCGATGACTCTTCTGTATTAAGGACAGCAATATGAAAGTAGATTATATCTTTTGACAGGACATCTACCTGTGCCGGGAGTTGATGGCAGAATTCCAACAGATGGGCTCTGTGTTAACGAGAAGTTGGCCTGCAGTAAAACAGAGAAAGTAACAAACAACTGCTCAGATCAAAAGAGATCATCTTCAGGTGATTCAAGCATCAGGCAAGAATATTAACTGTTGCCTTAACTTCTAACTTTTAAGAGTAAGAACATGTACGTTTAATACAACGTTATTAAGAGTTACTAATGAAAAGTTATTTGTACTTAAATGAACTTGACATACGCTTTGTGAGCAAAGTAGCTTTAAGTGTCAGTACTCAGAAACCTTATAGTTTAACTTTTTCAAAACAGTCATCTCCCTTATTGCTGCAGTACAGTAATTCACACATTCATGTGCATCCTGATGGGAACAATGTCAGTATCCTAAGGTACCAGCACCTAATTTTCACTTCCTAAACGGTTCAGAAATCATGGGATCACTTGTATTCCTTACTACTAGACTTACTTTCCTGCTCAACTACTTAGTGCAACTGCACTGAAGGAAAGGATTCTTCAAGTTTTAGCTGTTAGTACTTTCTTTCCTTTTTAACACAGCATTTCAACATCCAAGACAATTTTAGTGTATTTTTAACCTGAATCATGGCATTTCTTAGGTACAAGACCAAACAAGCTGGAGTACCTGTAGACAGAGCAACATGTGTTCTGATAGCTGCTCAATACTTCTTTTTTTAAGTTAACATCCACTCTTTTGAGACACTATTGGATTCTGTCTGTCACAGGGAACCTCGGCTTTCAGAACACACTTCTCAGAAGGCAACATTCAATAGAAAGACTGCTCATTGAGTGGAAAGCATTCTCCTTGCATCAGAAGGATCATGTCCCATGAAAAAGAACCTAATAATGCTTGACTACTGAGTTGAGGTAAATAGCAGAGCTTATTACAAAAATTACCTGGCAGAAATTTTAGTGTTCCTCTTTCAAAATTAACCCCACCTGCCTAGCCAAATTTTGATTAGATATTTTACTCAGAAAAAAAATCCTTCTATTTCAAGAAGTGCCTCTATTGCCCACTAAAAGATAATCATAGAAACACAGAATTGTCCAGGCTGGAAAAGACCTCTAAGATCGAGTCGAACCATTAATGCAGCACTGCCATCTGCACCACTAAACGATGTCCCCATGTGCCACAGCCACATGATTTTTGAACACTTTCTGGGATGCTGATTCCAACACTTCCCTGGGCAGCCTCTTCCAATGCCTGACAGCCCTTTCAGTGAAGAAATTTCTCCTGTCATCCAATCTAAACATCATTCTGCTGCAACCTGAGGCCCTTTCCTCTTCTATCATCTGTTACACCTGGGAGAAGAGACCAACCCCCATCTGTCTATAACCTCCTTGCAGGTAGTGAAAGTGCCTTGCTGGCAATCAGCAGCTCAATAAGTTTACAAGAAGGTGAAAATCTGCAACAATTTGTATATACAAAGCACAACTGAGGCACGATTTGCTTTTCTCACTCTCTACTGTAATGAAAGGAGTTTGCTTCATGACAGCAGCTTTCAATTTAGTCTGCACAGGAGCAGGCACACCAAACACTCAGACAAGCTGAAGGCTCATCCATCATTTTGCTACGGTTTACAAAACCAGGTTGAAGAATTCACTGAGGCAGGAAGCTGCCCCACATCTTCTGCTAAGAAAGGCCAGTCCCAAAGACACTTACTGGTCTTCCCGAGGTTAGAGGTGTTGATCCAAGCCCAGGACTAGATAACTCATCATAAATGCTCCTAACTGGAGGAGCACCGCCTTTGTCTTTATGAGTAGGGACTACTGGCTGTGGGGGAGATCCTCCTGCAATTCAAAGGGACGAAAGAAGAGCATCAGAAAACTCGCGACTTTACTCCACTGCTACTTATTTGTGAAACTTCCGTGGTAAATTCAGCCATGAAAAAAACTGCTCTTTGTTTCACTGGGCATTTGCAAGACCATCTGTTCAGGTTTGAATGGTCTACGTAACACACCATGTGTTAAACTGTACCCTTACACACGTACCATCTCAAACTTTTAGACCTCTCCTTGACCCTTTAGACTCTGTTAACATGCACCTGTTCTTTAAGCCAGCTTCTCTCCCATAAACTTTGGGACTTCCAGTAGAAAAGAGAATTAAACTGACTGAAAGAACTTGAGGTATCTCTAAACAATTTGTGTGGGTTTACCTCAGGGAAAAAAAACCAAACACTTAATAGTTTTCACTTGCAAATCATTTAGAAACTAAGCTTTTCCGAAGTATTTTTCAATCCTAAAATTCTGAGCTTCAAGACTCCACTCTGAAGTGTTTAACACATACAGGAACTGCTACCATTACATGCAATAGCTGTATATTATATAAAGCACTCTCCCATCAAGGTTTTCAGGTTTAGTGATGTATTTAATCACTTATTTTGGTAAGCCTGTGTTAGTACCTTACTGTTTCCTCCTTTTCTAAAATTGATACTTTGAGACTGTAATAAACCCTTTTAAAATCAGTTGGGTGAAATCCACATGACTACTTTCAATGTCATAAATACTTCCATAAGAGGTTTGTACTTGATGGGGTCAGGAAAGGCAGACAACAGCAAGAAGTAGGAGACCAACAGACCAACAATCATAGAACTTTTCAAGTTGGAAGGGGCCCAGAAGGATCATTGAATCCAGTTCTGCCTGACATTCAAAGAAGAGAATAACTAAAATTATCTTGCAGTACCTTAACCCTCAATTTCTCCTTCAAGATGACTATTAACACCATCAGATATTAAATTATGCCAACTGATTTGGTAAAAAAGCCAAGATCACCCATGATGTGTTAACTACTCCCTCATACTTCTCAAAGGAGAAAACAGACATAATAATATCAACTTAAAACCATGGGTATGGACTCTTCCTAGTGTAATCAATCAGGTCACTGAAAAGAAATGAGCATCTACAGGTAGCAAGAGTCAAAGCTACTTCAGTTCAATGACAGCAGACATCAAGACTAACTACAACCACTAGATAATAAGTAAGAAGCATTTTTTTTAGTTTCTCTCCTCCCAGTTTTTACAAGTCTAACAATCCGTGACGTTTTAGAATTCACCACAAAGAAATCAGCAGTTTGCACATGCTGCATTTAGTTTGCCAGCAGAACATCTGTTTTAAACAAAGAGAAAACACTAAGGGCTGTAGGTGCAGTTGACTTGTAAAGAGTTGTATAAATTGATTCTGTATTAGCAGAGATATTACCTTCCCTGTAAAACAAACTTTAGCTCATACCAAAACTTCCATTTTTAAAACAACTATTAAACTGAAGACTAGTTTGAAGAATTTAGTCAAACTCCATTGAATACACTTGAGTTCACCAGTTATTCAATCAGTGGAATTTGTTTATAGCAAGTTATAAAACTGCAAGGATTCAAGACTGCAACAGTCAAGCAGAACAACAAGACAAAGCAATTTCTGACTTTGAGGACAATTTTTTTCAGCATTTTACGAATTCTGACCTGCAAGTAGCGGAGACCTCGTTTCCATTACTCCAACTGAAGGGCCGCATAAAGCACGTGGCTGGGGAGTCACTGGTGCAGGTAAGTCGCCCATCAAAAACCCGGGAAGAAACTGAGCACCAGCTCCTTGTTTGGGAGATGTTGGGGACCCAAGAGTCATTGGCTCAGCTCCTGAAAACAAAACGAAAAACCAGGAAAAAGACAAGTGATCTAGCTTTTTTCCGTTGCTTAGATTGTGGCTCTATTAAAGAAATGTAACACAAGATACAGCAAGTGACTAATATCACAGAATGACAGAATCCTTAGGGTTTGAAGGGACCTGCCAGGTGACCCAGGAGCGAGCCCAGGCGAGTCTGGAATGCCTCCAGAGAGGGACGCTCCGAGACCTCCCGGGACAGCCTGTTCAGTGCTCTGCCACCCGCAGTGGAAAGAAGTTCTCCCTCATGTTGAGGTGGAACTTCTTGGGGTTTTGTTCACGGCCAATGCTCCTCATTCTCTTCTCATTACCAGTGAAAAGAGCCTGGCACCATTCTGACACCCGCCTCTGAGATATTTACATGCACTAATGATTCCAAAGACGGTTCTAATAATTCATTTTGCAAGCGAGCCAAGTTTGCCACAACCTTGTGTTTTCCGCAGCCACGAGCAGCGGCCGCTCGGTTTAACCCGGCTTTACCCCAGAGGGGACCGCCCCGGCCCGGCCCCGGGTCCCACCGCGCCCTCCAGCCCGGCGGCACCAGACTCCTCCCGGCCTGGAGCAGGCGGGTCAGCGCCGGCCCCGCTGCCTTCCCCGGGACACAGGAGCGCGGGTGGCGCCGGGGGACCCGCCGGGCACCCCCTGAGGCGGCGCCCGGCACAGCCCAGGGGCGGGGGCGGCTCCCGGGCCCGGCTCACCGGTGGGCGGCGGCTCCATGGCGAAGGCGGCCATGGCGGCCCGGGCGGGAAAGAAGCGGCGGCGGCGCCTCCGCCGGGCGCTTTCAAACGGGACGGAGCTTCCTCCCGCCGTCACTTCCGACCCGCCCCCCGCCATCCTGGGCGGGAGAGGGGCGGTGGCAGCAGATCCCTCACGGGCCCCGGCATCTGCCCCGGCCCGGCTTCTCCCCACCCCGGGCTCTCCCGTCACGGCCCCCCCGCCGGACGGCCCCCCCGCGGAGGGCCAGGTCGCGAAAAGAGTGGAAAGAACCGCAGTTACCGTCGCGAGAGCTTGTCCGGCGTTGTCTCCGCGGGCTGAGAACTCAAGAGCTGCCACCCTGACTCCCCGGGGAAAGGACTGCCGTCACTGCCCGGGCTGCCACAGCCCCCCCAGCCCGGGTTACAGCGCTGCCACCGATTCCCTCGCCGACACGGGAACGGTGACCGAGGGACGGCGATCAGACGCAGAGGGGCTGCCTAAACCTCGCATTAGCGTTTAGCACAGAGTCACGGAATGGTTCGGGTTGGAAGGGACCGTAAAGATAATCTTCCACCCTCCTGCCGTGTGCAGGGACACCGTCGGCTAGCCCAAGTTGCTCCGAGCCCCGTCCAGCCCGGCCTTGAACACTTCCAGGATGGAGCAGCCACAGCTTCTCTGGGACACCCGTGCCAGGGCCTCACCTCAGCGAAGAACTTTTTCCTTGTATCTAATCCAAACTCACTTTCTGTCGCTTTCTTGCCCTGTCACTACGCTCTTGAGCGTGAGCAATCACGGCGTGGTTCAAACACAGGGGCACGCAGAAGCTCAGACTGTTGGTACCAAGAACGTCAATCTTGAAACCAAACATTTCGAGTCACTTCAGCACACAGTTTATCCAAACACAGTGATCTTTTTATTTTACTGCATAATAATATATCAAACCATTAAGAACTGGTGTGAAGGCCACAAAAAATACTATTAAAATCTTTTACAGATTTTGTGTGCGTGTATTGAACATGCCATCTTAAGACTGTAATTCCAGCCTGAGATGTCTCAGGAGCGCTAAAGTTACCTATCCTATGATGTCTGTTCTTTAGATATGGTATGGAATGGAGTGAGGAAACAGAAAAAGTGGACTGAATCTGAAGGAAAGGGAATAGCAGTGAGCAGATAGGTTGTTATCAACATTTTTCATATCTCCACCAAAGTGATTAACAAAAAAAAACCTCTGCTGGTTCCAGCTCTTTGGAAACATCATGTTAGTGCACTTCAAATCACTACTTGATGAGAAACAGTAGAAAGACACGAAGCATGAAAGCATCCTACACATTTTAAGCATCCTCAAAAGACCATCTGTTTTCATTTCCAAAAAAATTTAATGGCTGGCTAGCCCACACAAATCAATAAAATCCTCTTTACTTGCAATATAAATTTAAAATCCAATATCAAGGTACTTCATTATATGAACATTTTATTATCTAGATTTTACAACCGAATAGAATGCATACATTTGGAAAGTAAACAGGGCAACTTATCTCAGTTATTTTATTATCTTCCTCCATTGCCTGCATTTTCTGATGTATCATAAAAAACCCACCATCATTCTGTATTTTTTTACTATTTCAAGGAAAATTGAACTTTATCTTTCTATTAGCACTCTAGGAAAAGCTTGTTCTTGGGCAAAACTTCTCTGAAGTCAGTGGAATATCATCTGGCCTATAGATGACATGCTGAAAGAAACAGGGTCAAAGGAACGTAAGAAAAAATATGTGATGACTTGAAAATGCACAAGTGAAAAGGGGATTGCAAAATGATAGATTAAAGGACATCCAACATCTGTTCCTGTATAGTCAAAACAGACTGCTTCCCTTCTCCCTTTTGATCAGTCATGATCATTTATGCTTCCATTTTCTTTTACAATCTGTTCTTGGTATTTGTGAAGCTGCTCCATGAAGCCAGGATTTGGACAAGCCACGGGCCTCGCATTTTTCACCATGGAAAAGGCTCTGGCAAAACTCAGTCTTTCTGAATTCATTAGAAAACCAATGACTACAGCTGCTGCACGGGAGACTCCTGCATTACAGTGGACCAGCACCACGCCATCCTTCAGAAAAGAAATTAAACAGAAGTTGGGATATTCATGAGGCAGATAAAAATTAGCATGTAGCAACTTTATATAGAAATCTATTAAGACTTACTGAAAGCTCCTTGCTGGGCTCAAAGCAAAATATTTATATACATAAGTATAAATAAGTACACAAGTAAGTCCAAACACAAATACATAAGCCCAGAATTAGTATTTTTCTAACCAAGGCCACTTTATAGTAACTAAATACTTCAAATTTAATTCATGCCTTAAAACTAAAAAATATTCCTCTGTCCTTTTCCCTGAGTCCTTTTAGGAGCCCCTTCATGTAAAAACCAAATCACAGACTCCCAGGATACTAAGATATCTGATCTAATTGGGTGCTAATTTTAAAATGGATTTTATTTGCAATATGGAAAGGAACTTGACAGTATCTTGCTAAAGGTTAAAAACATAGCAAGGCAGCAAACAGCTGGGCACAGAGGCAGATTTTGGCATGTCTTGTAGTTCCAGTCACAGCTTCTTGTGTCCTCTGGAGTTCTTCAGAGAAGATTCTGGGTAAGCTTGATCGTGCATAGGAACGGAAAAATCCAAAAAGATATCGTGTGATTTGCAACAGATCTCCCTCCCCGTCACCCTGCTGGTACAACTGCAGAGGCTGGTACAGCTGGTCCAACTGAGGTCCCAACTAAGGTCCCTCACCAGGGCTAAGGCGCAAAATCCAAAACTACTGAACCTCCCCATAAATTCACGAATGCTTCTCCTGAGGTTTGAATTCAGGCTTATCCTGAACTATGTGTAAAATTAGTGGGTTTTATCCAATTTAAACATTTCCCACACAACCTCTGAGTCACCTGAATGGCTCTATAAAGGCACTGTAAGTTTTGTTAAGTAACAAGCACAAATTAACGCAAAGACAACAAGACAATCTAGTGTGGCTCAGGCAATGTTTGCAAGGTCCAGACTTCATAATAAATAATAATAATAATGGCCAGACTTCGCGAACGAAGAACCGGGGAAGGTCTTTACACCTTCCAGCCTGCGCACTGGA
>JAYRBT010000002.1:1250885-1271889 GCA_036023395.1 Myiotriccus ornatus
CCTGACCAGGAATCGAACCCGGGTCTCGGCGGTGACAGCGCCGCGTCTTAACCACTAGACCACCAGGGGCTCCCACTGCAATTATCTGGTCTATTAATAAACACACAAGAGCAGAAAATGGCTCCTGCTCCAGAAATTTCCCAGTTTCAGTAACAAAACAAAGCAGGAAATTTAGTATTATTGTTCATGTTGGGGAAATGCCAAGGTGAGACTAGAAGAATGACTTGCACAACAAGATTATGGCAGAGCTAGGAACCAAGTCTAAGCCCCTGCATCCCAGCACAATAAATCACAATATCATCCTTTCTTGCAATGAAAATCACATTCCCTGTGCACTGCCTGCTGGAAATTGCACTCTTCATTCCCTTTCTCACAGTCATAGGGCTGTGATTCCTCATCACACAGACTGTGGCAGAGTGGGAAGCAGACCTGTCCACGTACTTCAACTACCTGAGGAAGTGTCAGTGATGACCTGTAAATCCAGAATAATGACACTAAAAACTATGCCACTGCTAATGAATCAATTGCTGAAGCTTATCTACGGTATATGTGGAGTAGTTTTTACTGATTTAATGGGAGTTATTTCAGACATAACGTACTGTAATCGAGATCAATATCTAGCAGTGGCACTAAGAGTAAATAATACACAGTGGAAGCGACCCTTGGTTTTTTCCTTTTGTACAGTTCATACTTTATTTTCCTCTTTCATATATAAGTTTGATTGGGGTTTTTTAATAACTGTTCTGTTTTACACTGTTAAAAATTATTTAGTGATATCCATGAATCCTGAAAATGCCTGAACGGGAATGAATGAGAACTTTTATCTTTCCTTTTTAAACCCTGTTGTTTACAATTCATACAAAGATTAATTTGACGCGTCATTCTTGACTCGTTTTGTGTTAGCTATGAATATGAAATAAAGTGAGAAACAGATTGCAGATAGGAAATTTATCTTTATTTACCAGGAACTCCTTGCTCTGACCCCAATAGTGTAACCTTTGCCTACCAAGAAATGGTCCATGGTCTTGCAAGAACATCTTTTAAAGATCCAAGACCAAGTTGGGTTTAATCTTTTATAGAGAGGGAAACAAAATCACCTTCCACCGACAGAGAAAGTGATTATACAATAATTATGCATAGTGGGCAAAAAGCCTCACCAAGGAAAGAAATTAAAAAGAAGCATAAAGCTTTAAGCTAATGTAGTTAGTTATGGATCCATTCTACTTTGCAGTGGAACCAAGTCTTTTTCGTTAGGAATGACAGAAGGAGCAGTAAGGAGAGATGTTCATAAACAAACAGAGATTTCCTCCTTGGAAACACAAGATTTTAGAGGTTTTGTTATTAGATATTAAACAGAAATATAAAAGAGTATCCCTCATTCATAGCACTATGGCCTGACATGTGTCACCTAACATGTCATGGAAAACCTGCCTGCCAATTTGGAGCTTAGAAGAAAAGGTGAGCTCTGATCAGTATCAGAGTTTGTACCATGGTGTTGACAGACTTGAGCCACTACAGTTTTCGAAAAGTTGATCCAGTTACGAGCACCAGCTGGCAGTGACCTGAGGAACAGTGCAGGCTTCCCTTGCATCCTCAAATTCAAGTGCTCTCATACTCTCTCACTGAGTTAATCACGTTCTAATTATATTTCTCACATATCACACTCTCTCACCAGTGAACATCTCTCCTTCCCTCAGATTAGGAGATGAAGCACTTGTATCTCTGTGACTGCTTGAACAGAAGAGCACTTCACAACACACTATCATAAGCTCTTTTAACCCTATTTTGACAAAGCAAATAAAGTGATTCAAGCCACCCAGAGATCTGTCTCTGCATACCACTGTCACATGCTTTGTGAACTGATCCTGGGGAACAACTATTCCATCAATTACCTGCTCTGTCACCCATCTCTCCCATTAGAAAACAATTAATATCGCTGTAAGTTTTCCTGAAAACTTCTTAGCTTACAAAATAGTAACCAGGACACAAACACCAAAGGCAGAAAGCAAAACTGTGCAGTTATGAATGGCAACTCCCATTTAGAAATGAAGTGGAAATTGTAACTAGATATGTTGAAAAGGTCATTAAGTGACAATGTGTATCACATAGCTCGTAAATGATAAATGAGAGAAGGAAAGAACACTGCAACACAAAGAAAGCTGGGACAAGATTATCTTCTTTTATCCCAACCTACATGAATAATGAATTTGGTAGATATGGTGGCATAACATGCAATAAGGTTTGGTTGTCAAGTCACAGTTTTCATACCAAAGCAATGGTGGTTGTAAATTACACAATAAGCCTGAATTTAAGAGCTGTGAGTCAGGGATGCTCCTGGTTACAGACAACTCTGTAAAGCAACCCCAGAAGGGATCCCTTCAGCCTACTTCCCATGTCACATCTTTTTCAGGATTTTGGGAGCAGTTAAATCAGTTGTTGGCTCCAAGACTACTAACACATTCTCTGACATCCTTGGTACATACCCACATCATAGCTCAGTGTGTGGCATCTTCTTTGAGAACCTGGTCTAGTGGGAGGTGTCACTGCCTATGGCAGGGGGGTGGAATTACATGATCTTTAAGGTCACTTCCACCACAAACTATTCTATGATTCTATGATGAAAAGTTCAAGGATGGTGAACAGCTGATGACAAACCACACAGCTCTGTAAAAGCCCTGCTAGGCTTGTTTCTAATCCAAAACAACATCCCCAACAGATAAGTAAGTTTTCTCCTTTTCCCTCTGTCAGGGGTAGGGACTTAGGATCGGATTTCTTTATCTAAAGTCAGCCACTGGTACATCTGTATTAAAGAAGCATTTCTCTAAAACTCAAGACAGTCATTCTGAAAAAACATTGCTGGAAGGAATGGAGATTAACGGCAGTGTCATGATTCTAGGAATGCTCAGAAATTGCCTGGATTCTCTACTTAAAATTTTAAAAGGCAATGGTAAATCTATTCATTTGGTAGCATATTTTCTTTTGACAAAAGAAGCTGCTTTAGTTCTTAAATAGTGTAATAAATAATGTAAACAGGGTAACTACTAACATTAATTATTGATATACCATACCTGGATCTTGGCTTTCTCAATAAACTCAAAACATTCAGGGAAGTAGGAGGTAATATCAGTTTCTGGGAGGTCCAGAATAGAAATGGTCTTGTATATGAAATCATTGAGGAAGGCATTTTGGACTCCATATGCCACATTTAGAATGTGAGTAACCTAAGTCAAAAAAAAAATAAAAGGAAAAAAAATGAAAAAGGCATTTTCTGAAGACAGCAAGTAGAGATTAGCAATAGCAGAGGTTAATTATTCTTTAGGCATACACAGACTGTAATGTTCAGTTTTACATACATATGCTGTCAGTGGTGTGGTTTTCTCCCAGCAAAGTTTCAATGTGTGCTAAAACACTGTGAGAAATTTCAGGATTTTTCTGAGAGGAAATGAAAAATCAGTGCTCAAACAAGCAAAGACTAAAATACAGATTTTCAACAGAAAAGGGAATTGTCAGCATGTAGGTGGAAAATAAAAGAGGAAGCAATAGGAACAAGAGCACAGGCCACCTAACAATCCCCCAAATTTCAAGCCTGCCCTAACCCATCAGTTTAATGTTCCTTCTGGTGAGTTACTGGAACCATTTACTGGAGCAGAAGGATTTCAGAGTAAACTATACCTGCCCTTGGCAGGCGAGACAACTTCTGGCCTCCTGCCATCTCTGCTTTGTCCAGGCTACAGCCACTTTGTGGGTTTTTTAACTTACAGTGAAGTGACATTTAGATAGCACCAGATCCCAGCCTGGTGCACTCCCTGTCCTGCAGGAGCACCACTGGCCAGAGTCCTTATCAACCCATTACTGTAACAGAGAAGAATAAAAAGACCAAAGTTTGGGACAGACTTTGAGCTGTTTTGTTTTTCTAGTTTCATCAATACCCATAAGGCAAGGAGGGATGGTGCTGCTTAGTGTCTGAAATGTAAACACATACAGCAATGCAGTAATCTCTTCCATTAACAGCTCTAAACAATCATCACTTTTGCAGCGGAGCAAGACTCTTTTCAGTGGTGCCCAGCAAGGACAAGGAGCAATGGCCACAAACTAAAACACAAGAAGTTTCACCTCAACCTGAGAAGAACTTCTTTCCATTGTGGGTAGCGAGCAGGCTGCCCAGGGAGGGTGTGGAGTCTCCCTTTCTGGAGACATTCCAAACCCACCTGGACGCGTTTCTGTGTCACCTGCTCTAGGTGACCCTGCCTTGGCAGAGGGGTTGGACTGGATGATCTACAGAGGTCCCTTGCAAGATTCTGAGATTCTGTGAATGCATTTCAACTTCTCGTGAAGCTCACAGGCACTCATCCATCTGCAAATGGAGTAGCCTTTTGACAATGCGAATGGAACATAGTTTTTCTCAGAGCTGCTAGAGAATATTTTAGAATTTTTAGCTTGAGAGACACCCGCTGCGCGCAAGGCGAGAGATGCGTTTGTACGTCGGCGTACAATTACCTTATGCTTTCTCATCGTCTCCAGGTCGTGAGCAGCATCCTGCGACCCTGCGGAGAAAGGACATCGGGCCGGTTGCTCCGCTGAGCCCCCTCCCGGCCGGCGGCCCCGGGCCCTCCGCCCCCAGCCCCACTCACCCAGCAGCAGCCAGGGCTTCACCACGCCGACCTGCAGGTCGGCGCTCAGGTCCTGTACGAAGCCGCCGCCCGGCGCCGCCTCCGCCTCCTCCTCCTCCACCTGCAGGCAGGCGCCGCGCCACGTCTCGATGATCCTGCGGCCGGTCAGCGTCGTCACGCGGGTGCGCTGCTTGCGCAGGTTGGCCCTGGAGAAGCTGCGGATCTCCTGGGCGAGGGAGTGCATGGCGCGGCTGCCGCCTCCGCTCCGCTCCGCGCCGCCCGGCCCGGCCGCCCGCGCCGCCGGCGCGGCCTCCGGGGCGGGGCCTCGGCGAGCACCGACCGCCCTCCCCCTGCCCGGCGGACTTAAAGCAGCCTGCAGGCTGCCAGGGCCTGTGCTCAGCGTCCTGCTGCTAGGGACGGCAAGCCATGCGGCAGTGCCTGACTGTCCCTAATAGGGACTTGCTTCTTGGGAAGCGTGGGAAAAAAGTAAGGAGGTAAACGGAAAATATTAGAATTAAATGCTTTGGGTGTTTTTGTCCCGGAGTATTAGACTAGTGTATTCTCTATAGCATGCTATTTGTAGCGATACACAGCTGGTACGTAGTATTAGAATGGCCTGGGTTGGAAGTCACCACCCAGATCACCTAATTCCCACCTTCCACTAGACCAGGTTGCTCAAAGCCCCGTCCAACCTGGCCTTGAACAGTGCCAGGGACGGGGCAGCTACAGCTTCTCTGGACAGTCCGTGACAGTGCCTCACCACCCACACAGTAAAGAATTTCTTCCATATATCTAATCTAAATTTCCCCTCTTTCAATTTAAACCCATAACCCCTTGTCCTGTCACTTCAGTTCCTGGGGAATAATCCCTCTCTGGCTTCCATGTATGTCCCTTTAGATACTGGAAGGCTACATTCAGTGTGTGAAATATTTGTTTGTGAAGTTAGATGATAATACTTAACTTAAATTTTTCCAGAAATAGATTTCAATTTGTTAGCAATCCTCTGTGCTGGCTTGTAGAATAAGGACATATTACTACGGTCCTTCCCCTCTTATTCCTCAAATCTACGTTGGAAGGATATGACTCTGCAAACATCCTCCTGATAGTTCCCTAGCATGCTGTACAGAACAAAGCAACTTAGTTCCATGTAAAGAGGTCTACAAATGCCTCATCAATTCAAGAAGAGGAGAACACTGTTAGGAACTGCAAGAATATGAGTTATTTCTAGGAATGCCAGAGGCAAATGTCCTAACAGGAGTAGACATGAAATCAAGTTCATCTGAAAAAGGCAGAATACCCCACACACTATCTGCAGAATCAAGATCTCTAAACCAAGAGATAAAATCAAGGAAGATGCTTGGGGTAGGGAGAGGAACAGAACAGAGATCTGTGCTGGATCAGAGGTCAGGGTGAAAGAGGTGCCAAACAGAAGACTCCAGGACAAAACATAATTCTCAGCAATCACTTTCTGCAACAAAAATTATATTTTAAGTACATGTGGGAGGTTTTGTAACATTCCGCATTGTAGATGTGGGGCCTCTCTGAAAGTGGAGTGTGGTTCATAGCAGTTAAGTTAAAACAATTTGATGTAGAAGTTGAGTAATTCAGTTTTTGTTAAAGCCTTATCAATAATGTTGATGAAGTTGATAAGAAGGAAGGAATGGACAGCTTCAGGTCTGTGCATTACACCAGCAATTACATTGTATTTCATGGCTGGTTTCCGAGCTGTATTGGCTCGCAGCAGCTTCCCCTGTGAAAGACAAGAACATTAGGGGATCCTGCAAGAATGCAGAGAGAATTATGCGTCAGGAGACTGGCAAGACCTGAGCAAAATTTTCTTGCAGTTGAGCCCCAACAGCCTGGCCAGGCTGTGAAATGTGCTTTGAAACCAACTTCAGCCCTGTACGAGTATGGGGCTTGCTGGGTGAACATTTAAAAGACTAAGGCATATCCGTAAGACAGTTATAATTGAACTTAATAATACAGCTACGTGTTGTTCCTTAACCTCTGAGGAGGAATCTTCAATAGGTGTGGACACAAAAAGGCAGCTGATTCTCAAGTAAAGGGTTCATTCTCAACTGGGAATGTTGCTCCTTGTTATGACTGCCTTAAACACCAGGGGTCCCTACTGAACATAAAATCTGTACTACTCTTATCTCTCTGAAATCCAAACACTCTGCAGACGTTTATACACAAAATTAGTGTCTTATTATTAAATTAGTTTGTCCATATCATAAGCATTAGATCTAGCCTGAATATTCATAGACACTGTTGCTTGTGAGGCAGGCACTTCCATGCTGCTATCAAGTTGTTAATAGTCTTTATTGCAGGATAGAAGATAATCATGAACTAGAGTTTAAAAGTGGGATCTCAGTTCACAGATGAACACTTCCTCTTGTGTGCTTTGCTGAGAGCATGAGAATTCCCTAAAGATGTGGCAGGAGATGGATGCTTTCTCTGCTTCCTCAGCTGAAGGTATTTATGGTATTGCTGGATCTTCAGGTTTTGAATAAGATACCTACCAATGCAAATGCAGTAGTTTTAAGCAATTTTTAAGTACATGGTTCTTCTGTTTTGTCTGTCAGGAAATTCAGCAGAACCTGTTCTAGTAAGTATAAACTGAGTACTGTAGTCACTAACTATTACAGAAAGCAGCTTGTACATGTTCAGAAGACTCCTATGACAGAACATCATCTCTCTGTTGTATCTATTCATTTTGGTCTAGGTACTGCCTGTACTTATCGATGCAAAAGAGCTGGCTTCTATCAGAGCAGTGACAACCAGATTCTCCAGAGAGCTGACTCCAAAAAACTAGCCTTGCACTCTGAAAAATGCATGCTAAAGGTTGAACTTGATTGTAAAACGCACTGAAAATTGACAGTTGATTCCTATGCTGGTAAGTGGAGAATCAAGTCTTAATTAGTATACTGATTATATCTCATTTCAGACTGCAATAATCAGATGACTTTGAGGAGTAAGAGAAATGGGGGAGAAAATCAAAATATTGTCAGCTATCATCTAGTTGTAATACAAGCCTCTGCTGCAGACTGCACATTACTTAGTTGAAAATAACAGAGAAGTTGAAAATAACTGCGTGCACCAGTTGGTGACAGGATGACTGTGAATCATGAATGTGGTGTGGTGATGAGAAAGGCAAGCGTTACTGTGGAATGCATGAGCAGGTATTTAAAATAGAGAGAGGGAAATAATAATGCTACTGTATAAAGTTCTAACAAGCCTTTTCGGAAGTGCATTGTGCTATTTGGGGATGACTGTATTCAGGAAAGATGATCTCATACTTGAAACAAGTGCAAGGAATAGCTTAAAGCTTAAATTGCACTGCAAATGTTAGATTCTCATCAAAGCACTCTGTGGTACTGGGAGCTCTTGGGACAGGCAGCTCCTAAAGGGAGAGAGTAGCCCCTTGGCACAGCAACTATTTCACCACCATTTGTGCCAACACACACGTAAGCACTTCTAGCAATGACTTAGCTGCCTCCCACAATCCAGGATGGCGTGTCCCACACAGTGGGAGGCCCTTACCTGGTGCAGAGTCTCCGCTTCAGCTTTGCAAAGTTGTCAAGACGTGATGGTTACTCCTGCTGGTTTTTCTGTTTCTGAAACAGAAGTTTGGAGGCACGAGCTCAGGATCATTCCCTGAGCAACAGGGCAATATGGTACATGGGATGCCATCCTCCCGTTTCCCTGCAGTGGCACATGTCTGTGCTCCATTCCATTGCCCTCAGAGACAACCAACCCCTCATTTGTTCTCATCTATTTGTTTTTCATCCTTTAGATTTGCCTGCATCTGGTAGGCATGGAAAAAATATTCTGGAAGAAAACTAGAGTCTCAGAAACACGACTTGTCCTCCTTTGTCCCATATCCTGAATGAGGATGAAGATATTAACTCCTTTGTCCTGGTATCCAGTAACATGCCTGGAAAATTCTATCTTAAGTGGGATCCTGACTGCGAAGTGAAATGTATGACCTTAAAAAGCTAATGAAGTGTAGACAAAATCTTGAAATGACATTTTATGAGGAAGAAAGAATTTGTAACAACGCCATTTCTGGAATTAAATATAGCAAAGTGTTCACGGTGATTCTCAGTTTTTTGTACTGAAATCACTATACTGCTGAGGTGAGCTGTAAAGGCCTAAGAAACTGTAAGTTTGCCACTTATTTGTAGGTTTTGGGGTTTTTTTCTAAGATGGCAGGAAGAAGGAGTGAAGGCAGGGGGAAATTGGGTATATGGCATTTTAAATGTGTTGCTGTAGTTGGTCCAAATTGGAATATTATGGGAAGTAGGACCCTGCTGAAGGCTGTGTACAGAAAGTTATCAAAATAGAAAAGTCATAGGGCATCCCTGCACATAGTGCTGCAGTTACAGGTCCTGTGACTTGGTTGATAGTGAGATAAGCTTTGCTGCAAGGTGTTAGTTTGTTCTGGATTGCTGGCTTTGCCAGTTTGTAACACATTGTAAGTGCTAGACCCTATTGGCTAAACACAGTGCAGTTACTTGTGTGGGGGACTGGTGGTGAGAGTTGTCTTTACATTCTTTTGTGCTTTGTTTCTACATAATTGTGGTGCTCATTTACTGCAGCAGTCTCCCTTGTAAGGGTAGTATATACCCTAAGCACAGTCCTTCATATCCTCTATTCCTCTACCCCTTTAACATCCAAATCAAAGCATCCAATAAAGCTGTGCTGCCTCATTCTTGACCAGTTTTACTGATGTAGTGTGTTTTCAGGTGAGAGCAGGGGATGCATCTTGGTCAAGCCCAGAAGAAGAGCCAGTTCTTCAACTCTTTGAGTCTGCAGCCTGGGAAACTGGGTTGATGAAAAGCCCAGTCCATGCTGCAAAAGACTGTGAACAGAGGCCCAGTGGCTGCTCCTAATAATAATAAAAATAAGTCTGTGAACCTCCAAATGCAACCTTTTATCCCTGGCCTGAAGGGTAGGTTGCTTCTCTTTGTTTTATTTATTTATTTCAAGCAGCATTGTTTGCTGGTTTCTATAAAGCCAACTCTGAGCCAGTGGTGTTTCCACTGGCATAGCTCCTCATATTGCTGCAGGGAAATTTCCCCAGAAGCAAAAGGTATGGCCCTACAAACACTTGTCAGGGCATTCCTCTCTGCTCTCACCACACTTTGTGAGCAATCCATGCAAATGAACAGGCTGATTCACTGATCTAAAGATGTATATTTTTATAGTGTGTCAGGGATTATGCTGAATTATGAGCACTGAGGAATAGGGTAGAATGCAAAGCTGAAATGTTTAATAGCCAAAGAGAGTGTTCCTGGGGACCTGTTGGTGTGAGGAGGATCTGGCAGTATTCATAGCTCCTTTGCTTAAGCAGGACCTGAATTCCACTCCTATTTGTGCTCAGGGTTCTCTTCTCCAGGAGTTCTAAACTTGCTTCAGTGCATTCACGTGTGAGTGAAGAGAGATACAGATATATGTGCACACACACATATGTAAATTGTTCATGTGTTCATGAAGCTTGATGTAAAACCGGGTGTGTCAGCTCAGTAGTAGCAACACAGGCAAAGTCAATCAGGGAAAGGAACAACATCAAGAGACCACAAGAGCATGACCCATTTTAACAAAAATGCACGTGTATGAAGCACCTCCCATGGAGGCTGGCTGCTCTGCGAGGGAGTGATGGCTAACTCTGCCCTTAGCACAGACCATCAGTCACCGAGGCGATTGTTCTCAACCATTTGTGTGTTATTTAATTTTAAGAACAACTTCAGAAAAACCAACCTAAGAGAAGTTAACCTTGCAGTAAAGCCTGAAAAGAACGTGTCAGGGTCAGGGCCCTCAGAAGGAAATGAGAAATTCTGAGCTCTTCAAGAGAAATGATGTTAACATAAGTGAGTTTCTTCAACACTTTCAGGTCCTTTGAAACCTGAAACATGGCTTTATTTCTCCATTTTAGGGAGATGAGCTGAAGTGAAAAAAAAAAATTACAATTTTTCAGTGGCTGACCATTATGACTACTCATGACTTGTTTTTTGTCAGAATACTCAAAAGAGCATTTTCCATTCTGCACCTCAGCTTCTAGCAGCCTACTTCTGCAAAAATGCAATTAATCTGTCTCCCAACCTTCCTGTTTCTCTAAAGGTTTGTTTCAGTGGTCATTCAAAGGTAGAAGAACTACTTCAGAACAAAAGCCCACAAAAGTTTCTCTTGCTGCGAAGACCAAGCCTACAGGCTGGAAAGTTAAAAATGAAGAAGGTAAAAATCAAAGTATTTCAGAGGTATTGTAGCATCTTATGTGTAGCTTCTGCTAATGTGTAGCTTTCACAGGCATAATAAAATATTAATGTTACAATTTGTAGCAGGAAGCATAGCAAGTTTTTCTAGTTTCACAGGGTTCAAGAAGAAGACCATTATAGCCTCTAGACGGGATCATAAAACCAATGCAGTAGGAGAATTATTTTGTAGATTAGTGTAGTCAGACATGTAAGTAGTACCCACTCTTACTGTTTACCACGAGGAGAGGCCTTTTATAAGTTGGGTTAAGGTGAAGTGGAACATGCATAAGCACAGCATCTCACACCCTGGAAAAAAAACCCCAGGAGAATACTGTTCCTCTGCAGGGCGTTCTTTTGCCTGGCATACGGATAATATTGCACTGTGCTTGATGCTCGTGTGTGGGAAGCAGCTCCCTGTAGGCAGGGAAGGAAAATTAAGCTATCTGAGCCCTATCTCATTCTGTGTCTATGGCTTGATCCAGCCAGCCCAGAGCTTCCTAATTACTTCTGTCCCATTAACAAAGAGAGATCTAATTTTCCTGTCCCTCTCAATATATTCAGGCAGGAGCTGTTATTTCTCCCAATTTCTATACCCAGGACACAGTTAAGCTAAGTGAGCCTTTGCTACAGTATCCTAGAAGTCTGTGTGGGTTCAGAGGGTGATGGTCACGTTCATAAAAGAGAAGTAGATCAACAGGTATTAAATGCAAGACTGTCTCCAGCTCACACGGTCCCTGAGCCACAGCCTGCTGGAGTTTGGGAGCACACTCTTTGGAACCAGTGCTGCTTGTGCTCGTGCTCTTCCTTAGTGCTCCATTCTTTGGGCATGGGATAGAGACAGGCTACTGAACTGGATGGGCTTTTGATCTGCCTGAGTTCTTATGTTTCTATTTTCCTTCTGGTCAACTGCATAATAAAAATTGGTAAGCTTAGCATTATAAACTTTAAAAATTCCATAAAATCACCTCATATTTTGTTTACATAAATCCCTGACTCCCAAGGCTACACCTTACTAGTCAATAGTGTTGGTGGGGTAAAACCTACCACAGTAACCAAGTTTGTAATGTTGTAAGGTCAGCAAAAGGGGGGATTTATTCTTGCTGTAAGGACTTAGACAGATGCATCTATCAATATTTGGGAGATAGGTGATTGTATCTGAAAACCAAGGCTTAAAAAATAAGAAGAAAGGTGTTAACTTCAGGGAAAGACATTTCTGGAACAAGAGGTGACATCCGGGAATGTACACATAAAGGCACACTCAGAGAAAAAACAGTAATTTTTTGGTATACTGTAGAATCAAAGAATGACCCAGATTGACCTAAACTGTCTCTTAGTGTATAATACTTTTCTTTTTTTCTTCAATAACTAGAAGACTGAAAGGCCAAGGTCTTTTTAACTGTCTTCTCTTTGAGAATTTCAGTAAAGAAAGTACAGAATCATTTTGCTTCAACTCAAAAGTTGCTCCTTTCCTTACCTTACTTAATTACTTTTAAAGTAGCCAAAGCTTCCATTCTGACTGCTTATTAAAATAATTGATTCTTTGCTTCTTTTTGTATGTATTTCGTTTTTACTTGTAGACCATAAACAAAATTCAAGATGATGAAGCCATCTTTTCTGATTTGCTTTAGAAAAAACATACAAATCATTTAGACTTAAACTAATGGTAGAAAACTAGATTTGCATATCAATGTGAATACTTTTTATGTAATTAATTTACAATTTGTAATTAATTTACTATTTTGATAACATCTTAATTGGGAAGATTTCTTACTTTTGGGACTATCTTGTGAAAACATGATATGTATGACCAGTATTTCCCTTTCTTCCTTTTCCCTCCACATTTTTTAACCACACTTTCAAAATCACGGAAAGCTGACTGAGTAACAGTCCTTGAATGTGAAAGATTTCCATTCAGGTTTGATTGACAGGACAAATGTCCTACCAAAAGGGCATTTTAGTATTTGGAATACCAGTCAATGACTCTTTGTGAGCAGCACGGAGTGTTCTTGGCTTCACCTTAATTTTAAAACTTCACAATTTTTCACAAGATGGAATAGCTGTTTTCTGTCCAACTCTGAACAATGAGCTTCATTAATTGAAATGGATGAAATCTCTGATGCTACTTTGCTAATGGCATTCCTTGTTACTGGAACATAATTCAGCAAGTTGAATAAGAGACTATTTTTGACATGAACACTATGAAGGGAAAAGATTTTTCTGGATTAGATGAGGGTTTATTTTTTGTGAGTAACACAAATTAACAGTTTCATTATCAACATCAAAAAATATTGCAGGGAATACAAAACCAAAGCACAACCTTGGAAGAGATATATATATATATATGGAGTTATATCTAGAAGCCAAACTGTTTTCAATCATGTTAAAAGGTATTTAGGATATTAATAACCTTTAAAAAAAAAATCAAAACCCCAGAAACACTACAACAACCAAAAACTTGCAAATTTTATCACCAAAAAATGTATGTGAAAAGCTCTAAATGCAGCAGAACTAATCTGTCAGGAGATCCACCAGTAATAATTGGTACAGATTCTCCTAATTAGTGATTGTACCACCTTTTAGACACCCTTAAAATTGTGTTCGTGTTATTTCCTATTCTTCTTTATAACTACTAAAAGTATGACTTAAATTGAAAAAAATATATAAAATACACAAAAAATTAGCTGTTCAACTAATGTATACAAGCAAATTCTTTGATATCTAGTCCTCTACTTCAGTGAAGGAAGTCATGGAGTGTTTTCCTAGAGAGCAGATCACTAGAAAATAAGGACTTCTGAGGTACTCCTGCTCCCCGTATTAAAATTCCTGTAGCTGGTTTTTCCCATAAGCAAGATTTTCTGCATCTTATGTCAAAGAAGACCTCAAACTAGGCTATTTAAACAGCTAAAATTAAGATGCAGAGCCAGCCCATCAGTTTTTATCGAGTGATGACAGTTTGAAGTGATGACTGCATACACTTTTCATTGTAGCAATTTAACAACCACTGAACTTTAGTTCTTACCTACATTATTCGAAGTATGAACGTTCCACAGTGTTCACCATCTTCTCCTTCTCCACACACAGGGTTTCACACTGGATTTGGGACACATTTCTGTTGTATCACATTCAATTTCTGGTTTAAGTTATATATTTCTATGCTGCATGAAACAGCTGGGTTTTTTTATACCCTCAGAGAATTCAGATTTCTTTGTAAATGGAACATCTGTATATTTCAGATGGAAATGTCGAAGATAACTGTAGTATTTTTTTTTTTTACTTTTTTTCCCAGTTCAATCACAGATGTGTCAATTTGGGTAGTGCTCACATGATCCTTCTCCACTAGCTCTCCTTTCAACATACATTTAATCTACCAAAATCTACAATTGCATTGTTCTGTCTTATGTAAACTTCTAACTTTTAAAGGCAACATTTTATCTGGATTTTACTACAATCATTATTCAAGAACCTGACTGACTGGTAAATGTGAGTCCTAGAAAGAGTGGGGGAAAACTTTTCATTTTTTGGGTGTTCCTTGACTAAAATTTTCCTCCCTTAGATGTAGCTTAAGTTTAAGGCAGAGGTTTTCTTCCCTAGCCTTTGCTGGCTGGATGGTAAAAGCTGTTGTATTTAAAGAGGTACCTGCTCTTTCACTGGGTTCTCATGAAAGGGAGAAGAAAGGAGGAGACAAAGCAACCTCTAATAGGTTATTTTTGCACATTTCTAACTGTAGCCACTGGTGCTACCCCATTTTTCTAGGACAGAAGTGTAACAGAGGCTGAAGAAAGTAGGTCAGAGCACATGAGCTTGTATGTGCCTGCCAAAAAAGGCTCTGTAGGTAGATGAAGGTACTGAAAAATGTGGGCCCAACAGAAGCCCCTCAGCTTTCTTTTGTGCAGGACCACCATGATGGGGCTCGTTTGATGGGGCATCTGTATGCCAGCATCAGTGCACAACCATCTGACCACCCCCACTTTCAGAAAGGTCAGAGGTTGTTCTTTGCAAACGGACTTCTCGTGGTTTATTTTGGACAGTGGGCAGTTAGCGTAGGCTAACTCACCTTGTGATAAAGATTTGAAGGCAATTAAGCATTCTGTCTCTATTTAGTGGACTCACAAACATCGTAGAGATCACTGCTGCTTCTTCTTGACTCTTCACCCTGTAAGGAAACTGCAAATAAAATGCCCTTTCTAATCTAGGTGGACTCCTAATCCAGTGTCCTTTCTGATTTCAGTATTTATCAGGTTTTTTAAAGCTGGTGATGTAACCCCTGCCTAGAAGCCTGACTTAAGGTCCATACTTGTATCAGTTCAAGAACTTAATTTAGTTGGGTGACCCATTCTGACAGCCCTCCTAAACTTTGTTTCATAGCCAGTGAGAAAACTCTAATCCATTTGTTCAGTGGTTTCTGCAGGAGTTACCTGTAATCCTAACCCTGAAACTAAGCAATTGGAACTAACTTATCCTCTTGATTCTTCCTTTAAAAGTAAGCAGTGCTTCAGGCTGGAACAAGCCAAATCTCAGCCCACCAGTGCTCTCTAAGCTCATTCTGTTTAGCCATGCTGATAATTCACATGTAAACAAATTTCTTCTTGCTTCCAAACTTCCATAGCCAGTGGGCTGACGTTTGATTTGCCAGTTAAACATCACTGGTGAGTCATGGACCTGGGACACACCAAGAAAGCTGGCTCTCAAATGCTGATAAGGACCAGCTTCTCGACTGATTAAGCCTCATTCACGAAGTGTCAGGCTAGAAGTCCTGGAGCAGACTTGTCATTCTTGTCCCTCCAGTATGAGCAGGAGTGCTCATCCATTCTCAGACTGGCAGGTGTCTGCACTTCCTGAGAGAAGAGCTGCTCTGGGATTCATCATCAGTTTCAAACTGGCTTGGCACCCCTCCCTCCTGTCCTCCCTCTCCTGTGTTCATGTTGTTTTACATTCAAAGGCTTAGTATCTCCGAGCAAGTGCTGTGTGCCATAAACAGCCTCAGCTAGAAGGACTCCAACACATGCACAGAACTCAGCAGGGAGCTGGCACACACATGAGCTTGCATGTTAGTGGGAAAATTGATTAAAATAATGCCCAGATACCTTCAATGAGAGGTAAAAGGAGAGCATAGGAACTTGCACACACGTTGGCTTTGTGATGGATTAAATAGTGAAAAGGGTTTGAATTTATCAAGAAAATATAATCAATCTGTCAGCTTGGTTTAGTGAGCTTGATAGGTCTTTTGAACCCATTGCTCCTCTAAGCATAAGTTAAGATTAAACATCTGTCTGACAAAGGCAACTGTGTTTGTTCAATGCTATTTATTACATTTTTAGGGTCTCTCAACAGCATTATAGCCTTTATGTAGTAAATTTTTCAGCTTGTATGCCTTTCCATGCAAGTTCAACAATGTCATAAATACTTACGTATTATTAACAGATAAATACTGTAGCATGATCAAATAGTTGGGATTATGAGGACCATTTAAAAATTCTGGTCTGTTGAAATAACAGTTTGTCTTCCTGTTTTGACTTGTTTTTACCTGAAAAGGAAATATTGAACAAAATGAGTCTGTAAAAATTGCTTCTTTACTTCCATTGGGCAAAGGGGCAGAGGCCGTGCAGGGGCTGTGCTGGATCACTCATGGAGAGTGCAGCTGGGGTCTGTCATTGCCCTGAAAATCCTGCCCATGGAGTCTTGAACAGCTCCCCAGCCAGAAGTTAAACCAAGCAAGAGCTGACAGGAAAGGAAGAAGTGTATATATTTGTAAATACTTCTACAGAGATGTCAAGTGTAAGTGGAGCAGACTTAGGTGGCTACACAGCCTACTCTGCAGTTGTAAATTGCCCATTAAAGGTTTTAAAATAGCAGTGCTAGAAAAGACTACCACATCCCTGTTTACTGTTCAGCCTGCAGAAGAGAAGGTTGCGTGGAGACCTCATAGCAGCCTTCCAGTACTGTAGGAAGCCAGAGAGGGACTTTTCATCAGGAACTGTAGTGATAAGGACAAGAGGGAATGGGTTCAAACTGAAAGAGGGGAAATTCAGGTTAGATAATATGGAAGGAGTTCTTTACTCTGAGGGTGGTGAGACACTGGAACAGGTTAACAGGTTGCCCAGAAAAGATGTGGATGCCCCATCCCTGGAAGTGTTCAAGGACCAGCTGGATGGAGCCCTGAGCAACCTGGTCTAGTGGAAGGTGTTCCCCTGCGTGGCAGGAGGGTTGGATTGAGATGATCTTTAAGGTCACTCCCAATCCAGGCCATTCTATGATACTGTGATTTTCATTACTGTCTGAAAGCCACATAGTGAATAGCACAATTAAACTCTGAACTTTAAAACCCTTGACTTTAAAAGGAGCAGAGCTGAGTTTGACCTAAATCTGAAGTGCTGTCTAAAACTTGCCCTAATCTTGTACTTTTGGAATAAATGTAGAAAGCTGTTAAAATGTTAATAATTAATAAATCACCAAGCAAATAGTAGTTGTGTGTTTTAAAAATAATTGCTAGCCTTACTCTGCCCTTCTTTTAATTTTGCCACACCTGTAAGAATTATGCTGGTACTGACAAAGCTTGTATTTCCACTTTATTGTTATGCTTGCTGCTAGACTGGTGAACCCTGATTGTACAGTGCAGAAATTTCTAATATCAAATATGCAATAAATCTTCCTGCTGGAAAATCTACATGTATTGCCAAAGTTTCTGTGTGAAGTTGCAGCAAAAGCAGTATCACAGCATGGGCTTTACCCTGCTGCCATTAAAAGTGATGACAAAACCACTGAGTGCTTAAGTACACACCCTCACATTGACCAAGAATATTGTTAAAAGTCTGTGTGCAGCCACACTGCAGTGATAATTCAGATCATCTGTTTCTTTTACTTTCAGAGAAAGAAAGATTAGGATGTTAGATCATGGATGTTTCATTATGATGCACAAAAAACTCCCAACAGATTGTCACAATGTTGATGTCATTCCACTTGCTTGGCTATATATAAATTACAAATTCTTTGATTGTTACAGTTTGAAACTCCCAGAACACCGAATAGGGCTGGAAAATAATTCAATATGGAATTAAAAATCAGCTGCTGTTGTGTTAGCTGTAGGTGAGGAACAAAAAAAAAATTGCTTTCAGCAATAGTATTTGTTCTTAAATGTCATTAAGCTGAAGGAGGTTAAATTTAGATTAGATATTAGGAAGAAATTCTTTACTAAGAGGACACTGGCACAGGTTGCCCAGGGAACCTGTGGCTGCCCCATCCCTGGCAGTGTCCAAGGCCAGGCTGGATGGGAGCAACCTGGGATAGTGGAAGGTGTCCTTACCCACAGCAGGGGGTTGGAACAAGATGCTCTTTAAGGTCCCTTCCAACCCAAACCATTCGATGATTCTATTTTGCAGTACAAGTACATGAGAAACACCTTTATTTCAACTAGAAATAGTATATTTTATATTTGAAAAATAATTTATAATAGGAGGAAGATGCTTTGTGTAAAATACTATTGTAGATATTACTCATTAAATACTTCGAGATCACGTACCATTTTATGCTTTATAAATTTAAATGCCGATTTGAAGGTTTCTGATGTTTTCTATAGACTCCAGTAGTGAAAGGTCGGGTCTAACCTAATTAATCATTACAGTGTTGTTGCTAGGTATTCCTGACTCTTGGACACAATGCTGAGGCAGAAAATCATCTGATAAAGGCCAAAGAATGACTCAATACCAGACTTCAGATTAGAACTCCAAGTTCTTCCTTCCTGGTCTCATTCTGAATCATAAATTAACTTGTAAGTGCTAAAGTGAAGAGGGAGGTCAGTAACAATTTAATTTCATTTAGGCTTCTCACATTCATTTTTCTGCTTTCTAAAATCTATTGGTTAAAAATATCTGAAAGACTGAAACAGTCTGATTCTGATTTCTAATGCAAACATGCAAACCGAAAATTAAATAGAAGTATTAATATGCAAAAAAAGGCACAGATGGTGGTTCCATTATAAAAAAAAATGAGATTAGAAGGTTAATTCTTAAGACTGTCTCTCATTCCCTAGACTGGGGAGCCCTGCATCCCCGCTGGTTGTGCTCGCTGCTCAGTGCTGCAACCACCTCACTAACAGGTTGCAGTGAGGGATGGCTCTCCTGGCACTCTCTTATTGACATTCACGGCATGGAGAGCTCACCATTTCTTAAAAATATATGCTTTTAATTCCTGTGGCTTCCAGAGGAAAAATAGCAGCAATGTGACTCGCCTAACTGCAGAAATGGTATTTCTCTGAATTTGCCAAACATTGCTCTAGAGCGACAGCGCAGGGGAATGGCGAGAGTCTTGTGAGTGGCAGTGCTGAAAGTCAGAATTTTCAAGATTAGAAGTCAACTTTAAGATGATTCAGTCCAACTGTCAACCCAGCACCACCACTTTAATCCTTAAACCACTGACCATATCACCTAGTGCCAGATCCAGATGTCCCTTAAACACTACTCCACCACCTGCCTGGGCAACTTATTCCAATGTCTGACCTCCCTAACAGTGAGAAATTTTTCTAACACCTAATCTGAATCTCCCCTGTCTCAGCTTTAGGCCATTTCCTCTGGTCCTCTCACTGCAGGCACAGCAGAAGAGACCAGCCCCCATCTCACCACAACCTCCTTTCAGGGAGTTGTAGAGAGTGATGAGGTCCTACCTGATCTTCTTGGGACTAAATAAATGCAGCTCTCTCAGGTGCTCCTCATAGGACAAGTGCTCCAGACACTTCTGCAGCTCCACTGCCCTTCACTGGACACACTCCAGCACCTCAATGTCCTTTGTAAACTGAGAGACCCAAAATGGAAGAAAACACTCATGGTGTGGCCTCACCAGTGCCAAGTACAGGGTCAGAATCAGTTCCCTGGTCCTGCTGCCACACTGTTTCTGACACAGGCCAGGGTGCCATTGGCCTTCTTGGCTGCCTGGGCACACTCTGGCTCCTGGTCAGTCACTGTGACCAGCACTCCAAGGTCTTCTTCTGCTGGGCAGCTTTTCAGCCACTCTGCCCAAGACCTCCAGGGGGTTACTGTGGCCAAAGTGTAGGACTTACACTTTGTTAAAGTAAAAAAAATGGTATTGATTAAGTGAAAAAATGGAGTTCATTAAGTGAAAAAAATGGAATTCATTAAGTAAAAAAATGGGGTTTTCATAGAATCACAGTAAAGTTTGGGTTGGAGATGAACTTAAAGACCATCTCATTCCAAGCCCCTGCCGTGGGCAGGGACAGCTTCAGCTAGACCAGGTTGCTCAGAGCTCCATCCAGCCTGGCCTTGAACACCCTTCCAGCACCTGAAGGGAACTTACAGCAAAGGTGGGAAAAGGCTATTTACAAGAGCATGTTGTGACAGGACAAGAGGGAACGGGTTCAAATTGAAAGAGATTAGGTTTAGATTCTCTACTGCGAGGGTGGTGAGGCACTGGGACATGTTGCCCAGGGAAGCTGTGGCTGCCCCATCCCTGGAAGCGTCCAAGGGGAAGCTGGACGGGGCTTGGAGCAACCTGGGCTAGTGAAAGGTGTCCCTGCTCATGGCATGGGGGTGGAACTACGTGATCTTTAAGGTCCCTTCCAACACAAACCAAGCTACGATACTACGATTCCATTATCCTGTGATTCTGTGGCCTCCTGGGATGGGACACCCACAACTTTACTCGCGACAAACCTTGCAGAAGAACGGGCTTTCTTCGCGGTCGTGCAGCACCCCCGGGCCGGCCCCGCGCCCCTCAGAGCCCCCTCACGGCGCCCGCGGCCCGGCGCCGCCGCCCGCCCGCAGGGGGCGCGCCAGGCCCCACACGTGACCGTGCCCACGCCCCGCGGAGGCTCCAGCGCCGGCCGGGCGGGAGGGGAAGGGAAGGGACGGGAAGGGGAAGGAAGGGAGGGAGGGGTCGGGAGGCAGCGCCGCGCCGGGCCGGGCCGGCGGCCGCGGGGCTGCGAGCGCCGGGAGCGGCCGCGGAGCGCCACGATGTCGCGGGCCGTGCTGCAGCCGAGCCAGCAGAAGCTGGCGGAGAAGCTCACCATCCTGAACGACCGCGGCGTCGGCATGCTCACCCGGCTCTACAACATCAAGAAGGTGCGGGGGGCCCCGGCGGGGAGCGAGGGGGACGGGGAGCCGCCCCGGCGCGATGCCCGCCGCCGCTCGG
>JAYRBT010000002.1:1271933-1295214 GCA_036023395.1 Myiotriccus ornatus
CGCGGCCTAGCGGCGGGGCCCGGGGGCTGGGCGGGAGCCGCCCCGGCCGGGGAGGGCGCCGGGGCTGCCCTGCGGCCGCCGCATCGCTCCCGGGAAGGGCGGAGGGAGGGATAGAGGAGGCCCGGCCGGCGCTGGCGGCGGCCGCGGGAGCGGGGCCTGGTCCCGGCGCGGCCCCCGAGCCGCTCCCGCCCCGCTGCCGTGCGTGACTCACGGGAGCCGCGAGTGGGCAGCGCCGCCCGGGCTTTTCCCACGCCGAAACCTGTCGCTACCGAAGGGGAAAAAAAGGGGTTTGGGGTAAAATTAGTAAGTTTAATTTCGATAAGTTCGAGGCGCGCGGTTGCTTAGCAGCTCCCGGCGTGAGATGGAGCGGGTGTTTGGAGCGGCCGTGGGTGCAGGAGCTGCTCCCGAAGGGAGTGGGTCGGTCTTGGCCTCGGGGAGGTGGCTCGGCCGTGCAGGAAGCTGCAGGTCTCGCTGCTGAGGCAGGGATGGGTCCCGCCTCCGTGCTCGGTTAATTTCTCCTCTGGAAGTCATCGTGCTTTCCTGTAGGGAAGAACGTAGTTCATGCCGCCCCCCCCCCCCCGTACCGGGTCCTTCCCAGCTTCATTTTCCTGACGTGTGATACATCATCTGAAAGTGTATGGCCACTTAGTCCACTTCCAATATGAATACTACTTAGATTTTATTGCTTTGCCTTTTACACGAATATTTCTGAGAGGTTTTTCGTACTTCAAAGAAAACGTTATCTATTACCTTTGAGCAGCGAGCACACACACCTTTCCCGATTAAAGTCTCATCCCTATTCCCATGCTGGGTTCAACTGCAATGGCAGAGGGAGTTTGAGAGTTTTAGGTGCTTATTTGGTCTCTCTGACTTATGGAAACAGGTTTCTGTCAGGAGTGACCCTACCTGACCGATCTGAGCTCAAGGATGTGTTTTGTCCAAGAGTTTTGCTGATGTGGGAGACCTGTACTCCAGAAGTACTAAGGGCTACCAAGTGCATTGTGGCTTTTAAGTAAGGTGTTTTTCCAGCAGAAAAAAACCCCAACCCACGTGATTGAAGTATTCAGAAGTCATCCAAAGCCATTTCGGTGTTTGATGTGCGCTTGAGTGTTTTCTGCAAATCTTCACTGACATAAGTAAACCATTCTGACTAAATTATTGCAAGTTCCTGACTCTCCAAAGGG
Source organism: Myiotriccus ornatus (assembly GCA_036023395.1). Taxonomy (NCBI): domain Eukaryota; kingdom Metazoa; phylum Chordata; class Aves; order Passeriformes; family Tyrannidae; genus Myiotriccus; species Myiotriccus ornatus. Next base: position 1,273,118 of record JAYRBT010000002.1, read on the forward strand.
TTCCTTTTAGTTAGCAGCTTTGTACATTGGAAAATCGTTTCAGCTTAATAGTGGTAACAATCTAGTTACACTTTTAGCAACAGAAATTCCCTATTTATGGGGAAAACCATCAAAAAGGGGAAGTCGTTTGTGTGTGCACTTGTTACACTTTGCGAGAAATATACCAGGTGAAAAACAGGCCAGGGGAATTTTGCCTGAGCATGGCCCTGCTTTGGGGGGGGAAACAGGACAGGAAAAATTAAAACCCATCTTCATGTACAGCTGTGCCTAAGCCATTGTGAGTGCAGGCTCTGTTTTCATTCCCAGGGACACTTCCTCCTGTTAAGCGCTCCAGTGCCCACAGACATGCTTGGCATGTTTGGATGGCACAGTCCTGAGCATGTTGGCCCATATGGTGGTAGCTTCTGCTGTTATTCATGGCAGTGAAGTGATGCAGGTGGACAGGCTCTCCATAGGGGAGCATCAGCACTGGAGGTGACACCATTTTTTCCTGCAAGTTCCAAGAACTGAGTCCAAAATTGCGTAGGTGTTGCACACAGAGAGGGAGGAGGTGTGACTGAGTGTCTTGATTATTGTGTGACGTGTATTTTTGCAAATCTGGAGATGTCCCAGGCAGAACAGTGTGTATTCATGTAGTGAGTTATGATTTAAATAGTTGTGTTCTTCAGCTGCAGTCAGTACTGCTTAACAGGGGGAACTGGTTAGCTCTGATGGTGAGCCCAGAAGTGTCAGGACTGACGACTGTGTTTTATTGTGGGTCTCTCTTCAGCCCAGCTGCAGCATAACTGGCTGTTTGGAGCACTTTGTTTTTCTTTATTTCTCTTTTTTTTCCTTTCTGAAATCGCTCAATTCCAAAACTGCTGTTTGAGATTCTCTTATAGATTCCTCCGTTGAATATGATATCGAAACTCAAGTTACTAGAGAGAACCACACAATATGTGGTTTTGTGGTTAAAGGAAATGGTTAAGACTTATTTTAAAAAAGAGGAAGTGAGAGGTTGAAGTATCTGTAGCTGCCTTACAGATTTCTGTAGATGCTGTCTAGAGAAGAGAGATTTTCAAGGATTAAGAATTTTATTGACTCTTAGAAACAAAGCAGGAAAATTTTACTTCCCAAGGAGTCACAGCAGTTGCTAAAAGAAGTTAGAAACTTATATACTTTATACTTCATCTTCCTATTCAAATTTCAGTTTTGATGTCATTGTGCTTATAGCTGTTAATTGTTCGTAGTTCCCTGTTTACTGACCTTCTGTGCTGCTGTTGTCTTTTGAAACAGTTAAAAGTTTGTTGTTTTTAAGACAGAGTATCTGAGTGTATGTTTTCTTTTACCTCTGAGAGTGACATGGAAAATATGAAATGTGGAGTTTAGTAAGGTAATAGCAGATGATGGGACAAAACTCATGTTAGATCTGTACAGAGGTGGACTTTTTGTAGTTGTTGTTATTGTGAAGGATGACCCTTTGCTTGCTGCTTTCAGCTGTCTCTTTTGTATTGTGACCAATATTAGTCCTGAACTTGGGATTCTTATCATTGTGGTTTCTCTCCTGCTTTGTTCCTTCTGCTTTTTAAGAATTTATCCTCAGTTATCTAGGTTAGCAATTGCATTATTGTTTATTTACCCTGTAATTCTTTTGTCAGTCCTTCACTACAACTACACCTCTATAAATCAAAGGCAGCAGGGGTTTTTCATGTCATGGTGTCTGAGGTGAAGCTTGGATTTCATGGTTACCTTTCAGAGCAGACCATGGCTTGTGCTGGTGAGCTCTTTGTAGTGCTGCCAGTACTGTCAACTCAGAGCGTTGCCGGAGAGTGGTGGTGGCAGAGAAGTAATCTTGTTTTTTCTGGGCCTGTCTTTTGATTGTTTATAAAGCCCTTGGATACCGGGATGTGTTTACAATGAAAGATTTCATCTTGAAATACCTGAAGTACAGATTTAGCCAGAGCAAATCTAGGGAGTGTGATTTTGAAGAATGTCTCAGCAGTGCTACTATCAACAGACCTGCTAGGGATGAAAGTGAAAGTTTTGAATTATTTAGAGTATATGTTAATCAAACTTGATGAGTCTGTTATTTAGCATGAATTGCTTTGCTATTGGTGTTCTGTTGTTTTTCACAGTACAGGCTTTATGTTTGTTTGCAAGATTTTTTTTCTTAAAATGTCATTAAGGAAATAAATTTTTTTGACTTTCCCAACTCTGGTGATTACATAGTATCTGAAAAATGAGAATCTTAAATGAATTCTTAGATGTCAACTGCATAACTGAACTGAAGTCATAGATAAGGAACTTAATAAATATTTGCAGAGGTTTTAGCGGACTTCATATTTACCATTCCAAACTAAAAATGTGGTCCTGGTCCTATGTTAGCAGCACAGAGCTTGGTGTGAAGCCAGATTTAAAATAATTTAGCAGGTGATTGCCAGTTAGTTCTTTAAAGATGTAATAATGGGAATATTGGATTTTTACCCATATTAAGGATGTTACTACTTAAACTTAGAAATTATTAAAGTCAGTTGATTGTTTAATTAATAGAACCAGTTAATAAAGTGTACTGTTTTGCTGAGGCACTAGAGTGGTTCTTCAGGAAAAAAGTAGGAGAGATTTTAAGTGACTGGGAAATATGGAGAAGTTTCCAACCTGCAGAGCTCTGAAGGTTGGAAGGGTGTAGGATTAGATCACTGTTTTGACACAGCTCTGTGCTGGAGTCCAGAGCTTTGAGCTGAGAGGAAAAGCTTACCAAGTAATCTGGGTTTGAATAGTAAAGTTGGTTGGAATGGAGAGGGAATGTCTGCAGGTGACTGGGAAGTGTCTTGGGCAGCATAGATGTCAGCAGTTCTTTACAGGTTAAGGTGTTTGTGTCTGTGGTCTTGGAGGGATGTCTCGGAACATTGTCCCTCTGATAAGCATAGGAGGAAGCCCCAAACAAACTCACAGTGCTGGCAATTGTAAAGAAAAAAAATTCCTCTGCTCAGGAAGCAAACACAGACTGGGAATACCATATCACATTATCTTTTTTTCACATCTGAAGTAGATGCCCATAATTATCTTGCCTTGTTTTTTTGGCTTACAAGTACGAATTACATGCCTCCATCACTGTTCATTTGTCTCATCATATGCTGACACAAAAACAAATCCAGTTTTAGTTGCAGGAGATTTTTAGGGTTGTGTGCAGAGGACATACACCTGAAAAGTTGTAACAGTTGTCATTTTAGATTCAGAATAGGCAAGGCATTCCCATTGCTTTGCTTTCCTTTATTAAGACTTTATTTATTAACTAACATTTAGGAAAAGTTTTGTGGTGGTGAAACTTCTCTTTATTTTTTATCCTTTGCGTTTCACCTGCCCCCTGTTGAATTAATAGAACAAAGTGCTTAAACAGGTGCTACACACCCAAGAGGACAATGTGAGTTAGTCACTGTACAGACAGTGTCAAACCCACATATTTGTTTCTATTATGGGCAGCTTAGGAGATACTTTACACACTGACCTTAGCGAGGCTGCTGACATGCCCTCATTTGATTGTTCTTGTGAACAATCTGAGGAAGTACAAATCTGGGTGAAGTCGTAATGATGAAAGCAGATGGATAACCATGTTAGGGAACAGTTGTGAAGATCTCACTGTCAGACTGTGGATCAGCAGGGTCTCACTGGGGTGTCTTCCCTCTGGTTCCAGTCACTCTGGCATTAACAACCTCGATGGCTACAGTGTACTTAATAAATGTATAGGTAGGGAACCGGGAGAAGTTACAGCACCTAACTGAAGTTCAGTTTGAGCTTAACAAATTGTAGGTATGGTCTAATAAACGTGGAGATGGTTGAGCAGGTAGGATTGTAAGCTCTGAGGTGCTTAGCAAAATTTCAAATGACAAGTAATGAGATAGCAAGGCTACAGAAAATAGCTGGGAAAGGTTAGGGACTTGAAAGGGCAAAATTGAGCCAACTAAGCTTTGCTGAAAAAAGTCAGGGATGACATGAGGTTTTATACACATGTGAGCAAGATAAGATGAAAAAGAAGTAAGTAATCTTTTTGTTCTACATGGCATATGTTGAGGTTCATCCAAAATACATCTGATTAAACACATTTTTCACGATAGATGTGGGCAAAATGGAGAAAGTCCAGAGGAGAATATTGAGAGGGGTGGGTGGTGCAGAAAATTTCACCCATTCAGAAAATGGGATTATTAATTTTTTGTGAGTTAATAAGTGATGCAATTCTTTAACTATTTAGGACTGCTACAGAGAGAAGGGGAATACTTTGTGCAATTCAGTATGACCAGAGATCAAGAAGTAATGGATTAAATTAAATTAAATATTGGAAAATTAAATTAAATATTGGAAAAGACTGAGAATGTTTTTGAATTTAGCCTGTTAGAGACCGCTAAGTCAAGATTTGGCAGACATCTCCCAGGAGCAACACAGATACAGCTGATCCTTCTTTGGAACAGGAGAAGAAATAGGGAATTTATCAAGGTCCTTTTTAACCTTTTCTTCTGATTTCACATGAGTTTGCATTTTAATGGGTTGAATCTCTGAGTAGAACTATACTAGGATTTAAAATAAAGTATATACTTCGGTGTTGAACACACACCAAGTAATGAGCAGTAGCAGGGAAGATGTCTTGCTTACCTCTATGAAACATTGGACTGACTTTTAAAACCTTCAGTTGTAATTTTAAATGAATATGAAAGTACATTATCTTTCAGACTTTTTAACCTTGGTGAATGAAAAGTGCAATGGCTGTTAAATTTCTAATAATTTTGAGCCATATTTTGGATATATCCAAGGCCTTTAGAGGCTGTCCGGAATTATATACTTTATTCTGCTTCCAGATTGTGTTTGAAACTCTGAGCGTACTTTGTATCAAGATATGGGTTTACCTTTTGTACAAGTATCATCCACAAAGCTTACCTGGGACCAGCCTGTTTAAGAATGAATTGAGGCTTCCACAAAACCTACAATGCAGCCAAGCAGTTGGGATAGGCTTGATCAGAGGGGTTAAAGCAAATGTATTGTGAACCACTATTCAAATTAGCTCTTTATTGATTAATCACCTCTCTCTCCTTCACAGTAGTTTTGCTTTTTCAAAACTACAGGTTGCCAGTTGATAATCTCAGCTTTAAATGCTTGGCAGAAACAAAGGATGTGTAATAGCTAGCATGGAGTTAATGGTGAAAATGTCCCTTTGAATGATTCTTTGCCTTTTGTTATTTAGTATATATTATATATATATGTATTATTTATTGTATTTAGTATAATTTAGAGGATGCATAGCTGCAAACCAGGCATGCAAACTTAGACACAATTTAGGGTGAAGTCTTTAATGCCAGCAGCTCTTCCAAGGGAAGAACTGTTTTAATGTGCCTGCCTTTCAGTTGTGTCAGGAAAATGTGCTGTAGTAAACTGTAAATGGGACATACAGGAGATTTTCCCATTTTTTAATACAGGAAATCTTAAGAGTATTTCCATTTACCAGTGCAGGTACTAACTCGGGGGATGGCATAGCTTTTGCTATCATTGAAATTCCATCTATTTCAGGGTTAAATTCACGTAGTTTTTTAGTGCAGAATAACCTGCAAATGACATTTGAAGGTGAGGTGATTTGTTGATTATGATTATTTCTGTATATGTTGTCACAGTCCAGTGGAACTGTGTTCAGTAGTGTTTTATCTCAAATCTGCAGTAACAGTAAATCAAGATCTCTTGAAGTAAGAAACCTATGTTAAATTGCTGCAAAATATGATTTATGATAATCTGCTGACGTAGGAGTTTTGGGGGACGAAAATGGGAAATTATTGATTCAAATGGCTCTATTTCTCTTTTGTTGGGAAATAACCCTGCTGATAATAGAGGAAAATATTTAGGCTTTTTTACCATCTACACCACTTAACTCAGGTAATAATTCCCAGCGTTCTTATTCAAGGGCCAGTGAGAGGTTTATGTTGAGGCATGAGTGAAGTTTAAGGGTTCTAAATGCAGGTGAAATTAGTACAGAATAACCTAATAGCATCAAGTGAGGAAGAGAGTCTGATTTTTTTTAATAATAATGTAGTATTTACCTTGTTAGGACAGGTAGGAAAATGCTGGTTTAATTCAAAACGTGGCATAATGAAGCATCTCTAACCAGTGATGTAGTCCCATCTCTCTGAAGCTTGATGCCTGTGCCAGTGGTGATAGCAAGTGAGTATTCTTAACCAAGCTATTAGCTGTAAAAATCATATTGTTCATGTTAGGGGTTGGATGCACAGAATCACTGTTCACTAAGTTGGGATCTTATCATAGCAGGGTACCCCTCTTAAGTGCTGTGGAAAGAAATGCTATAGTGCTTTAGTCCATTGAAAAAATTTTTTAATTACTTAGTCTCTAACTGTAGCTTGGCATCATCCTCTTCATCATAACTGCTTGACAGCTGTTTGGTAATATACAAAAGAAGTCAGAGTTGACTGCTGGGAGATTCTTTCAGTATAATATTTCGGGGCTGAAGCAGCTGGAATCCCGTAGCTTCAGAGCTATATTCCAGGAATGCTGCACTAGTAAGAACATTTTTAATTTGTGAGTTTCTTTTTGAGGCTCAAAAAATGTGTCTGTTCTCAAAAAAAAAAAAAAAAAAAAAAATGCAGCCGTTCTGGGTTGCCTTGGTGGGAGCATGCTAGAGAGCTGGATATGGCCGAGTGATCTTTGTATGTTCTACCACGATGTTCCTGCCCATTACAGCACTGACAAGGGATTTTGTATTGACTAATACAGCTACTGAAAGCAAAAGCTGCATTTCTTACCTGCATTCTGAGACTGCTGCCCTCAGTGGCTTTGTTCTTTCCACAGTGCAGGGTTGTGGTTGTGTGTGTGCCTTACCACACTTTCACACTTGTGCAGAAGTGCTGGGATTGGGGTTTGTGTGTTCATTCTGTTATGCTTTCTAGAGTGAACCATAGTGAGGTTGAGTTTCACAGATCTGTTCACCATTTTAGAAGTGGTTTAGCACAGACTGTTCTAGATGTGATGCTGAATGCAGGCAACAGTATGGATGAAAATATCACTGATGCAACAACAGCTAACAACATCAGTTAATACCAGTTCTTAGAGAGGAGCTGAGCTGCTGTGGAACGTGCAAGAGCCAAGAAAAAGGCACTGACCTACTCGCACAGTGAGGTCTCCCATCCTGTGTCTATTCAGTCCACATACAGCTTGCACAGCTTTCCAGAAGCTGGAATTTTGGTGTGTGGGAAGGATGCCTTTAACACCTTGCAGGAATGTTCTTATCTATGAATCAGTCTAGGGTAGTTTATTGGTAGGAAGAATTACAGTTGCTTCAAGTGTGATGTCAGCTAACAAACAGTGGGAAGGAGTAAAGAAGGAGCATATTATATATACTGAGAAGAATACCAGTTAAACTGAGGGTAACAGCTGAATTCCTGAAGCCTCAGGAGGATGTGCATGTTGGTGTTTTCAGAGGTCTGTTTCCGTGTGAACGATCTGTGTGTAAGGGCCTGGGTAGAATGTAAGTTTTAGTAAACATGTCAGAGAGCTTATTTATAGGAAGAAAAACATCTGTTGCTAGGAAAAATAAGCAGTGTATGTGGAAGGAGTGTTTTAATTCAGACTGAAAAATTTATGAAGTCAACAGTGGCAGATTTGTTGTCTCCTATGTAACAGGAACCATATTGGAATTAAACAGGGCACAAATACATGTCTGTTAAGTTGTTTCAGTAATCCTTCTTTTGATGAAGAAACTTGTATGATGTGTGGGAAGAAAAACAAATTGAAATAATCTGACAGGTTCTGACAAACCCATGACACGGAGTTAATTAGAACTTCACAAATCTGAAGTGCATTGTCTAATTTTTTAATGCCTATTTACAGTATGGCTTTTACTTTTGAAATTGTGTAAAGACTTTAAAGTGTGTACAGAATAGATCTCTTGTGGCACGTGTTGTTTGCTGCTCTAAGGATTTCAAAGCAACTGTTTAATATCTAACTGATGCTGTGAATGTTGCTGAATTTATTTTCATTATAAATTCTTCTTGTATAATAGATACTAAATTTTATTAAAATATCGGATCTTTGGGATTATTAGCAAATATGAGAGGTTTGATATTAGAGTAGTACATTAGTATACCTCATGATGGTCATGTACTGCTGGTAGACATTTTAGAAACTTACAATAATGACTCTTTTGTTTTTTTTCTTGGCTACCGTTTCTTTTTCAGGTATGTAAAACTTCACTGAGTTTCTCTCCTTTTTTCCCCTGTAGTTGCATGTGATGTCTGTTAACTCTTGTTTTCTCTCCTTACCTGAACTTAGTTTGGAAATACTATTATTAGTTACATGTCTCAGTATATTTGCAGTGATTTGCACAATAGTAAATTCTGATAAGTACCTGTAAAGTTGTTTGTGAGTGTTAGAATGATCACCATCCAGTAGAAAGTGTGCTGCCTAGAGTAACAGATGGTCATAATGTTCTCTTGGATGTAGGTAATAGTGTAGTAGTTCACTTAAATGTAATACTTTAGAATTTAAGAGTAATTTGTTTATATGTAATTTTTCTCTCTTTTTATTACACTGCTTTCCCAGCAAGGACAAGTTTGGAAGGTTTGCAAAGCTTTTCACCTTCCCTTTGCCCGCTTGCCCGCTTTCAGAATCGGTCTCATACTCCATGACTTCTGTCTCTACAGTCCACAACTCGGTCCTAGAAATCAATGTGGGAGAGTTTTTAAACGAGCTGCTTCATTCGAGTCCCCTCTGTTGCGTAGGAACGCTTGGCATGTAATTTAGTTTTGCATGAGACACAAAACTCCTTTGCCAATCCCCGTGAGGAAAATAAAACTAAGGCAATATTTGAGACAAACACAGTTTGAGCGCAAACTTTGTCATGTAAGTAATGCTGCTTTCAATGTGTTCCTCCAAACTAAACGGTCTGGCATGGCTGGCTAGTCAGAGTAGTAGAGAAGTAGTCGTGTGTCTGACAGCATGCACTGGAACCGGCAACAGCAGGTGCTTCCTCAGTCCTTTGTCCACAGAAGCTGCTCTGATCTGCCTACGTAAGTTATTGAGAGACCTAACACTTATAGCTGCGACTTCACATCAAAATTTAATGAAGCTTCTCGATTCCTGCTTTTAAAGCACAGCCCATGCTGCTGTAGGAGTAAAGAATACGAGCAAAACTTCCATTCTTAACCTAAGGAAATAGGCTGCTTTAGGCAAGTACCGGTGGCTTGACTGCGGGATGGAAAGTTGTCTTGCACTGAACAGTTGGAAGAAAAATTCAATGCGGATTGGTGGTGGGGTGTTAAGTTCTGTTTCACAAAGGATAGTTAAATCATTTAACGTGCCCAGCACTGTCCTCCACAGATGATGACATGACTGAATTTTCTAACAGTTCGTTAACTCCAGATGAATACAACACTACCTCAAACCAGGAATAGCATTAAAAGGAAACCATTTTTTTTTCTCCTTTTTTTAGGATTGAGTTTTTTCCCTCACTGCTGTTCTGCACTAACTGCTTTGATACCTCCATGCATCTTTTTCAGTAGAAGAGCATCTCTGTACTGTTTCCCATTGCATATTTCAGCTGTGACAGTCCCTGCACTTTGCCTTTCATTTTATCACGTGCTCACTAAAAAAAAAAAAAAAAAATCAAACAGAAAAAGAATCTTTCTAGTTTGTCTTCAGATTTGCAACTATCACTTAGCTTTAGGTGGATGATTGTGTTTCTACTTCACTTTTTATTGTATTTTTTTTATAGGCATGTGGTGACCCCAAAGCCAAACCATCCTATCTTATTGACAAAAACCTGGAATCTGCTGTCAAATTCATAGTCAGGAAGTTTCCAGCAGTAGAAACACGCAACAACAATGTAAGTAACCAATGGCTGTATAAGTATTTTTCTCAATACCCTTTCACCACTTGTTGCTCAAATCTGAGAGGTTTTATGTGTTGTGATGAAGCACCAGAGACTGACAGTTGCAGTTGGAATATAGTTGTTGATTCAAATGCCTGAGAGAATATTACACTGTAACTCTGGGTGGGTTTTGTTAGTGTAGGACACTTTCTAGTCTTCTTTTTGCCTGCTCTCTTCTGTTCCATTTCAAAGAATGGTCAATGAGAAGAAATCCTTGAAAAACGTCATGCCTTGCTTTAACAGGAGAAATTCCTGGTGACCGGACTGATTGCAGAAGATAGAAGTTGTGTAACTTTATTTGTGATGTGTCCTGGCCAGCAGATCAGTAAAGGACACCTGGTTGCAAAGTGGGAAAAGATGTTTGTAATTTACAGTTTATCTTGCCTATGGGTCAGTCCCTGTGGGAAAAAAGAATGCTTTAATCAATAAGGAGAAATCTCATGAAGTACAAAACCAGGCAAATACAATTGTTTCCTCTTGAGACTGTGAGTTCAGTTCCAGTAGTAAAGTCTATTTCACCTTTCTGAGTGAGCCAGTATTGCTGAATTAGACTCTGTAGCCTTTTGGAGGTGATTACCATTACTGGATTACAGGTAGGCATTTTGGCAGGTGATGTGCACTTTTCTCCAGTTTCAATTTGAAAGACAAGGGAAAGATATTTTTATTTTTTTTTTACTTGCTTATATTTCTTTCTAAAGGTGAAAAGTGGAGGTAGGTGTTGGGTTTTGCATGTTCCCTGCATGCAACTATGTGCATGTGTGCTTGGGAGGTTTAGGCTTGCTTTAAGCATTCAGGTTTCTGGAGAATGGTAGTGGTAAGAACAATGGGAATAATGAGTTTCTTTTACATTGCCATCTCAAAATTATATATAATCCTTCCAGTAATACCAATGGGGGAAAAAAGAAAAAAAAAAACAAAAAAAAACACCCAAAAACCAAAAAAACACCAATAGAGAAAACTTTCCCTTATGAAGGAAAGAATTTCAATAATCACATGCTTTCTCACTTTAAAACTTGTACATGCTTTGTACTCTTTAATATTGCTCATTTTTATATTGAATTCGATTGTGTAAGTAACAAATATGGAAATTCTTTATCAAATTTATGCAAAAATAATAAACCTTTTTAACCATGTTTGGTAAATGCTTCTGTATTCTCTAAATTTTAGTGGCAGATCTACTATTAAAAGTAAAAGGTGATGTATATAGAATTTGTTTAATGCAGTTGCATGTATGCTCTAAATGTCTTGCAGTTGTTGACTGTGCATTTGGAGCTTAACTAATGATAGATATTTAAGGATTTGGTGCTGTAAAGTTTGTGGAAAGAGATCAAAGCTAACTTGCTGTATTTTGACAATCATCGTTTCCAAAATAGGACACGCTCGTAATGTTTTGTCATTGCCTTGTGTTTATTTACCATGAACCAGCCAGTTGACAAAAGCCTACCCTCCTTATGTATGAGCACAGTTTAAAGTAGGATTTGGAGCTCTAGCAATAGGCAGCTGGGGTTTCCTTCCTGTGGTCAGAGCTGATGGCAGTTTGCTTGTCTTTGTTATTTGTAAATGTTTCCTGTAGAGTGTTGTCTCCCAAAAAAGAAACCTTTACCCATAACAGATACCTCATGAAACAAAAGCCGTCTCATATGCTGAGAAAGTTCTAGTTTGAGGTAAAATCCATTTTTGTTTATGAACCTTAGCTTCAAAAAGGTGTAAGGTCAGGAAGATGTTCCCCTCCTTGTTCTTCCTTTGTCTCCCTCCTGCCGTTGGCCAGCAACTACCTCACCACGTATCAGGAGGGCACACCAGGGACTTCCTTCAGTAGGGAAATGGGTCATCAGGGGTTTAAAAGGGCAAGAAACTTACTGGAACAGGAACACATCAATTAAAGAAATATCACAAAGGATTACTGCAGTGGAAATAGTTGAGAAAACATAAGCTGTGTTGCCTCCTTGCCGTGAAAATTCTGGGACAGCCCTTCAGGAAGGGGTTTTGGATTTTATATGTTCAACGAACACTGCTTAGCACTGTGCACCTACACTGTTAGTTTCTTTGGATATGTGAGTAGGTCATGTTGCTAACCAAGTTTGCATTCAGTTAGAGAATAGTTACTGCTGGCTTTTTTTTTTTTTACCCTACTTTTAGCTGTTAGTTTGTTTTCTCTCAGGTACCATCTTCTACAATGTTCTGTGTCTCAGGAATGAGCAACACTTTGAAGAATAGGAGCAGTGTCTCCTGTAATCAGATGAGCTTGAAATGCCTAAATTTTCATTCTGTTGAAACAAGGGATTCTGTTATATTTGCTATTGATAGCTTTTAGGTTTTTACCCATGAAAAATACACTTGCCATTTCTTCTCCAATAACCACTGTGAACCACATAACCTTGAAAATGTGCAGGTTGAAGACCGGGCTCTTAAATGAGCTGTTGAGGAAATTGGCCAGCAGTGTAGTATTGCTGCACAGTGTATGAAATATCTGCAGAGGAAGGATGTGTGTAAGCAAAAACTAGAACGACTGAGAAAGTGAGAAACAAACATTTTGGAGTCCTGTTTGAAAACAAAAGCATCTTCTGATTTTTGGGAAACTGTACTGTTTATTTTAGATTGAGTTAAGCTTTGTTTCGAACAAACCTTCTAAGCTACGCATGCCTTCCAAAAGCTTTTTAGCACCGTCGTTCTTGGTCAGGCCAGTGATCTGATTGTGCGTATATTGACTCAGAGTAGCGTGTAGTTTTATTGAATTTCCTGGAATAGCATCAGAAGACAAGTTCCAAAGTAAGAGATGCAGAAGCAGCCTGATTTTTCTGAAGGCTTTTTAGACCTCACCCTCTTATGAGGTGTACAGGCAAAGCTCTTGCCACAGCAAAATTGAAAGAGAACCTCCTGAGCTAAAAAAAAAAATACTCTGTTCTCAGTCAGTGTTAACACTTAATGCCTTTTAAAACCAGAATAAAATACTTCACAATGGGGAACTGGAAATGCAAGGAGAAAGGACATACATTTTTTTTGTAGATTGTGGGTAGAGTCTGTAAAATCTGCTGACTGCACAGGTAAAACTCCATGTCTTTGTGTGATGAAGCCGTAGCCTCCTTTTTGCTTTCCCAAACACCACATATGGCAAGTAGTGAGAATATCTGCCTTCTTTCTTGAACATATGTTTTGCTTTTACTCAGATTGCTCCTCAGCAATTTCCTCGTGAAGCATCACTTGGAAGTTTCTAAGGGGATGGTTAGTCTGTTTTCCAGATACTGCTGCTCCTCATTATCTCGTAGCTGTGTTCTCAGTATTGTTCATATCAATTCCCTTGTGGTTTGTATTGACTACAAATTGAATTTCTGAGGAGATAATATTCTGAGGGTTTATTTACCTGGTTTAACTGCACCAATTTTCTGCTGTATTGTGTCAGTGGGGACTGGAAATAAGATCACATGGGGGCAGCATACATGCTGTGTGAGCATTTCCAGCCTGCCTGAGTTAGGATCTTTAGTTTTGAATTATTTCACTCGACATTTTATTCAATTTTTCTTCACAACTGTGTTGCTTTTTCCTTTTAGATCCCAGTGTACATGGCTTGCTCTGCTTTCTGTGTCTTACAGTTTCACTTAATTGTGAGCTGTTTGCATAGCAAATTAGCTGGATGTGGGAGAGGTGTTGTGGGCACAGAGTGGCTGGACCTTCTTGGCTAAAGCTTGTTAAAAATAATTGATGCATGCTTTTATTAAATGCTTCCTTCTATAACAAAAAATTGAAATACAAGCTTTATAATCAGTCTTGATATTTAATTTGTGAGAGGTGCTTCCAGTAATTAGTCTTTTTCAAAACACCTAATACAAATAATCATTTGTTTTTTCCAAGTCTTTCTTTCAGCCCCTGCAAGGGGTACAGTGCCTCAAGGAGAATATCATTTATTTGCTTGTTTCTGTTTAAGCTCTTAATACCATAATTTGCACAGCACTAATGAAGATAATTTGGAAAGTGTCTTCTGTGGAAACATAACTTTGGGATCTCAGCTGTGCTGCCTCATGTGTTGGTAATCCTTTTTCACTAGGAAACAGTCATTTATTTTTGAGGAAATTATATGGTCATTACAGATATGACAGCTGTTTCCTTAAATTATCCTCGGAGTCAGTAAATTTTAACGTTTTTCTCCAGCTTTCTGGGATGATAGATCTTATATGTGGGAGACTTGATTTTCAAAATAACTTCCAGTTTTCTTAAGCAATAAAACTCCAACTCCCTGTACTCCACCATCAAAGTAAGTGGCCTCCTGACCATGAAAACCAAAACCCTTTCCAGGTAAGGGGGTGCCCTGCACAGCCGCCTGTCCAGCTCTGCTCCTGCTCAGGGAGTTCATAGTGCCGAAGGGACCACAAAGGAGATGGACTTTCCAGAACCTGCTGAGGCAGCAGTTGATTTTATGGGAGTACCCCCTGCATGAGTCAAGTGAGATGATGAGTAACTGTTCTCTCTTCAGCTTTGTACAAACAGTGAAGATTTCTTATGCTTGAGAGTATGATAAATTAGTGATATTTTGCAGTTTCTTCTGAAATAAACTATGTACAACAAATACAATTTTATCTACGTTTTTCCTAAAAAATCATTCAGAATTGGAATTGCTCCTCTGGTGCCTTGCTCTGACACAGCCATACCTGCTGTTCTGGTTTCATGTGCAGTAATGTGTCTGAAGTCTTCAGCTGTTACCTACATAAGACTGACTTAAAATGACTCATCCCATAATGTAATCAGGAGTATAATATGTAAAATCTTTCAGTCTAACAGCCATTTGCAATTGGCATTTTTTCTTAGTAGTTCCAAAAGGTAATGTAAGATCCTGAAATCCCTTTAAAGTGTTTCACTGAACAGAATTCTCATAATGTAACTTGGATTTATTCAAATTTGTAAGCCCTTTCAGCAGTGTTTACAGCATGTTTATATTCATGGCTTAACCTTTGACTGGTCATGAATTTGAGATGGAGTAGCATCCAAATACAGTGTAATTTTTATCATTATTTGTAATAAATCATTGTAGCACACTGCTGTAAATGTCCATATGAGTCACTTGCCAAGGCAAATCAAACTGGTCATGTGCTTGCTCCTGTTGCTTCATAGTGTCTGCAATACCTGCAGAGGAGTAAATGTGTGTGGTACTTTAGCTCTTTGCTTCCTCCATTAAAACTCTTTTGATTTCATGATTGACAACTGAAGAACTTGGCCTTTAAAAAACAAAGAAGCAAAAAACACCCTTTATAATTACCTAAACAGTATTTTTGACATGGCATTCCAAAAATTCCAAAAATTTTAAGGTTTGTAAATGAACTGGAAAAAAACTTACTAAAATTGTAAATGAAGGTGAGAAAGTGGGGAAACTATTCTTTATGGCTGACAGGTAGGTCAGGTTATAAAGAGGAGCCTCCCTGCTCCAGTTGTTACTAATAATATGGTCAACCCCATAGGCAACAACAGTTGTAGAGGATCATAGGTGGCTATTTGCTTTTTGAAATAGTTAACTTAGTGGTAAGAACATGAAAACAAACCAAAAATAGATTTTGCAGCAGACACACATTAGTTAGTTAGTAAACATGTTAAATATTCTATTGCATCTTTTTATATGGAGCACAGCGCTTCAGAGACTGCTTTTAACTGGAAATAAGAAAACCAAGGACGCACCTGTCAATCTGCAGTTAGTTTACAGAATTTAAAACTAATTTTCTTCATTTGATTAGATCCTTCTATCTTTCCCTGCTGCTCTGCTATAGATCTTGTAAACATGGAACTTTGTTCAAATGAATTGAGTTTTTCAAATCTTCCTCTAAAGACCCTACAGGTGGCAAGTGTAGTGACTGTAACAAATGACAGCAAGAACACTGACAGTGATGATTTACCCCTATCCTCAGAATTTTAAGTCAGAATTTATAGTACTGCTTTTTGGGGCTTAGATTGCAGCTAGTAAGATTTAGTTTATGGTGTTTTCTCTGAGGACACTGTAATATCTCTGATGTCAGATTCTAGAACACAAATACAAGTGTTCAGTGATCATACTTGCAGGAAAAATGATGCAAGAAGCAGAAAATTCCCCTTGTGTCTTTTCCTGGACCATGAAATAAGACATTTATTCACATACTACTGCTACCAACCAAATAAACACGATAAAAAATTGCAGGAGTACAGTCATCCTCTGGTTTTTCACACATAATACTTTCTGAACAACCTTTTCTAGTTGTCCTGTATTTCTCCTGAGCCTTGATATTAAGCTGGTATTTATTCACATGGTTAATATCCCAGTGGCTGCATCATTACTGTCCTGTCTCTGAGCCATTGTTCATGTAGGCCCTAAATGAATCTGTCTTACACTTTCTCATTTGTTTATTGCTTCTTTTAATGTGCTTTCTCTGTGTACATAATCAACTGTGTAAAGATTTTGGGGGTTTAATATGAATATCTTGTGGGTAATATACTTCACAAAGTGTTAGCTTCACTCTCAGGTGTTTAAAATCCTGATTTGTAAATAATATTCAAATATGATTGGAGATGAGGTATTTTATTAATAGACAAAAGAAATAATTTCAGATTAATTATTTCAGGGTTTTTTTTAATCTTGCTATATTATACTGAAATTTCTACAGCTTTTCATAGGTCTTAAATCTAATTTACCTCATTAAACAAAAATACTCTTGGTATAATTTGTACTTTAAATTCATAGAGAATAAGTAAACCACTTCCATCTAATCAGTCAGCAAGGCATGGTTAGCTATAGTGAAAATAATCTTTTAACACTAGTAATGTTTTTAAGAGTTATTTCTTCAGTTTATCCTGTTTTAAAACTTTTGTTGGATACTGAAAACTGTTTGATATTAAATTGTAGGCAAAGGAAAAAAACCTCAAACCAAATACAAAATGATACAGCACCAGCAGTTTGTCAACAGCTGTTAGGAAATTAGTAATGGAAAGTTTTGATGCAGTGGGTGTGGAAAGAGCTACACCCACATTCCTGAGTGATCAAAATGCAAATAAACATCCAAGACACTGCATGCTGTAAGCTGTTCCTCTAAACATCACCCATCAGGCTGTGCCCTATGAATGGAGCTGTTGGCCCCATACTGATATAACAGTGGTCACAGCTGATGTATTGTTAAACTTTGATACTGCTATTTTAAATAAAATCTTTCTGACCCTTTCAAAGCTCAGATTCCAAGAATGGTCATCTTAACTCAGTAGGAAAATAGTAGCATCATTTAAGTGTAAAGGTTTCTGGGAATAAAGGTAATTAGTTAGGAATGCACAGCAGTGCTTCCATAACTCTTGGTTGAGTTTTTACCTCCCCATAGCCTGTACAGCTTCACAGAATTTTTGAATTGAATTGAATGAAAAATTGTTTCTTTTGCAACTGCAGTTCCCAGCACCATCTCTCTTTTTGTTGTATCGCCCCACTTCATGTGATGTACCTCTCGAATTGTGCTGTCCTTCAAGAGTGGACACTCAGTTGCTATTTGGTACACCAAAAATAGATTAAATGGAAATAACGTATTTCCTAGTGCATGAGATTTATCAGGACAAGGTACAAAATAGACAGGTGGTCTTGCAACTTTTTTTCATTTAAGTCCCAGCTGATGGCTACCTGAGAGAGACTCGAATAATATATCGGGGAGGCCTTCAAAGTCTGATCCTTTGCAGGGGTGTAAGAGCAGGCAGGAGTATTTTATAATGGAGTTACTCCGATTTGCTCATAACTGTCTATATGCCTGTCTTCCTTGGCTATAGTGGAAGCCTTATGGCTCAAGGCTTCTAAAAATCATCATCACCTCTAAAAATTCAGAGGAGAGAAGCAGATGATTTTATGTGGGATAGGCAGTAGTGGTCCAGGCAGTCTGCTCTGTGCATTTAGAGGAATTTTAAAACTGAGACCACAAAGCACAGCTTTATAAAGAGAGGGAGCTGAAATAGCATACTCAGTTCTAATCTCTCAAGTGAAAATAAGCTAACAATTTATTTATTCTTTCTTGTAATTAATTGCTCTTTTTGAGAAGAAAATCCTATTTAACTTGATGAGTCTTTGATTTAAAATCTTGCAGCTTTTTGGAGGGCACTTTTTCCTGTTGAGTGTTGCAAGTGCTTTAAATCAATTCATGTGTCAGGGAGGAGACTTAATTCATAGCTGGATGTTGCAAGTTAAATAACTGGATTCTTCAGACTGTAATAAATAGATAAACAGAATAGCTGTTCAGTAGCAGCTGGAGTTTTTTGTGTTCCAAGTTGGCCAAGTGTCTGGTTCCCCCAGCAAATTTTGAAAAATAAATGGTATTTCACTGTCTGTTTAAAAAAATAATAAAAAAGATCCATGTGAATGATTTTATGCCGTTGTATTCACATTTGCCTTTTCCATTTTATCCACCAGTTTCTAGTGCTAGTGTTTTGCTTCTTTTTATTTTGTTTCTT
This sequence comes from Myiotriccus ornatus, assembly GCA_036023395.1. Lineage (NCBI taxonomy): Eukaryota > Metazoa > Chordata > Aves > Passeriformes > Tyrannidae > Myiotriccus > Myiotriccus ornatus. The sequence continues at coordinate 1,291,437 of JAYRBT010000002.1, forward strand.
TATTTTGTTGCTTTTGTTTGAATGTATTATTGTGTTTATATGGAACTGGTCCAAGAACCGTTACTGTATTTTATGTTTGTATCTGCATTTTATTTTGCATGCTTAACGTGGCTTTGCCTGGATATTCTTTTTGGTAAGTTCAGAATTTAAAAGCATACTGTTTTTCTGTAGTAAAGTTTGTAACCTGCCGCCTTCTTTTCTCCCACCTCAAGTAACGTCATTATTTTATTTTTTTTGGCATACTGATTTGTGCTCATGTCCTGTTCTGCTTTTGCTAATTATACATATGGTAACGCTGTTTTCCTAACTACCCATTTTCATCTCTAGCTGAGCTAAACAATACGACTCTGGTACTAATGTGTACTAATGTGACTTTTATCTTCAAAGTATAGTTGGCAGCTGTTAAAATGATTTGTGCTGAGAACTCTGTGTGTGTTTGAGACACACAGAACCTCAGCCTTAGAAACCCATGTTAGAGCTTCTTTGCATAGCCCGGTGGTTACTCTGCGCTTCACAGGTATTGCTGTTCAGCGCTTTGCTCGAGATCCTCTAAGAACAGTGTGCCTGTTTATGTTTCTCTTTTAGCAACAGCTTGCTCAGCTCCAGAAGGAGAAGTCAGAGATTCTGAAGAACCTGGCATTATACTACTTCACGTTTGTTGATGTGATGGAATTTAAGGTAAGGTAGCACAAATGTGTCAGCTCTTCCATCACATCAGGTTTTGGTCCCTCTGTTTATGAAATAAAACTACATAATGAAATAGCTGAACATGTAGCTCTGTTCTTCAGATGAAGGAAGACTCAAATTCCATCACTAGTCATTGTAAAATGATTTAATTAGATCTTTATAGACTAAAGTTATTCCTTTGTTTTTCAAGGACCATGTCTGTGAGCTGCTGAACACTATTGATGTTTGCCAAGTCTTCTTTGATATTGTAAGTTTTTTTTGCACTTCCAGAAATGTTTCTAAGCAGAGTCCCGTGGGGAGAAGGACTTGCTTATGTTAGCCCAAGAAACATGACATAACTAGATATAAATGCAAGAGAAATAAAAACGCTAATCTTCAGAATTTTAACTTTTATAATAGCTTGAAATCAGAGATAGACAGACTGTTTTCTTATGAACAGTGGTAACAGCATTATCTGTTACCAGACATACAGATCTTTCTGTAATTTTTGCTTTATTGCATCTACAAATTAATTCTTAGGTTCTACTGTTCCTTGTATGCTTAAGCCTTATGAGACTTCCAGGACAGGAATATTACTGGTGTCCACATAAGCTGTGTGAGGAGGTCACTTCTGGGGTTGACTAAAGCAAGTACAAAAGGATCTGAAAGAGTTATATTTTAGAAAAAAACCAAAAAAAAAACCAAAACCACACCACACAAAACAAACAAAAAAACCCCAACCCAATATGGAAAAAAAAAACACCCCAGAGGGAACAAAAAACCAACCAAAACAAAAAAAAACCACCCTAAACCTCAAAACTCCAAAGCCAACACTGCAGAACCCCAAAAGAAAACCTCAAATGCCTTTTCGTCTTTGTTTCAACCTTTTTAATGTTCATAATGTCACCTTGCTAGTTTGAGTCATTATTCTAAATTTGGCTGACTAAGTTTCATAATATAAAAAAGGAGCAGGTGTATATGCTATGAATGATGTTAGCTGGTCAGTAGCTTTTTACATTACAGAGTCTTATTAAAATAGATTTCATAGGCAAGGCACTGCTGACTTTTAAGCCTGGAAAGATTTATTTGCTTGCTTGCTTTCATGAGTGCGAACAGTTCTGGGAATTTGAGTAAATTAACCAAGATTATACAAAGTCATATGCAACCAGGACAAGAACGTTGTTCAAAAGAGGGCCCATTGCATTTTAAAAATGCTGGAAATTGATGGAAAGGTAAGGAAAATGTTTTATGCTTGTTTGTAAAAATTTTAGAATGATAATTTACAGGGTTTTTCTATTTCTAGACTGTAAACTTTGATTTAACAAAGAACTACCTAGATTTGATTATAACCTACACCACTCTAATGATACTGCTGTCCCGAATTGAGGAAAGGAAGGCTATCGTTGGACTCTATAACTATGCCCATGAAATGACACATGGAGCAAGGTAAAAAAAATCTGTTGTATAAGAAATTTGTATAATGATAACAGTGAGAGCTTCATCTAAAGTGAACTGTTTGTTGTTGCTTTTAGTGACAGAGAATATCCACGCCTTGGCCAGATGATTGTGGATTATGAAAATCCTTTGAAGAAAATGATGGAGGAATTTGTACCTCACAGTAAAGTAAGTTACTACTTTTTACAGGAACACACTCCATTAGTTGGGAGAAACAGAGATTGAAAAGTAAATATGCAAGAGTTTGTTTTGTCAAAGGCTATTGGGTATAAATTTTATATCAGGTGTTAGTTATAATGAATGTCTGGAGCTGGAGATTGATAACATAAAAAAGCAGAACCTATAGAAGTACAGAAATGATGAGACCCACTAGTAAGGTGCCATTTTATTCACTAAGGAGTAGAAATTAATTAAAACTCAGTTGCAGATCATCTGAAAACAGCTACACCTGTGTTCTGTGTAGATTTGTAGCTTGAAATTCAAGAGATTCCCAATGTTTCTATGAAGATGGTTCTTTTGCTTGTTGGCCATTTTAGATGAATGTGATTTTTCTATTTTGTAACCTGAGGGTTTTTGCTTTGGGCTGTCCTCAAAGTGGGAATCCTGGAGATCACCACTGCCCCTTTAACAATAGCGTCTGTACTGAAAAGCTGACACTGGTTACCCTGCTCAGCTGCCTTCACTGAGTTAAATGAACCCAATTCCTTTACCCTTTTCTTTACACATGTTTTTAAGTTTGTGTTCTTACACAGCTGGTTGTGTTGCAGTTGTGTCATGTTTTATCTAGGCTGTATTTTCCTGTAAGAATACCTTGGAAAAGTGGCAGAAGCTCTGCCAATGTCAATGTATATCCTGTTTATTACTTCCCATTTGTCCGCTAGACTTGCTCTTCTGTCAGAGGAAACTAGTTTTGTCTGAACACAACTGACCAAGTGTTATTTATACAGGTGTTATTTTCAAGTTCAGAGAGTGTTAGGGGAAAAAAAGAGGGTTTATCACCTTTGGAAAAAAAGGCAGGCAACTCATGAAGTGTTTAAGGATGTTGTTAGGGCATGCAGAAAGAAGATGAGAGAGGTGAAAGCACAATTTGAACTTAATCTGGCCGCTTGAATAAAGGATAATAAAAAGTGTTTTTATAGATACATCAGTAGCAGAAGGAGGGGCAAGGAAAACCTCCATTCTTTATTGGATGCAGGGGGGAATATAGTTACCAAAGATGAGGTACTGAACACCTTCTTTGCCTCAGTCTTCAACAGTAAGGCAGGTTGTCCTCAGGACAACTGGCCTCCTGGGCTGGTAGACAGAGACAGGGAGCCAAATAGCCCCCCTGTAATCCATGAGGAAGAAGTTAGTGGCCTGCTGAGCCACTTGGATCCTCACAAGTCTATGGGACCAGATGGGATCCACCCTGGGCTGAAGAGGGATCTGGCAGAAGAGCTTGCCAAGCTGCCCTCCATCGTTTACCAACAGCCCTTGCTCTCTGGGGAGGTCCCAGACAACTGGAAGTTGGCCAGTGTGACACCCATCCATAAGAAGGGCTGGAAGGAAGATCTGGGAAATTCCAGGCCTGTCAGCCTGAGCTCAGTGCCTGGCAGAGTTATGGAGCAGATCATCCTGTGTACAATCACACAGCAGCTACAGGATGGACAAGGGATCA
>JAYRBT010000002.1:1304456-1357026 GCA_036023395.1 Myiotriccus ornatus
TTGGCCTTCTTGGCCACCTGGGCACACTGCTGGCTCATGTTCAGCCTCCTGTTGATCAGCACCCCCAGGTCCCTTTCTGCCTGGCTGCTCTCCAGCCACTCTGTGCCCAGCCTGAACATCTGTTCGTGAGATCCTTCAAGCAGTATCATAATTCATCTGGGCTCATTTGCAGATTCTTCATTAATACTTTTCTGCAAAAAGTGCAAGTTTTTGCAGTCCCTATGTGGCAAACATCAGAATAAAAATATGACAATGAGGATGATAATAATAGAGATGTGCAAATAAAATGCATAAGAAGTGAATGCAGAAAACAAATGATGATGAAAAAACTTATTAAAGCATGGGGCAGTTCTTGGTATAACTACAAATTGGCCCTAATAGCACATTTGATTAGTGAAATAAACTTAATTTGCAGCAAAATTATATATGTATTGCATTTAAATGTCTGATTAATAACTGATTCTTTCTGATCAGTTTTTATAGTCGTGCTTTTGAGAAGATGTTTCAGCAGTGCTTGGAGCTTCCCTCTCAGTCAAGATACTCAATTGCATTCCCACTGCTTTGTACTCACTTCATGAGCTGTACCCATGAACTGTGCCCTGAAGAGGTAATTTTTAAATACATTGTCTTGTTATTTTTCATCTGTCATTCAAAGTAGAGTGAACCTTCAGGCTTAGATGCTAATAAATCCCATGTGCCTGTTAAAACTTAGAAGCAACAGTTTTTCCCATCAAATGGTTTATAATTTCATAGTTAGGAAGAGGAAATAGGAGGTCGGGGGTCTCTGTATGGCTTATTATAAATAGTGTTTCTTCAGTAAGAAAAAAACGTAATCTTACGAGATACACAATATAATGCAAGCATTTGCTTTGGTAAGAACTGGGTAAGGCAAGGCCTCGTTGGGTAGAGTTGAAAATGAAAAACTGGGGTGTTGCTGGAAGAAATGGATCCTTTGTTAAAGGAAACAGTTTGATTCTGAGGGAATTCTTTCTGTTCCTGTTGTAACCAAATAGATCCTTTTGTACATTTGTGCCTTGACTTTGGAGTTGCTCTGGGATTAACCTGGCCGTTTTTATGTAGTGCTCATGAAAGTTTGTTTTCATTCTTAGCAGTGCTCATCTGAAACAATGACATTAATAAGATTTAGTGTAATACGCAAAATATGGATTTTTCTTATTTAAACATTAAATTCTTTTCTGCTAAACTCCATTGCAATAGTATGTCTGTATCATTACTTCCCTTGTATAAGCAGCTGCAAATGCTATTTATAGTAGACAGCCACTAAAAAGTTTCCAGGAAAGCTTCCCTTCAGGACAAGAGATGTCTTTGAGAACAATTATAGTAACAGTAAAGAATCAGTAGCCAAAGTCCACTGGACAGCAGTTACTGTTCATTCAACTGCAGCAAGGACATTTTGTCACAGCCAGCAGAACTCAGAATTCAATGTCTGAATTGTATGACTTAGCAACTATTATCATTTTGGAAAAATAATCTTGGCTGTGCTGTGTACAGTGTGTGGCTGTAAAGGAAACATGAGTGGTGAAAGGAAGATTTCAGCAAGACAGAGGCTGTGCTTGTGCAGATCCAGTGACAAAGGAACTGAATCCAGAAATTAATGCAGCAAGGCTTCATTATTGACTTTTTCAGTGGTCTGAAAGACACTGCTTTCTCTTACAGCTTGGGTTGCATGCTCTTTTGCCCATAGATTTAGTGCTGGCACAAATTAATGAAGAGGACATTGAGAGACCTTGGTAATTGGACATGTTAAAGTAGGTTTGCTCCAGAATTAAGCATGAAAACCTACTTGTTAAAAATCTTTTTTTGCCTCCTTTTACAGCAAATATTTTTAGTGATAGAATGTCATGTCAATGACTTTGAAAATGTCACAGTTCAAATTGCTTCAAAGAGAAATAATATCCCGGTGTCAATATTATTGGGGGCTAATTAATTTATTATTCCTGGTTATTAATTATGTATAATTAATTATCTATTATTAATTATTTATTATTAATTTATTATACCCTGGTTGTACAACTCAGTGAACTGTTCTCTTGCGTGCAGCATGTTTTATGTGAACGTTGTAGGACTAATGGCAAACTGAAAATCTGCTTCCATTTCTCCCTTGTAACAGCGACATCATATTGGAGATCGTAGTCTGTCCTTGTGTAACATGTTCTTGGATGAAATGGCTAAGCAAGCCCGAAATCTCATCACAGACATTTGCACGGAACAATGTACACTGAGTGACCAGGTAAGTGTGGTTGTGTCTACTTTAATTCTCCTTTGAGATTTTTCAACTTTCTGAATTTTTATGGTTCTACTTCCTGTTCACTTTTTTTTCCTGTGTTTTGGGGCAGTTTTCTTTTATGAAATTCAAGGTAGTTTGAAGAAGAATTTTTAATACTAGAAATGTGTAGTTCTTAGTCAAAGGAAGCATGTGTTACTTTTGTTATGAAGTCTGCTAAAAAATTGGATTTTAATTTGGAGGACCTATTTCTTTTTGTTTACTAGTTGCTGCCAAAGCATTGTGCCAAAACTATCAGTCAAGCAGTGAACAAGAAGTCAAAAAAACAGACTGGAAAGAAAGGAGAACCTGAAAGGGAGAAACCAGGAGTAGAAAGCATGAGGAAAAACAGATTGGTTGTGACAAAGTAAGCCATCTCTTCTCTTCCTTTCACCTTGAATCCCAAGTCAAAACATATGTGTTTTACCTACTGAATGCTTTTTGCTTTGTTTTTTTAAGTTTAACTGACTGTAAATATGGCAGCTTTGTAGTTTGTGAGCATATGATGCTTCTGTACCTTGTACGGAGACCGAGTTCTGTTCCATACAGCAATAGCCATGTGTGTCTCTTGAATTTATCCCCATGGCTCTTTTCTTTCCTGACCAGAAAGGATCAGACAGTTGTTGCTGCTCCAAGACTGTTGGCTACCTTTGGCTCCTGAGTTGGAGTAGTGGCTCTAGTGGGTGTAGAAAAATTGAGAACAGCAATAAATCAATAGCAAAACCAAAAAAAAACCCACCTGAAAGAGAGAAGAGGAAAGGTAGTTTGGGGTGTAAGAGATGAGAGGGTAGGAATAGGTAGGTATAAGATAGGTGTAAGGAGAGCTCAGGGGATGGGATGGTAGAGTGATAGAAGTGGGAAGATGAAGGAAGCTAAAAGAAGGAAACAAGAAATGTTTAGTGTTGTGGCTGGGAGTGCCTCAATACACACACACTGCTGAAGGGGAAGTGGTTTTGCTACAGTTGCAACAACCAAACATCAGAGAAGTGTTGTTGCCTTAAGATCAGGAGCCAAAAAAAACCAAACTCCAGGCGAATTTAATTTACTAGAGATAAGACAGAGAGCAGTCCTTTAATGAAGGCTTTCATGGTGCAAGGAGTACACACGTGTCCAGGGGTTCCACAATTTATGGTATTATCCCTCCAATCCCAGAACTACCTGCTCCCCAGATCCTTCCCCCAGCATGCCTCTTCAGAATTTGAGGTGGGGGGTCCTAAGACCCCTTTTGGTCTCATCTTCCTCTTCTTCACGACACGTACCATCTTTTGGAGCTTCTCCAAGGTTCCGGGCTCGAAGGTTTCGTGTTGTTCAGGCCTGGGGTGCAAATGTTCTTCAGCAGAAGGAAGGCCTGCCTTGAAAGGAGTCTAAACAAATTTAAAGAACTTGGAAAATTCAATATGAAATAGGGTAATAGGGTTGGGTAAGTGTAAACTACAATTATAAAGTGTGACAGACTCTATAATTGTACTAAAAATCTACGTTTACTACACAGTTACTTTAAACTCTACAAAAAGCTAAAAATCCTAAAAATTCAAAGGCACCGCTGTAAGGATTAGATAAGTTGAGGGAAAAGAGCTTACTTGTAGCTTGAGATTCCCTCTCCCAATATTTTTTGGTTTTTAGTACTGGCTCGTAGCAAATATTACTTGTATTGCTTAGATCAGTTAGGGAAAAAACACCAATCTGTTCTTTTGAGTGGAAAAAAAAAGACATGTATATATATTTTAAAAATCAGTCTTGTATCTCTCTATGTGATGCAGATCAATGTGCAGTTGTAGGATGTGTTCTTAGCCAAAATACTGGTTTTAAATATGCTAGAGAAGTGTCTCAAAGCAGAAGACGGTGAGGAGGAGTTAGACCTGTACCTGCTTTTCAGGCCTTATCCATTCAGTGTGTGCTTTCCATGATAATGTGTACTTATGTTACATTAAATATTTTCCTTAATTTCTTGTTGTCTGTTCCTAAAGCCTGGACAAACTGCACACTGCACTTTCTGAGCTCTGCTTCTCAATCAATTACGTGCCGAACATGGTGGTTTGGGAACACACGTTTACCCCAAGAGAATATTTAACGTCTCACCTGGAAATCCGCTTTACCAAGTAAGAAATATTGCTGAGTTAGCATCATTGATGCACAAGATAAACCCTTGCTGATTTATGTTGGAAATACTGTTTACTTACTACATTAAATGAGGGTTTAAAAGTGGATTAAGAAAATCATGAGTACAATTCAAACTAAATGACTATTAAGTTACATGGGCAGACATAGACAACTGACAGTTGGTGTCTTAAATTATGCTGAAACGCAAACCATCTGTTGAAGAGCCAGATCCTGCATTCCTAGTCCTGTGTATTTTATGGGAGTTGGTGATGCCTGGTTTTGGGCATTTATAAAGACTTGTCTTCCCACCATTCTTTTGCATAGTGCTGGATTGTTTCAATTGTTCGAGTTCACTTTCACTGCCTTGCTGAAAGAAAACCTAAAAATCAGAACTCACCACCTAACAAAGCCAGCTGAGAACATAATTTTGGTTACTTTTTAAAATAAAAATTGTTGCCATGTAATATTCCTGTCTGTTCTTACTTTGATCTTCACATCATTTTTCACAGAAATAGGCAAATGGCAACTCCTGGAGAGGACTTCATTTTAAACCCACCCAGCTATCCTAGATGTTTTTTATGCCAAAGATTACTAGTTATATATTTGAAGCAGGGTATAAGAGTTAATAAGCTTTAATAATCAAGATATAGTATTAGGGCACTGGAGCATTCCAGTCTTTCAAATAAGACCAGGTAGCATAAAAGTGAAAATAACTTCATGAAAATCAGCTTTTATCTTCAGTTTTATGAACTTAAACCAGTGTTGGTCACCTGTGCTTATTTTAACTTTTGGCTTGTGGACTGGGGCTGAAGCGACAGGCAGATGACTGTCCAGGACTGCTTTCCTTTTACTTGCCTCATGAAAGAAATAAGACTTGTTAGTCAAACTAATTAAATGTTCCATTTATAATTATTTGTCACATCTTTAAGTGGAATTTCTTTCAGAGGCTCGCAGTTTCCTTTAAACATAGTATTAGTGTTTCACTGTTAGGATTTGTTTACTCTTTTAAGCTGCTCATGTGTGATGGCACTAGAGATTATTATTACGCCACTTAAGCTTGTTACTATATCAATTTTGAATTGATTTTGAAATAAGAGACTGCCTCGGAAGCAAACTCTTGAAAGTGGTTATTTACATATACCCAAGTAGCAACAAAAGCATTACTTTAAATAACCTGATGTTCTCCTCCAGAATAACTCATCCTCCTCACCTCTGTAGGTAGTAATCTACCAGTTTTTTGTTGTTGTTGTTGCTGTTCTCACCTTTGAAAAGCACGTACCACTTAAAAGCTTAGCTCTGGAGGTCTGAGACCACTATAAGCTTAAGAAGAACACCATTATAAGTTTAAAATGAGCACTACAACAAGTATTTCTTCATTAAGAAGACTTTGCTTTTAATGACCTTATGACACTGTTTGCTTGAGGACCTGGTTTCAGGGACATACCGAATCAAGCCCATGTGTGTTTAAAAGGAATACACAGTCCTTTGTGCAGTTCTGCTCTAGCTTGAAGGCTTTCCTAATGTATAGAACATCTATTAGTAGAAGCCCAGTTTTATTTATAGTGAGAAATTGAACCAATTAAATAAGTCTGGACTTTCTGATTAAAGATAAAAATCACTGTGTTAGCTAAAGGGAGATTCATTTTTCATTAATAGGAATCTTATTTATTTACTTGAGATATATATTTAATTCATACTTTACTATAGCTATGTGGTGTTTTACAGATATTTCAAACTAAAACTATGACAGCAGCTTTGGTCAAATAATTTTTGCCTTAGTTAATATGCTTTGAACACTTCAATACATGATTGCATTTCCCAGAAGTTATGCATTTTAAGAGACTTTAACAGTAATCTGTTTACCAAAAAAGTTGTTGTATAAATCTTGTGCAGTGTGGATTGCACCTATGCATGTATTGGGGGGGGAGGTTTATTGAAAAAAGGCTTGGTGAGTATTCTTAGTGTCATGAAATTTTTGCTGGAACCACAGATACAGTTGTCTTTGGCATCCAGAACTGTTTTTAGAAGTGCTGGTGTAGTATTTGCATTGATCAGAGTTTTATACTAGCAGATTGGAGAAGTATTCAAGGAAAATGAAAATTTTCCATCCTTGGATGTGTTCCAGGCCAGGCTGGATGGAACTCTGAGTGACCTGGGCTAGGAAAAGGTGTCCCTGCCCATGGCAGGGGAATTGGAACTTGATGGTCTTTAAGGTCCCTTCCAACCCAAACCATTCTGTGCATTCTGTTGAAAGCTGCGGATACAAAATCATCTCTGTAGCTGCATCCTTGTTGAATTTTACCAATAAACGAGTTTATTCGTTTCAAATTCTTTTGTTTCCAAAAGGTCAATTGTTGGAATGACTATGTATAACCAAGCAACACAAGAGATTGCAAAGCCTTCAGAGCTGTTGACCAGTGTGAGAGCCTATATGACAGTCCTGCAGTCAATAGAGAATTATGTACAGATCGACATTACACGAGTGTTTAACAACGTTCTGCTTCAGCAAACCCAGCATTTAGATAGTCATGGTGAGCCAACCATTACCAGTCTGTACACAAATTGGTAAGTCATGACATGAATGCTTGTTTTTTAGAGTTTGGGGGTTTTTTGTTAATGAAAAATCTACAATTGGAGAAGTGGAGTTATTTAAATTTGCTGAAGTTTCCAAGATCACGACTTTACTTCTCTTAATACCTGTTAAAAGCAGTTGAGGTTTGCCTGTTGTGAAATTCAGTTGTTATAGGGACGAGATGTAGAGTAAGATACAGACATCTAGTTGAACTATAAAAATAAAACTTTAGTCTGTGGGCTTTGCTGTCCCTTGTCACACAACTATGCTTTATCTGTGTAAGGTATCCATGACCATGTGTCTTGTCATCTCAAACTTTCTCCCTTTCTGATAAGGTATTTGGAAACTTTGCTACGGCAAGTCAGCAATGGTCACATAGCATATTTCCCAGCCATGAAGGCATTTGTGAATTTGCCTACAGAAAATGAGTTGACATTTAATGCTGAGGAATATTCTGACATATCAGGTAAACTTTGATATTTCTACTGAATGCTTGGGTGGGATTGTTATTGTATTGCTTCAGTAATTAGAATAACAGCAACTCTTAAAGCAACTGTTATTGGAACAACTCTTAGAGTTAACAACTTTCAGTAGTGTTTTAAATACTTTTTATTCATGCTGCCTCTTGTTTTGCTTTTCCAATTTTTGGTCATACTGGAATTGTTGCATTTAAGCTACAGAGGTGGGTATTTGATGTGTCGCTGACTACTGGCTGCTTCAGTTCCATCACCATACAGGTTCCTGTATCTAAAATTCTACTGCAGGGTAAAACATTTCTGCACTTCAAACACCCTTGCTAGATACAAATAACTGAAGGAGGAATGTTTGAAGTAGAACAGTTTCTTTTATTTCTCAGAAATGAGAGCCCTTTCTGAACTTCTGGGACCATATGGCATGAAGTTCCTCAGTGAAAGCCTGATGTGGCACATCTCATCACAGGTTGCTGAGCTTAAGGTAAGCTTGGGAAACTGGTGGGTGGAAAGGCAGATAGTTTGCTTAGCTGTGCTTCTGCATGCCATTTTTTTGAAATAACTGCATCAAACAAACTTGTCAAGCTGTGAATTTTACTCTTTTTTCTGGTAGTTTGTTTGCACGTGTAGTACCTGTGTACCCCACATTGTTCAGCAGCTGAATGGGCAGACTGTGTTAGATTTCTGTGTTAGATACCAAGACTGTTGATTCTCCAAACTTAGCATGAAAATCTCAGATCTTTCTTAGTTATCTCTAAGGTCTTACTTTCTTTACCATGTGTGTCAGCATCTGTTGTTTAGTCTACATAGATGGGAGACTCAGGTCGTTTTTCTTCTTTAATAGCTTTCCTCAATTTTAGGTGTATCTTTGCCTCAACAATAACCATGTATTATGAATGTCTGTGTTCTGATAAATGAACCTCATATCTACAGCAACACAGACAAATAATACAGTTGGTGCCATGAAAAAAAACTTGGAAGTACAGGCATATCAAGGAAGGTAATTTCATGTATATTCAAAACAGCAGACAATGACAGGGGACCCACTCGGTGCCTCTGTAATTAACTCTTCCTGGAAAGAGGTTTTAATAAATTTAATAGTATGTACTACTTTCCCAGGATAGTCATACTATTAAAATGTCACTAATTGGCATAGATTTGCTTTTCATATGACTTTTTCTTTTAGTGTAATTTCCAAATTTAATTCCAAGTTGTAATTACATCTCTTAATTTTCAGTATATTCAACCACTAATTGCAGTATGGAGTTTTTTGTAACTATTCCTGCATGCTATGTTTTTAAAAATGCATACATCAGTGATCTAAGGATCTTTCTTTTTTTTTTTTCTTCAATAATTTATTATTATTAGCAGACCAGGCCTGCTCTAGTTGTGCACTTACTGAGGAGTTGTCATACCTCCTCGAAGTCAGCACAATTTACATTGGAGCTCTGTATTTTTTTAAAAGGAACTTTAAATTGTGTCTGAAATCTCTTGTTTTCTGATGCTGCTGAGGGTGACCAGAGCATAATGTAGTTCCACATGCGCATGACCACCTATTTGGAGGGAAAAAATGAAGTAATAAAACGTTCATTTCCTTGGCTGAGGTGCAGTTGGCTCAGCAAGAGAGTACTGAGCAGCATCTGTGTTTGGGGGAAGAAAGCAAGAAGAGAATAGGATGGGGACTTCATTAAGAGTAGGGCTCAACATTCTGGCCTTGCTCCCCACAGTGGGACCAGGTGTTGGCTTTATATCTGAAGTTTAAGACTGGGCCAAGGGAGGGGAAGATTGCCTCATTTAAGTGACTATTTGAACTGTATTCCAGCCTGTTCCTTTTAAATCTTAACTAATATACTGGTTATTCTTTGTGAAACTGAAAGCTTGACTCAGTAATAATGTGCACGGGCTATTGCCCTCAGTATTGCCTTCTGGTGAGTTTTGAGGCATTTAAATTAAAATGCCACACATCTGCCAAGTTCTGATACATCTCAGGGTTTAAAATTGCCTATCTTGATTTCAGTGCAAACTAGTCTTGCTTTGGCTTTCAGCACAGAAGTACATCCTGTGTGTCTTGTCTGTGTGCACATGTGCACCCACTGATCATCATCGAATGGTTTGGGTTGGAAGGGACCTTGAAAATTCCTGTAGTTGGTTAATTTGCTGCATTTTGGGTAGCTTCTTTCTTTCCTTCTTTCTCAGTGAAGGTGAGAAGAACGAAAATAGGGACACTGGGTGGATTATGGGTGGGCTTGAGCTTATGGGAATATTTTGTAGGTCTACATATTTAATTAATGTTAATTTTTCCTGCTGCCTCCTCTGGTAATTAAGATGGATTGGAATGTATCCACTTGAAAAATAAACCTATGAATAACCTCTTTGGAATACCACTCCCAATCCAGCATATCTTGGTTTCTCCCTCACCTTTTTTATCTTGATACTGCTTAGTATAAAAAAGCACTAATTGAAATCTTCAAACAAAAGGAAAAACTTCCTTCGATGTTCAGAAGCGCACAAAAGATCTACATTTTCTTAGCCATTGGGTGTCCTCTATCTAAAGAGAGATAATCATATTTTGCATTTCTGAAATAGGGTACTATGCACTCAGACTGCAAAAACAGTTTTGGTAAGAATAAACTACCCTCTTCTTGCTTGAAGAGAGTTTAAAAATACTGCTTGACACACCATAAGTTCCTCTATTAGCAAGCATCCTTTTTGCATCTGACATTTTATAGGTGTGATTACGCAATCTCTATAATGTAAAACTAAATCTGGTACATGTTTAGAGAATGATTTCAGGAAAGTTACTACATTTACCCTAATGGTACAAGTTGCATGTCTGAGAGCTGTTAAAAAATAGAAATAGACACATATTTCCTTTTTTGTTTGGTCAAACTGACCTGAAAACTGCTGCACTTGAGTTTAACTGTTTCAGGCTAAGGTGTTGGAACTTGAATGAATGTCTTTGTTTTTATTTTATATTATAATGGAAAAAATTTTCAAGTAAACTGCACCAAGATCGAACAATCTGACTCTTACATTCTCGATTCCACTTTTCAGTTTTACCAACATTAAATTTCAGCATAGCTAGTGAGAGGAGCGCCCCAAAAGAATGGATTAGTTTGTGAATTTGCATTTTTATTGATACATGTGTACTTTTCTTATGAAAAGCTGAATGGCATGAGGAGCTATTGTCTGGTGTTACTGAGTTTTGTCCCTTTGCTTTAAGTAGTACATATTGCTCAATATAAAAATCATGTTCCAAGGGATATCTGATCCTCTGGGGTTTGATTCAGAGCTTGCTTTTGTGTAGGGTATTGCCTGACAATAATATTGATGTTTTAGTGCCATTATGAACACAGTGGGTGTATCTGTACCCCAGGGGGTTAGTTGCCTTTCTGGTGAAGCAAAATATCCCAAATCAGGCATTTACCCAGCTTAACATGCTGAAATCTATAGCTGACCTGAATCCTTGCTTCTTCACAGAAACTCGTGGTGGAGAATGTTGAAGTTCTAACACAGATGAGGACCAGCTTCGACAAGCCAGACCAGATGGCAGCACTCTTTAAAAGATTATCATGTGGGTAACTGGCAAAGTCCTTTCTAAACATACTGAGTTGGGTCTTATAGTTGTCTTGGTACAGAAAATTAGAAAAATTAATTTCTCTTTATTAAGTACACAGAAGCAGCAAAATGTACATGAGATGGTGTAAACTAATGGATCTTTTCAAACTTTTCTAGTCTTCTCACGTGCAGACAGTGAGATTTCAGTGTTAATTAGTGCACATAGCAGTGAGTAGCTTTGAGCATCTTTTTGGGGATAATAACACATATCCATAGCAAAAAAAAAAAATTACTTTAAAGAGACATTTTTGGCCTCAAGAAAGCACTGAACCAGTATTAGCATCCAGCACTGACACCTGTGTGTATCAGGTTTCCCCACGTGGTAGTCTTCTACTGAAAATCCCACTGTGGATTCGGCTATAAAAGCCGGCTTTACACTGTTTATTTTGGCTCTTTTAAGGAATGCCATTGTTTCAGTACCTTGGTGTTTTCTGTACTTTGTTAAGTATGTCCTTTCTCTTATTTGAAGAACTGAGTTTCTAAACATCAGCACCTTGTTCATTGTTCTCTTTTCAGCTGTCGACAGTGTTTTGAAGAGAATGACAATTATTGGTGTTATCTTGTCTTTTCGATCATTGGCACAGGAAGCACTTAGAGATGTAAGGAGGAACGAAATATGTTCTTAATTGTTTTCATTTTATTTAATTTGATGGAATGATAGCAGATTTTTGAAGCTTCACTGTTTAGGAATGCTACCTCTTAAAAAGTTGATCTGTGGGTAAAATGGCAGTACTCAGCCATAACTTTGAACTGCAAGTTGGGGTGGGGGAATCTATTTTTGAGTACTGTTCAGAGAAATGTTCCATTAAAACACACAGCTTTTAGTTTAGAATGTTGCCTCTCAATGTTCTCTGTGTTTAGTACATTTTAAAAGCTTTTATTTCATTTTGTTTGAAACAGCTTGATTTTGCATTTGTTAGGCTTTAATGTCTTAAATCCACGAACAAATTCAAATGCAAAAAAAGAACTCATTAAAAAGGAAATAAGTCCAGTAAAATAATGGTAGTGTCTAACTGATTATTAACACGGAAAGTCATCTTTCTCATTTTGTATGTGTTTGTGTCTCTTAGGTCTTATCCTACCACATTCCTTTCCTTGTAAGTTCCATTGAGGACTTCAAAGATCACATTCCAAGAGAAACTGATATGAAGGTAATGTTTGGCTGAAAGGGTGATGAAGTCATTTTGGAGCTTACTGAAAATATGCAAGGGGCAAGACTTTCATGCTTAGTGTCAAAAATCCAGGCACAAAAAATGCCCTTTTTTTATCCAAGAGCTTAGTACTTGTGGATCTGCAGCCTCCTAATGTTCTGGGGAAAAAATTACAGCCAACTGAAAGGATAGGCACAAGTCTCTGCCTGCCTGTGATCACATTTGAGGACTCCCACAGGAAGAATTAGGAGCAAAATTTATCAAGTGTTAAAACGTGACTAAGCAGTAAAGGGAGGAATGCAGAGCTGCTTCATAGTGTGAGCAACTGGTAAAACTGAACTTCTGTGTGGTTGGAGCTCTGTGCATGTAAAAGCTGCAAGTCTGACTTTGACCTTAAATTGAAAATTCTTGTGAAACCACTGTCTGGGAAAAAAAAGTTAGCAGCTTAAATAAGGTACTTTGCTTCTGAGTGATAGTATGGTCCCATCCAAAACCCGTTGTTGGCACATCCCATGGCTTCTGGACACGGATGCACAGTAGGTGGTTTTCAGTCTCTTATTGCAGATTGGAGTGTGTGAAGGATTCCTGCTTCCTAATGGTATTGCAGCAGTTTGGTTTGCAGAAAATATGTAGTGGGATATACATTGCACAACTCTCTAACTTTTAGAGAAACAACTTTTAGAAATCTGCTCTTGAGCAAAGTATCGTTTTTAATGGCCAGAATATGTTGTTATTCCTGAACTTGAAGTTTACATTTTGCTGTTAACCTTGAGGAAAGAAACCAAGTTCTTTGTGAATGAAGATTCCCTAAATAAGAAACATCCTTCTCCTTTTAAAGGTTCAGAATCTATTGTCGTGGGCCTCATGATTCAAAAGACACTGTTTAGCAGTTATATTCTGACTTATTTTCAGACCAAGTTACTGAAATTTCACGTGCTATTTCATTCCAAAATATAACCACATGCTAATAAATCAGCCATGAATATTTGATGTCACAGAGAACATTGCAGTTCATACCACAGTAGAGGAATTCTGCGGAAATGCCATGGAAAATTAACTTGAAGTGTACAGGCTCATCATAAAAATTACATTAAAATGATGCAAGTTGCCTTTGCACTTCTCAATAAAAACCTTTTTAAAGAAAAAAATATTGATCACCAAAGCATCCAGTTCCATTACTGAACTTGAGGAATCAGCATCCAGAGGAGATGAGAAGGGAAGTTCACTGCTTACTTTGCTTGATCTTCTCAGAAAGCTTCTTACACCCTCTTGGTATCAAAGGAGTGCTGAAAAACAGGGTAATCGTCAAAGACAGTATTTTCCCACTGATATTTTTAAGCTGATGATCATTGTAAACATTTCAGTGGATCTCCAGAGATGTTGCTGAACTCATTTGTATCAGCAGATACACGAGAGCATAGTGCTGGCTGCTGATTTGCTGGAAGTCAGTGGAGTAATTTACACTCACTGGAATGATTGGATGGAAAAAACTCCCCATCACTGGATGGCAAAAAAAGAAAGCTACCTCCTGCTAAACAAAGCCCTGCTGAGCCCTGCAGTCTGGCTCTTGCCATGCAGCACCACCTGGTTCACGTAATATTTGGCTGTTGGTTTTCTCTGTCTGCTGCAGCTCTGCTGTGGTTCTTAAATCCACCTATTTCGTGTGTCGGGGTGGGTTTTTTTCTAGTTAGGAGTGTCTGAAATGCACTCTGAGTGCTGTGGAACACTCTCCCGTGCTGGTTCACGTGGTGCCCACGGCAGGTGTCACGTCTCGTGGTGCGGCACGATGCCGTGTGGGCGGGTTGGAGGGTGCACAGCTTGCCTGGGTAATGCTGGAGGACTCTGCGTGGGGAAGAAGCCAAACCAGTGTCATCTTGCCCACAGTGCTTGTTTGGAATACTGGGAGCTCTCACATGTGCTCCCCCTGGACCTCTGCCAGAGCTTTGTCTTGCGAACAGCTTGCTGGAAGGGCCAGGGCTGTGCTGAGAGCCTGCTAACAGTTAAGCCCTGGGGACAATCAGCAGCTCTGAGCTTTCTCCTGGCCTCGTCACATACAGCAGTGCAACTACAGGCAACAAAGCCTTCTTTTGGGACAATAAGGCAAACTTTGTTTTGCCTTAAATTAAGACATGTCAACAGACAGATCTTCACAAGGCATTGTACAGTGGATTGAGAGAATTGCTCTATTGGGCATATTTTAGGACATAATAACATAGTAATTTCCTGTGTACGAAATTTACCAAACAAAACATAAATAGTTTTAAAGCTGTTTATTATGAAATGTTATTTTTATTTTTCTATCCCTGAAACTTATTGTTTGGGATGACTGTTAAAATAAGGATTTCTTCTCCTTTTACTTGAATGTTTTTAATATTAAATTGTTGGGCTGTTTATACAGGCTTTTAGAAACAGGCTGTTATTTGTTCCACAGTGCATGTAGTGACAGGAGAGGGCAGAATGGCTTCAAACTGAGAGTAGGTTTAGACTGGATATTAGGAAAGAATTCTTTACTGTGAGGATGTTGAGGCACCAGGTTGCCCAGAGAAGCTGTGGATGCCCCACCCCTGGCAGTGTTCAAGGCCAGGTTGGAGAGGCCTTGGAGCAACCTGGTCTAGTTGAAGGTGTCCCTGCCCGTGGCAGGGGGTTAGAACAAGATGATCTTTAAGGTCTCTTCCAACTGTTTTATGATTCTATGATTCTTTTTAAGCTGTTGGCTGTAAACCAGCCCCTGTCCAGATGCCAGGCTGGAGCACAAAAATAAGGATAGTCTGCACAATGTTTGCTACGTGCAGCTGCTCAACTGTACATGAGAATTTATGGGCAAAGTGTAAAACTTCTCAGATAGTAATGGTAGTATGATGCATTGCTAGTGCTTCCTGTAGTGCTTTTTATTTGGTGTAGACCTGTTTTTGCAGAGATTCATCTGAACTATGGTTTCAGAAACTTTGTTAAAATAGTAAATGGAAAGAGAAGAAAACAAATGTGGTGAATGCTTGTTAATGGTAATAAAAGATACATCCCGGGGTAGCATGGAAAATGGAATACATTTCAAGATGTTCTTAGTTCCTCCAAATGTTAGGGGCATGTGGAGTCTAATTTCTTGTGCTTGAAATCTCTGAACACTGAATCTGTATGGAATTTGAATGCTGCGAAATTCCTGCCTTACTCTATTTCACCAGGTTATGACTTTTCACTTTTGTTTGAAAATGCTGTGTTTGCAGATGTTAGCTGATACTTTGGACCTGGTAGGAAAAAATATGTTAGTTTCTTTTGAACATTAAAGAAAGATGTAGAAAGAGCTAATTGGAAGTCAGGGTGTTTTCTTTGGAGCTCATGTAGGAAAGTATACAAGCTTTGTTTGTCTTGACACACAGAAATTACAATCTGGTGCACAAAGGACTGACCCAGCTGCTCAGTCTAGGTTAGAAACAAACAAAATCCAGAGTCTACATCTTGTTTTTGCCAAATCTCTGAAATTCCTTAGTGCCTTAAACTTTAATATGAACATTTTAAACATGACAGCAAAACTGTGCTTCATCATCTTTACATAAAAGCATTCAGTGTTGTCTTTGTTCTTGCCTCAGGTGGCAATGAATGTATATGAACTGTCATCAGCTGCTGGATTGCCCTGTGAGATTGATCCTGCCTTGGTTGTAGCACTGTCTTCCCAAAAATCAGGTAAGAAGTTCCAATTTAAAAAATACAAATGTTAAAAAAAAAAGAGTGGTGGAGCAAAAAAAAAGTAAATGTACCCAGAAGTGTTTACAGTGCTGGAGGAAACTTGTATATCTTGAGGCCTTTGTATTCCTTCAGTGAACTTCATAAATGGCATAAGAGCATGAATTATTTGTGCCTGCTTCCTGCTGATTGTTAGCTTGACAATCTTTTCAAATACACATGAATTGACTTGTTGACCTAGAAAAGGATAACAGACAGATGCTGAAGGAATTTAATGGGGAAAACTCCTGCAGTTTAATGACAGGGACAACAGGACTGTCTTGTGAACAACTACAGATGAGTTCTGTTGCACAGATCTGTAACAAACCTGTCACCTAAGTAAGTGTTAGGAGTTGAAATGTCAGCTGAATGTGCTTCATGAATTTCACAACATTGTGTTACCAGTGTGTTATACAAGTGTTAACATGGAGCCTGCGAGGGAAAACATGCTAAAATAAACATGGTAATGCTCTAACATGTATAGTGCTTCCTCTTATTTGCTTTAAGGCACTGCTGTCCAAGCTTTTCAGTTTTGTTTATTCTGGCATGTTCAAAGACCTGAATTAAGGCTCCTAAGTGCTTTTTGACACTCCAGCCTTTTTCCCTATCTTCCTTACTGAGCATTTCTTTGCTTTTTTTTCCTATATGTCATGGATATTTACTGTTATAATCAGATCATGACTATTTTAAATGCTAGTTGTTTTTTTCTTGCTTTAATAGTAGTTATTTTGGGAGAGAAAAAATACAGATAATTTTGAGGGGCATTTCAGTATTTGAACTTAAGTGTCAAGCACAATTTCTTTGTGCACCTTAAGAAACCCACAACCCAGTGTTGTTATATGTATATAGAAAGTATATAATGTATATACAGAAGTATATCTGTGTAAGATACCTCGTATCTAAAAGGACATTTAAAATGGATTGTTTTCATTGTGGTGAAATGTTTAAGCTGGGTGAACAAGAGAGGAAATTTCTGTTTATTCTCATGACTGTTTATGATCTTGTATTTTGTTGCTTACCTTTGCAGTTTGAAATATTTTGCTTTTAGTAATTCAGCTTGCATAGAGACAAGTTCTGTGTGTCACCAATTGTTGACTTGTTTTAAATTAATCTTATGCTAATGTGTGATGATGCTGCTATTTTTTGAAAGCACAATGTTTTGTGGGATTTGAGGTGAGTTCATTGTCACCCTCTGTTCATTTGCCAAAGGGAGAGTGCAGGGGAAGCTCTCCTCATCTCAGAGCAGTAACTGCATTTACAGCAGCATGAAAAGGTTACTCTTCCGCTCAACATAATGAAGTCTTAGTAACTAAATGGTTAAAAGTGAGAGGGTGGCACTGGCTTTCCTTTGTTCTCATAGATATCAGACTGGACATTCTGCAGCTCCACCCTGTGTCTTTTGGCAAAACTGACATCATATTTGTCCTTCCACAATACAAATGTTGTCTTTGTTAGTTTTGGGTTTAAATTTCTGTTGGGTTGAACATTTTACATTCTAATCTACCTGCCGCTGAAAGGAAATATTTCAAGGTGACTTGTTTAATGACAGAACTTCCTTATTTTTGTTTTTAGAAAACATTAGTCCAGAAGAAGAGTATAAAATTGCTTGCCTTCTCATGGTCTTTGTGGCTGTCTCCTTGCCGACTTTGGCTAGTAATGTGATGTCTCAGTATAGCCCTGCCATCGAAGGTAATGTGGGGTCCCCTCAATATTTGCTGTGAATGCTCTCTTCACAATAGTCCTGGTTGCCTCTTGAATCCATTTGCTTTCAATATTTCATTATATTTTACAGTAAACAAAATGTAAAGGTCAGTTAGCCCTCATCCAGGCAAGTTCTTCTGAGAGTACTTTAAATAGCATTTGCTGAAGTCTTGTTTGAGATAACTTTCTATGAAAAAGCAGTTTTGTGCTTGAAGTTTTCCAAACAGTTCGGATACTGTAGGGGGCAGTCTTGTCCTAGCATGTGGAATTGCTGGAGCACACAGTCTGCATTAACTAGTGTGAGACTTATTATGTAATAATATAGTCTCTGTAGTCTAAGTATAATATTTTAGTAATCTTTACACTGGCTTTGGGCCAGTCAAACAAGGTGCCTTTTCTATATTTAACATGCTGTTCATATGACCAAGCATAAAGTTTTGAAAACGGAATCTGGAAGGTGTAAGCTGTGAACAGATTTCCCACACAGTAGTTCAGCTTTCTTATTTAAAAAAATAATCTTTGCCTCAAGGAAATTCTTTGCATATAATCCACAAAAAAAGTTCTCTTTCTCACAAAATTAAATTTAAAAAACACTGACAAACTGTTCCAACACATATAAAAGTCACCTTTCAGCTGTCCAAGCTATTTCCTTTGTGATGTGTAGCATGACTCACACAAAAGACCATGTTTATTCTGCATCCATTTACTGGGTACAGCATGTTTTCTCCAATTATTTTTTCAAGTTGCATTATTTTTAATCTGCTCAAAATTGTAACTCACCAAGTAAGTGAAAACTGACTTCTGAAAGTTCAAAACACCAGGAAAATACCAAAAATTCTGGAAGTTTTCTGTATCACCTAGTGGGGTATGCAAATCACATTTTTTGACAGACCCAAGATTGTTGTTTTAAATGGGGTTAATCGGCCTTTTGTTCAGTTTTGAGAGATTAAGGATCTGTTAACCCAAGTTTCGTTTTAAAAAGACAGTGTAGGCTTTTCCAGTTGTGAAAAAGTTGGATAAATCCGATGAAATGAGTAGAACTTGAACATGAATTTGAAAAGTTACAAGCTTTCAAGCTGATGAATGGGAAGAACAATCTGTAACCTGCAGGATTGTTTCATGTTATCTGCACTCCTGCAGTATTTCTACTGGTCTTTGCAAGCTTTTTCGCAGCCATGATGCCAGAATGAAAATCTCAGAATATGGGGAAGAGCAGGGAATATCCAGTGTGACTTGGTGAGGGGCACAGGTAGAAACTTGCTGGTTGAAGGACAATCAGATTGACTGTCTGTTGAAATGAACTTGCTTATGTGTGTGAGACCACATGTCTTATGTATTCCTTGGTTATAGTTCTGTAAAGGAAATCCTCTGGAAGGACTTTCTGCTACCAGTTTCTCCTTTGAAAGCATCTTACCTTGAAAACATCAAAGCCTGTATGGCTTGCTTGGGGGGGGAGTTTTTACTGGTAATTATATTTTCACATTTACCCCTCTGCAAAATGATTTCCAAGGACACGAGTCAGGCTAGCTACAGGTTCTCCAGCAGGGTAGAGGTCGTGCAGGTTTGCCCTCTTCAAACTCCCTCTTCCCAAGACCCTCTTAGTCCTCAGGTTCTTAGCAGTCTGAAACAAGAGACAGTTCTTATCATCTGCTTGTTTTGTATCACGTAGCTTAGATATTCCAGCTTATGTGGGCTCCTTTACATTAAATAACTCTTAACATGAAGTCAGACGAAACCTTGTGAGTTCTTCAAGTAAGTCCAGTTAATAAGATGGCATGAAAGAAACTGTGACTGCAGAGAAGTTACATCTAGAACTCAAACAAGCCTGTGTTAGGAGTTGGTACTGATTTTGTGAGACGTGGCCTCTGCGTTGCGTAATTCTTTACTGAGTGGGTTCTTTTACTGAGAGGAAAAGAGTCTGGCAAAAGGAATACAGAAAAAATGTTCACTCCACAAAAATAACTGAACGAACAGAATAGACCTTGTCATTCCTGCCTTCCTTGCATAATACTACTTTTTCTTGTGCTCTACCCTTATTGTAGACCATCTGGCTTGAAACAATATAAATGCTATTTCCAGAATGTGAACTTAATAAATGCTGCTTTTCATGAAGTAAATTCCCGGGACAAATCCTGAATGTATCCATCAACAAGTCACAGATTTGAAGGAGTTTCAGGTTTCTAATCTGGCAAGAGCTATCTCCCAAATACAGACAGTGCTCAGACAGCTGTAGCATTGTCTGCATTCCCTCTGCCTTCAAGATCAAGTCTGTTTCTTCCACTCGTTCCAGATAAAGGCTCAAACACTGACAGACCTTTACTTTTGTTCCCAGTAAGGACTCTGAACTGCTAATCAAATACCAGGCTAGAGGGCTAATTTGTCAGCCAGAGGCTGGAGTAGAACACTAGTCTGCAAGAGCCATAGCCTTTTCTAAATACTTGAAACCTGTTGTAGGTTGGAAGACAACAGTTCCTCTTCTGAATTCCCTGGCTGATGCTTTTTCTACAGCCAGAGACATGAAGTCACTTAAAAAAAAAGACCAAACAAGTCTCTTCAAAAACAAATACAAATTTAAATCAGAATTAAGCAGAACAGATGTTCCTGACTAAATGCTCACATAAAAATACGAAACCGAGTAGAAGTATCAATTTTTGGGGCATGCTGGCGCAGATCCACAGGGATCTTCACTGGGACCTACTAGTCAACATGTCCATATACCAGCCTGGATGGGGGGCTGAAGAGTGAGATGAGAATTTTCATATCATGTAAAATTATTGAGGGTATTAGAGGAGTGAAAAGCTGCAGAGAGTTACTACGATACTGAGTAAATTGGGCAGTGAAATGACAGATATAATTAATTTGAAGTAATTTCATAGTGATATGCATAGGGGGAAAATGGATTTTTCTCATGTGGAGTGATGGGGTCCAGCCAACCTCGCCATTCAAGCATGAAAATTGGAGTTATGATAAATGACTGAATGAAAAAATTAGCTCAGTGCTCAGCAATGGTCAAAAAGAATTGGTAAGAGTCAGCAGTGACTCATGCTTGAGTACTTGTTAACCCCTTCAAAGACCACTCCTTTTCATGTGCTAGCACTTCCCCGAGATAGTTGCCCAGGTGTCTGTTAATTTTGTTGTAAAGTGGTAGATTTGACTTCATTTGCCTAGAAGGGACAGCAGGCTTACTGAGGAGCAGTTCACCTGCTCTCCTTGAAAACTGGTGTCATGTAATCACCTTCCAGGGCTCTGAAGCCCAGGTGAATTTTAGATAAGGTGTTATGTATGGCAATTAGCAATTCAGCAGTTTTGCTCTTGAATGCCTGTAGATCTCTTGGGAGAATACTGTCTGGGCATGAGGACTTCTTCATTTACATGGAGGGCTTCTTCATTTACATTCTTTCGTGATGTTTTCCAGAGAAGTACTGTCATTTTCAAACATGGTGCTGAGGTAATTTGCCTTATGTTTTTGTTCAGGGCATTGCAACAACATTCATTGCTTGGCAAAAGCTATCAACCAGATTGCTGCAGCTTTATTTACCATCCACAAGGGAAGCATTGAAGACCGTCTTAAAGAATTTTTGGCTGTATGTATAACTTTACTTCTGATTGTTAAGATGTACTATTGATTTGGGGTCCAGTGCAGTCGACTTCATAGAAATCTGCTTTTGTTGCACAAGAGAGAAGCACGTTGTTAATTCAAGTCTAGGCACAGATCAAATTTAACAGTAGTTCCTTATAGCCAGCTGTGTGTGATGCTGGAAAGCAACAGGAGCAAATCACTACAAGTGTCATATTTTTTTTTCAGTACAATCTTTAGTATTTTAGCACATACCACCTCTCACATTGTGTGGCCCATGACTGGAAAAAGATCTGTGCAATGCATACAAAATCAGGATTCTGTCTAGCAGACTCTTTCCCCTGAAGCTGGACACTTCAGTTACCTTCTTTGAAAAAGTGAAATAAAGTCCAGAATGGCTCTTGTGCTGCACCTTTTGACGTGCCTGCCCTTCTTAAACATTATCTGCCTGGTTAGCAGCACCTTACAGAGCTAGTTGGGAAGAACAATTTTTTTAATGCTTCATTGTAAGTTGAAGATCAAAGCTGCTGAAATCCTTAGTGATGCTTGGGAAAAAAATCAAAAGCCCTTAGGTGATGGTAGATGTGTTTTAAATACATTTTGGTGTGCTGCTTGAGCAGAAATAGAATTGTTAAAGTGGCTCTTAATTAGCCAATACTTGAAGGAAACTAGAGGCTAAAACAGCAGCTGCACTTAAATTTTTAAAAAATGCTACTGATTTGGAGTGGTTCTTGATTTTTTTGTTTGTTTGTTTGGCACTGAAATAGGGCAAAAATAACCCTTCCCCCCTTATTTTATGTAACTTTCTGTAACTAGAACTTCACAGAAACAATTTTTCTTTTTTTTTTCTTAAAAGAATTTTTCACTTCTGGAACTTCATTGCATTTTGTAAAACAGGAAAAAACCCTATGGCCGTTGACCTTTTCTAGTGCAACTAACTGGCTGTAAAAGATTAAAGAGAAATGGTTGCATACATTTGACAAGTGAAGGAAACCAGTATAGTTTCATGTGATAAAAACACTTTTGGTCTGAGGTTTGCATTTTTTCACTGTTCACGGACTGCTTTCAGACCACTGCTTTTACTGCACAGACCATGACTTGATAGTTAGATATTTTGTTAATCTTTCTTTCCTAGCACCTTTTATGTGTCACTTACTGTTAGTCTGAAAGAAACACGTTTCTCTCGAGGAAAAAAAAATGTAATGCTGGAGATGATCTGCTTTCCTGTCCAAGTTAATTAAATATGGAAGGAACTTAGGAGGCTATTTAATGCTGATGAGTATGTGCTAAGCATCTTTTGAAGTGTCTGTATTGACTTCATATTGCAAATTGATTCATGACAGAATTTGTTCAAGAGGAATATTGATTTAGATTTTTAAACTTAGCTTTCTTAAATCCATTTCTAGTAAACATGTGGTTTAGGCACGTTGCCAGTTCGTGGTGTGAGGGCATAAATGATGATTGTATATCTGAAAGTTAGAAGGGTTTGTTTCTTTTCAAATTTCTGTAAGGCATGAAGACATGAAGTATCAAGGCATCTGTAAATTAAGTACTTTACTGGCTTCTGTGATCCTGAGCTAGTAAATACTTAAGTGCTTGTTAGAAGTTTCTAGGATGTCTTCTACAGCTAGGAAAATAGGTTGCTCATGTTTTGATGAAATATTACTCATTTACAATTAGGATGACATTTCTTTAATGCTTAGGCAGTAAAATTTAGCTTTTCCTTCTATTGCAAAATGGGTACAATTTCAAGCAATTACAACTTCAGTCACTTTAAATCTCACAAAAATGCAGTAAATTGATATGTATATTGGAAATACACAAGTGGAAATACATATATTGGAAAGGACAGAGGAGTCAGATCTTGATCCCGTGGGAGTTCTGTCATTAATTTCAGTAGACTTTATAATTGTCAGCCAATGATTACAATTAAAAGTTCTCTGCAATAAACTAATTTGCCTTTTGTATTGAAATAGCACATATCACTACTAGGAATAAACAAAAATGGCTCACTGAGACTAAAGCCCAGAAGTTCACGTGCTCAGGATTCCTTTCCTTTGTCAGTAGTACAAGTACAAGTCAGAGTCCCTTGGCTGTGTGTAACACAATAGCAGAAGCCCATCAATGCACTGATTGATTTATTGCTTTGAAATACTCGTTTTACGTAGCTTGCATCGTCCAGTCTACTGAAGATCGGCCAGGAGACGGACAAAACTACTACAAGGAACAGAGAATCTGTTTACCTCCTACTAGACATGGTGAGCACTTGTGTGTTCTGTTTGTGCTGCTAACTTGAGGAACAGGCTTCCCGTGACATCATTCAGCCAGGGGTTTTTGGGTGTCACCTTGGGCGCTGCACCTCACAGACCAGTGGGAATCATTTCTCATGTCCTTCTTCCTGGCATTTCAAGGTTCAGGAATTTTTTTTTCATTCCTCCAAACACATGGCACATTTTTACCATTGTCCTTTGTCGCCTAGAACATTGTATCCTGTTGTTCAGATCATTGTCGTTGTTCACTTTGTACCTACAGTACTAAAACAAAATTTCACGTTAAAGAGCCAGTGTTCAGAGTATGTGGGAGAAAACCCTCTCTGCTCAAAGGTTTCCTTTCAGTGTTCTGTATCTTTTGGAAGATGACTGCATATAGGACAGCTAAATACATGCTTTTAGAAGCAGTGAGTTTATAACAGTGTTTCTGCCCTGCATTTAAACTATGCGCTGTTTGGTTCTTCCTGGAAATATGTGGGTGGTTACTGCAGGCCAGAAGTATCTGCTTCAGAACAGATAATCAGCAGCAGGCAGTAAAAGGTGCTCTGCAAAACCCTGTGTTTCTGGTATTTTTCAGATTGTGCAGGAGTCTCCATTCCTGACAATGGATCTCTTGGAGTCTTGTTTCCCTTACGTCTTGCTGAGAAATGCATACCATGCTGTCTACAAACAAAGTGTCACATCCTCTGCCTAAGTATCTACTGACTGGAGATAAGACATAGCACGCATCTATGTGGCCTCAGTTCTATCTGTAAACTGTGGAGCTATTTTACTTTATGGCCTGATGAACAGTTTTGTGAATTATAAACTTTTTCCATAAAGTTGTATTCCTGATCAGTGGTTTCTTAATATGGTTGTACTACAATATAAGCTTGGTTGATTTTAGGTTGCACATTCATGGAAAATCTTCTTTCTCTTTTTTTTTTTTTTTTTAAACTTTAGAGCATCAGTTATGTTTTAAAAATACTACTTCTGCTATGTTTTTTTGATATTGATCATGCAGAACAAAAATTGCTTGTTTATTTCCCAGAAGAAAAATGTATTTAGTGATTATTTTAGATAGTGTAGCTTTCATCTGTGTGTAAATTATTTCATATAGGGAGAGTTATAATCTTGTACCTATTGTTCTTATTGAAAACAGATATTGGATGTGCATTTCTGTGAAGTAATTACAGCATTTCTAGTTTTATTTTGAAACATTCACCGATCTACGTACTATGACACTATCTAACATTAAAAATGTCCTAGGACTGCTTATCCTGCAGACAGCGATCCTCTCCCGATACTCTTAAACCAACAGCAAGTGGTGGTGTTTGTATAAAGCATAGTGGAAATTTTTTTTAAACTAACTTCTGTGGTGCCCTGTTGGCATTAACACTACCATTGTACCCTGCTGTATAATAAACATTCTTACACATTTATCACATGTTGATAACATGTTAGTCCTTAACCACTTTTTATATGTTTTAAATTTTTGAAATTCAAGTGTACCTTCCATAACATACAATAAACACTAGACTGTATTATCTGTAGGTGAATTATTTTTAATATAAATGTTATCCTAGTATTTTAAGCTTAAACTGTGCTGTTGTGCATTGATTTACATCTCACAGTTCATTAAATATCAATCCTTAGAGCTTTTATGTGAAGACTTCTTTTAATCATTCACCTTTTGGCTTCTGCGATAGTGCATCTTGTAAAAAGTTGGAAGAAGGAATTAAAAACAGTGTAAAAAGTGTCAGTTTAGTGCCATTACCCTTTAAACCTTACTTTTACAAAACGAAGCGAGAGAAGCATTTATACAGTCCGTAGCGATGCCAGTTGGACCCACAGAAATGTGTATTGTTAAAGTATAAAACTTGAAATAATCCCAGAATCCTGGTGTTGCTAAAACCGTAACATCAGGCATGACTGAGACTGATGTATAGTAGGCCTTTTTTTTTTTTTTTATCAGTCGTGCAAATTGGCCTGCAGGATCGCATGGGCTCATTTAGCCTGAAGGCTGACCAGATGGTTGTGCTCTGTAATCCCCAGCATATAAAAGCTGTGTGTTCCTCAACAGGCTCTGGACATTGTATACAGCCCCTGTCCTTGGTGCAACTTCTGTGCATGCTGGTAACTTTTTCTATTATGAAAGAGCTGTTGTGTGCTCAGTTACAATAGCTTCCTCTGTCCAGAGGAAAAAAGTATTGGAATAAAATTGTCCTAAGGAAGTAAGACAGTACATCTATATTTTTCCTAATTACGCATTTTGTGTTATAACCATGGAACTGTTTTTAAATTGATAATTTAGTAGCATAATGAATGTTTGTTCATGAAGAAATTAGGTTGAATGCAAGACTTAGGAGTTCTATTCTGTAATATTTATAATCTAATACATTCGAATGTCCTGATTTCAATTAAGATTTTGACTGTAATGTAGCCTTTTGTGGAAAAACAATGCCTATTTTCAAGATGGATTCTTGAAAAACTCAAGTTGAAGAAATAACCTATTTTGTGTCTTTAATCTTTTTAAGTACAGAGTGATTGTATGTGTCTGTTTACCTCGGATCCCTGTCGGCTTTCCACCGTCTGAGGTGTTACTGAACCAAGCCTAGAACGTAAAAATCACTGATAAAATAGGTAATGAGCATCTCTGCAGGAAGCTGCTTCGGACACAACTGGATTAGATTCAGTCCTGAGCCTTTTTAGACTGGGTAGTTTCTGTGGGACCCTTTACATATATGTGGGTGTCTGGCACAGAGACCTCTGAGGTGATGCCTTTTTAACTGCCCTTCCTGCAGGAACCTTGGCAGGCTCAGAACCAAACCGAGGAATGGCAAAGTCGGGGGAGAATCACGGACTCATCCACGTATCCGTTGGGTTTGGGGTGGGGTGGGAGGGTGTCCTTGCTTCCTTCTTGCTGTGTTTCTGTTGTTTCTGGTTTCAGCTGAGGTATTGCAGCACTATTTAGGGCTCAGCCTGCTTGTGGAAGGCAGAGCACATCAAGCACAGCCCTCAAGGCAACCTGTGTCCACGCACTGCACAAACTGTCCTAAGCCCGGTAAACCAAATTTGTTGGGGAAGAAGGTAGAGAAGGAATTCTTCCTCTGGAGCCTGCAACACCATGTCCACAGCTTAGTAAGTTCAGCTGTTGCCATTGTATGTCAAGTCATCTCAGGTGGCCTTTTGTGCGTTTCCAGATGTGTTTGTAATTCCTGGAGCCTGAAGCACAGACGGCTGGGCTGAGCTCGTCCCATATGGAGTCAGTTTGGATCAAATGTCTAACCCGTGGGGGAGGGCTCTCTCTCATGTGAGAGTGTGGAAGAAGAATGTCCCGTTGCTGCCCAGAAAACTATTTTTATAGTTAAAAAAGATGTCTGTCAAGACAAAAGATTGCCATTGAAAAAAAGGGCTACTTTTAAAACCTATTTCGCTGTAGCAATTTGCTTTCTATAAAGGAAAAGGAATTGGTAACCAAACTTGACACTTGGACTGCACTAGTTTTGATGCACTGGAGAATGGCATTCTTTCTCCCCGGAAAATTTTGAAACAAGGCTGGTGATTTGAGGGAAGATATGAGCCTTCTCCAGCGGGTCATCGTGGGCTTGTATGACTTCAGAGCTTATTCATTCCAGATTCAAGAATTCTGGACCATAAGTAAATATGCCTTGTGTCCAAACTGTATTTTTGCCAAAAGTTTCCCTGGTCCTGGGATTCAGCTTTGTGATTCATACTGAAGAGCGAACCTTCCGTTATTTACCAGTAACTTACAAATTCTGTAAGTTCAAGTGTGTCTGGACTAATGCTGTAACATTTCATTGGTGAATTGTTCCCTCGAGCTGAATCAAACTCAAAGCTAGGCTTTTAGGTGTAGCAAATTACCTGTTGAATCAGTAAAAGGTGTTTTTAGGCATAGGCTTCAAGTTGTTCTCATGTTCTAATTCAGGTGTCTTTTAATGCTGTAATGCATTTTGGATACTATATAAGTAATTAATTTATTGCAGTTGTATTCTCTACTAAACTGGGCTGATGAATTAAGGACTGAAAGAATACAGGAAAACAAACTCCTTCCATTTCAATCCTTGTGGCTATTTCAAGGCTGAAACATGGACATGGTTGGCAGTGCTAAGCAAGGTCATTGAAATGGCAGCTACACACATTTGATTTGTTTTCATGGATGAGAACCACTGTTTTCAGTGTTGCCAAATAATCAGTTTTCAAAAATAATAGAGTTCTTACTATATTTTTCTTTAGGTAGAATTTTTGAATCATCTTTATGGTTATGCCCTGAAATGGCAAAACCCTTTTTTACTTGAATTGACCACTCCTTGTATACTTTTTGCTATTTGTCATGTTACAAACTCTGTAAATAGTTGTACCCACTCATAACAAAATCAAAATGTGCCCCTGACCTGTATCCAAAACCATATTCATTTGCTATTAGTTATGCTTTTTCTAGCACTCCTGGGTCAAAACGACCTGTTCACTTCGATGTAGTGTCAGTGTGTCTTACGTAACTCAGGGAGAGAAACTGGGAGTGTTAAAATCAGAATGAGAAGCGTATGTTGAGCTTCATGTGAGGTAACGGTGTTTGGATAGTTCTTTGTGGAGGCTTTCAGGCTGTTGCCTTGCTCATGGTCGCAGTAATCTTACAGAATGCCTTCTCACAAAAACAAAGGTAAACAATAAAAAACTAGACTGGCACCTGTGAGTACAGATGTGAGCTGCAAAGCTACTACAGCTGAGTGTTTTAAACACTGATGCTTGTAAATCAAATTCATTGTCCACTGACCACACACATACTGTCATATCTTGTCAGGACTCACCTCAGGTTGCAGCTGGAATATGGGAAAGGCTTTACTGCAGGTTACCTGCAAACTCTTCCTGTGCTCCCTGCCCTTGTCACTAGCCTTTGAGTCTGGCTAAATTTGAGGGAACCTCAGTGGGCAACCAGTGCAGAAAACAGAAGTCTTGTGTTTGGCAAGAGCAGGATTATTTCCTAATACAAGTTCAATTATCTTTTCAACAACAGCAAGGACACAAACTCAGCAACAATGAAACCACTCCTTGCATAGTCACACAAACGAAAGAGGAGTAAAACAATGAATGCACTGTAAATTAAGATTATGCTAATTATGGTGATACAGAAGAGGATTGAAGAGAAAAGGGAGGTAAGAGAGAAAAGTGCTCATGACAGAGTGCTCACAGAATTATCAGAAAGACATTGCTCAGTGACTCTGATTCCATTTTGTGACTCTGAAGCCATTTGATACTTTGTGGGTTAAATCTTTATTGTCTCTCACAGGCTTCAGAACTGCATTTAAAAATTTCAGCTGAAGTGTCTTCGTTGTTCCACGCTCCATGTGAAGCAAACTTACCTGGCTGTCGGGTCATTTGTAAATACAGGATCCTTGCAAGTGTAAAACTTCGAGGCATCTTACTGTGGGCGTGTTTGCCAATCCCAAGTCAGCAGAACTGGATAGGACCAGCTCTCTCATGCCTGTTATGAAACACTAAAGGTACCAGTGTGTGACGTTTAGATTTAGCTCCATGTATGTCTAAAGTGGAAGATGTCAGGAATGGTGCTGAGTGTTACAATGAGATCAGTTAAGTGAAAGTGTTCATCTCAGAAGTTTCTTATTTTGGATAACAAATCACTTCAAAGGGCTGAGCAAATAGGCTGAGCCTTGTGTACTTGCTTTAGAGGTGACTTTATTAAGGGAATAATTGCACTGCTGTTTCCATACCAATTTTTGTTTGAGTGCTAAGAAACTATTTTAACTTGTAGCTAGTAAAAAGCTCAGAGGGAAACTAGCAACAAGACA
This sequence comes from Myiotriccus ornatus, assembly GCA_036023395.1. Lineage (NCBI taxonomy): Eukaryota > Metazoa > Chordata > Aves > Passeriformes > Tyrannidae > Myiotriccus > Myiotriccus ornatus. The sequence continues at coordinate 1,333,724 of JAYRBT010000002.1, forward strand.
GTTAAAATGTGTTTGAATTTTATCATACAATACTAATTGTTTGCTGGCTAATCCATGGCGCCGCAGGCACTGGTTGAAAGTGGTCACAGCCCTTTGCTGAGGGGTGTGTGGAATGAGAGTTCGTTTGTTTTAAATGTCTCTTCAGCTGGTGGAAGTGGAGTTTGTTGGCAGAGCTGACACTTAGCACAGTTGCCATAGGTATCAGATGCCTCTCAAGGAGGATCTTAGAGCATCTTAAACCAACATCACCTCAGAGCTTCTCAAAAGCCCTGTTGCTGGCAGAAGATTCAAGCGGTTAAAAGAGAAGTTGTGTAGCGGTTTCGTAATTTTGCAGGTAGGAGATGGGGACAGAGAACTGCCAGTAAGGACACAGCCTCTGGTGTAACACTGAGGTACCTGGGCTCCAGCTGCTGGGTGTACATGTTGTTAAGGACTCAGTGACCCCAGGGTGCAGGGGAGAGTGAAGTTAAAGGCACTGATAACCACTGAGGGCCATTTTAAACCCTTGAGTCGAGCGGGACGGGGCTGTGAGAGCACGAGTAGTTTGCAAAAGCATTGGAGCTGAGGTGCAATGCAGGCAAAACCCCTACTGCCTTCTCCCTAAGGAAAGCTACCAGTAAAATTCCCGTGGTACTGGAAAATAACTTTTTGTAAAGTTGTATTCTAATGATTCCAGCGTGGTGACTGACAGCCCTGCAAGCAGAGGACGGGCTCATCGGGTATTTCATTAGTCCTTGGTGAGCAGGGAAAATACACAAGCTTTTCGAAGTCATAAAACCTCGATCAAGTTTATTCCTGCCCAGTTAAACTGGCAAATACTTGTATGTATGCTTGTGAGCTACACTGCTAAAAAAGGGTATGTGTTTCCAATTTTAGTAAGCAAGCCTGTAGCTTGAGGGAGGGGAAAAAAGCAGCATTGTTATAGGAACAGTCTATAAATTTGGGGGGAAAAAACCCAAACAACATGCCCTAGCCTGAGAAAAGCTTGTTGGGAGGTTAGTTTTATGGATCTTGTGAAAGCAATACTAGGGGAGGGACAACGAAGTGGCCACACTTCAAACCTATAAATATTTCCTGGGAAAATGCCACTAGCTTTTTCCCATTTCACTTGGGCTGTGGAAAGTTGTTGACTAGAGAGGCAAAGCAACTTTAAACATATAGTTCTCAACACTGTCACTCTATTTTTTATCTTTTTTTAATTTCTTAGTTAAAAGTAAATACTTAATATCTTGAGAATATAACTGGAGAAAGATAAGCACATTAATTTCCTGGGCATGAATTTTATTCTGCCACAACTGAAGTCTGTGTGGGATGAAGAACTGTGGTCTGAAAGTCCCCAAGTTCCCTAAATATTCCTCAAATCACATTTTATGGGGGAGGGAAGAGCTTTAGTATGACCTGGTGCATACTTAGAAGGTACTGTAAATCACTGGACATACTGAATGCTGGGGACTGCTGCAAAGGGCTAAAAGAAGAACAAGATCTACTAAGAGATCAAGCACTTACTTCAGGCTGTGGATTATGTTAATGTCAAATGGCTTCACAGTTAACTAATTCGTGGGTTTATACTTATAAACCACAAGCTCTTCCTTGATTTTGGGGTATCTTTCTATACCTGTTTTCTAGCCTTATTCATATCTCTCGCAGAAGTAAAAATAAAGGGGCAAAACACAGAACACCCTCGCAAAGTCACAGCAGCAGCTGCAGCCTCAGCAGCTCTGCCCGATTTTAAACCTTTTCAGTAAACCAGAAATGAGATGAGAAGCTGAGTTGAAAAGTTACAAACAAGCACCCAGGAGCTCCTCGTGTGGGGAGCGGCCGTGTGTGCTTCCTCTGTCGGGGTGTGACGGAGCGAGGGGCGAGCGAGGCGTCCCCGGGAGGCAGCAGGGTAAGGAGGGAACCCAACCCTGGCAGAGTTAAAAACTCCTGTGCGCCTGGGTGGGCTTCTTAACGGGAAATTGTTTTGACAGGCTTGGATTTCATAGTTTTCAACTTTCCTAGAGCATCTGCTGTTTGCATGGCTCTGCAGGTGTGTCAGTAAAAGCTGTCAGGAGAGACAGTGTTCCTTCTCCTAAATTTGGTGAGGTTTCCATACAGAGCCCTTTCTGATCCCACTGGTAACAACTAAAAACATGATAAAAATACACACAAACTGGTTTGGCTTCTACTTATAGGTAATACTTTATCCTAGGGCACATCAAACCCAATGAGCTCCCCCTGAAAGGAGCGGTGAGCCTGAGTTTCAGCACCTGGCGATACTGGGCTGGTACTGCAAAGCTCAGCTGTTCATGCAAGGCTTATTTTTAGGCCCGGGTGTGATTTGGTGCTTAATGCTGCTGTACACTGCTAATAAATCTGGGTAAGCAGCCAGCAGGCTCTGGCCATGCAACCAGAGAGGTTGTTAATCTGAAATAGTAAATTTATGGTTTAACAAAATTAAATTCTGAGTGGTTATGGCCTTTAAGCCAGGCCTCTCAAATTATTTATGCAGTGACCAGACTAGAAATGCTGCATGATGTATAGGGCATTACAGAACTTTGGAGGGTTTATTTTTTTTGTTTTAAACACTCCATCTGGAGGTAACTGATGCTGTTGTGTCTCTAGCATGGCCATGGGGGGAGGGAAGGATGTATTTTTTGTTATCTGCATGGGCATCCGAATAGGGTACAACAGTTTGTCACATTGGAATAAGGAATGGAATGCATATTGAAACTGAACATGTGTATATGATGCTACCACAGAAGCTGTCTCAGCTGTTGTAAACAAGTGAGCAAGAGCTGAAACAAAAAAGAAAGGAAAAACTGTATGCTGGGAAGCAAAGCAGCCGAGCGTCCTCCCCGGTGTGCCCTCCCACGCAGCAGCAGGTCCCCCCTCCTAAGCAAGAACTGCCTTCAGGATGCTGATTACATCTCAGTGAGCACAGTTCAGTGACTCTAGATGGTTGTTCGTCTTTGCCCTGGGGATTTGGTAAATTAACACAGACCTATGAGGAACAGTGCAATTAAGTGAAAATGGAACTGCTTTGCTCTGAAACACAGGCAAATGCTTTCCCAGTCCTACATCCATGAGCCTGGGTACTGCCCAACTAACTGTGCCTGTATTGCCTCCAAATTCGAGATGTGCTGTCCCAAAGGAAAAAATGGGAGTTCCATCCATTGCTTTACTTGAGTGCACACTTGATGCCTGCTAAACCAGAGTCAGCAGAGGTGTGGGCATCGTAATTCCAGCTAAACAAGGAAGAGCAGCACCTCTCTTCCACTGGCTCAGATTTGCACAATATACTGCACTGAAAGTGAGCTGGGAGGATTCAGGGAGGGTGGCAAAGACACACCGGGAGGTTCAGCTTTGTGTCTTCTGCTCTAGGTCCCTTCAGAATGGCTTGAGTGCTCCGAGAAGCACGTACCACTTTCAATAGATACACAGGAACACTAATCCAGGTTCCAGTGTCCAGGTGGAAAATCAGCATTGCAGGTAGCAAACTTCAGTATGGAGAAGCTGTAAGCCCTGATCTGGGAAAAATCCCAAGCTGCAAACAAAATCACCCTGCAAAATGAGACCGCTATGGGAGAGGTATGTGAGTGTGTTTCTGTGTGCATAGACTGAGAGCCTGTAATATGCAATATTAAACAGAATTGGGGTAATTTTGTCTTTGAAATGCATGTTAGTTAGGCTTCTTGATATTTAAAGATAAAGCAGCATATTTTCCTAGCCATGCTATTAATTTTACCCATAAGATGGATGCAAAACCCTGGGCAAACACATTTTTCTTTTTTTCTTTTTTTTTTTTTTTTTTTGCTGGGACTTCAAGAAGACAGGTAATGTGAGGAAATCTAAATATGAAAAAATTTATCCTAGGAGGCATACAGACCCCAAGGGCGAGGGATAGTTAATAATGAGCTGTCTAATAAAAACAGCCTCACAAATTACCTTCTGAAAGACTGCATTAAAAGAACCTTTTCTTCTTCCTTGCTACTTCCAAGTCATCCATGGAGGAGCTTGAAAGATTATTAAAATAAAGAATAGTCCCCTGTGTTTTTTGTACCTGAGGGAGCTGAAACAAGACCCTGGCTGGAACAGGAAATGTACAATAAATCCCATTTTTATGACTCTGTAAGTCAATGATTTTATGGTTTTAGTACCAGCCATGTAAGAAGTATTTTAGGGTTTTGTTTTCGGTGAGTTGCTTGGTTGTTTCTGGTTTGTGGGTTTGTGTTTGTTTTTCCAAGGCAGTGTATATAAGCAAATTAAGTCATATGTAATCCTGAGATTGCTAAAGAAAGGTTCACGAAAACAAAAACCTGTTCCAAAGAAGTATTTTTATCTCAGCTATTTTTATGCTTAGGAACAGCCTGAATAGATATGGTCACACTTCCACCTTTTTTCAGCTGGAATGGGCAGGAGCAGACCATGAACCACAGTCCCTGGTTTATAAACAACAGCCCACTGGCCCCTTGGGCAGCCTGAACTGGGAAGACAATGGGAAGCCCCCCAAGCATGGGGTGAACTTGCACCTTCTCTGAACACTGTTGCAGGTCACTGATCCCAAAGGTCTGGCAGAACATGCAAACTGAAAGGAGAAGGGTGATTTTCATTACAATGTCTAACAGCCTAACATACTGTGCCAGTGGGGTTTATGGTATCTAAAATACAAATGTGCAGCTTCGGCAGAGTTGCTACACAAGATAAAATCACACGTGTTCCACATTTTTTTTTCCTGATCTTGGCTCTGATTTTTCTTTTCTGAATTTCATAGAATCATAGAATGGCTTGGGTTGGAAGGACTCTTAAAGATCATCTCATTCCAACCCGCTGCCATGGTCAGGGACACCTTCCACTAGACCAGGTTACTCAGATCTGCTCAGTCCATCGAATCTGGACCCTGAACATTTCCAGGGATGGGGCAGCCACAACTTCTCTGGGCAACCTGTGCCAGAGTCTCAACACCCTCACAGGGGAGAACTTCCTGATGTCCAATCTAAACCTACTCTCTGTCAGTTTGTAGCCATTCCTGTCACTACATACTCTTGTTTGTTTTAGACACAGATTCATTTCTCAGCAGCTCATAGTCTATGGAGTTAAATGCCTCCACAATATCTACCAAGTATCTTTCCTCTTAGAAATGTAAATACAGATTTGTTGATCCGCTGAATTCTGCCCCAGGCTGGAGTAGATGCTCCATGCTTTGAGCTGGGATTTCATCCTCCCTGTGCCGCCTCTGGCACACCCTGCTCACACAGGTGAGCTGATGGGATGGGTATACAGGGGGGTTTGATGTCCCTAAAGGGAGACTACTGCACTTGAGGACAGAACTGGTGCTAACAAGTGCCCTCAGGAGTGCCTTGGCTGCAACGTGCTGGCCAAACCCATATGCGTTTCTTACTGTTGCAAAGGCGGCTTCAAATTTTGCTATGTACAGTTCTACCAGTGGAGCTGGACATCAGAGCATCTCAGCCAGCTCTTGCTTCCTAAGTCTGTTTCTGTTTATCTGACTCCCACAAGAGAAAAACAAGGAGAGAAGGGAAAAAACAGACACTATGGAAAGGAAAAAAACAACAAAGCATTAAATTAATGCCAGGCATTGGGAAGCAGTTCCTTACTCAGTTTCCTTCTGGGGAAGGGTGCAACAACAAACCCCACAATCACTTTTCATCTTCTTTGCAGCCTTCCTTGTGCTGCTCTACTTCTGCACCCCCAGATAAAATTGGTCAGCCTTTCCCAGAGCTGGGAGGGTTATCCAGCCACCTCCCACTGAAATCCATCCTTATGGCACTCCAGGGCAACCCAGTTGGTTTGGCTGTGGATGAGTAAGTTGGGCCCTGGGCAGTGCTATGCACTGTTGTGGGTTACTGTGACTCTTGTGGAGCATAATAACAATAATAAACTTTTCCTATAGTTTTCGTAGGAGCTACTCCAGACGCAAATCCCTGCCTTAGGCCTCAGCCCCACCGAGCTGTTGTTTATTCTAGGAAATTACTCTGTGTGATACTATGGTCTGTGTTGTTATTCTTTAAATTCATAGGTCTGTACCAACCTCCCAGAGCCCACCAGGAAACTCCCAGGCAGGCAGTGCTGATCCTGGCTTACTGCCTGGGCACACTTTTATTAAGAAATTCTTGCTGGCCATGCATGACATCGAGCTGATAGAATGATGATACCATAGTTTGACTAACCCCTTTTGGAGTTGTCCAAGCTTAGGAATCCAGTTGCTGTCACCACCCACCCCCAGAGGTTTAGCATTGCCCTTATTGATGGGAAGTGTGGAGAGAGATTTTGTTTTCTTCCTGAATCTTAAGAAAGTGGTGGGAGAGAGGAGTGGTGTGGTGGCACCCAAAGTAAAAACTACTTATTTTGAGACTGGTGGCAAATTCCAGATACCACAGTGCACACTTTCTCCCCTAGTCCCCATTTTAAGTACATGCACCTATTTTAGTTCCAGTTGGCCGTTTGGGTGGTGTGCAGCAACTGCGTGTGAAGACACAGAGCAGATTGTTGCTTTGCTCTTTTCCTCCAGCTGCTTTATTTCCCTGCTAGTGGAACCTCTCCACCTGCAGGGCAAAGCACTGCAGCTGCACTGTCATAGCATGAAACCACAGCCCTCCTCTTCACTGTCTCTTTTCTGCTTTCCCAGCCTCCACACCTGGTAAAAAGTGTCGAGACTGGCTATAGTGCCCCTGTATAACAGAAAATAACTCAGCAGCCTTTGGGGTGTAGATATTTGGTCAAAATAGCCATGGTTTGGGCCAGTGACTGGATTGCCAGGTTTCAGCCAGAGGTGAGTTTTTTTCCACCTGGTATAAGCTGATTTATACTGGAAGCAGTAAGAGGTGATGAATAAGCCCCAGAAGCCAGCAGCCCCCCATCCTCCTGGCAGCCAATCGTGTCCTGCTCCCCCAGCACCACAACACGAGGGGCTGCCAGCACAGCAGGGCAGTGGGCAAAGCTCTGCCAGCAGAATGCACGGGAGGTACCTTCACACCAGCCCAGATCACATGGGAACATGTGTTGGTGTTGTGAGCTCATGGGGATGTTGACATTTTTACATGTTCTGAGAAAGAAGGTGCAGTAATTTTTACCATTTAAAAAAGACGTGCAGTGTCATCTCGTGTAGACTTGGGGTTAAACAATTAAACTTATTTAATTGATAGCCTTATAGCAGGCATAGGAATATGCATCGTTATCAGTGCGTTTTTTCCTACAAAGCATAGGGAATGTTTTAAAAGCTGTTCTGTGTAATTATGAATTCTATAACAGATTGCAGGCAATCTGAAAAAAAATATTCCCAGAAATACAGAGACGAGAAAATGTCACATTGTTCGTTCATAGCAGTGGCTCCTTTGCGTTGCTCTGGCCCATCTCCCTGGACTCAGATACTCTGGGATGCACCACTCCCACATCCATCATCTGTCATGTAAGGTCCCAGTATATTCAGTTCCCAACCAGCTGGGTAAGGTTTTTCTTATGCCATATACTTTTTTAACACTTATTTTTTTACACTGCAAGGAGAAATTCAAGCCTGAGACTCTGCTATGACTAAATTTGAGGAGCTGAGAGGGTAAGTCAAAGGAGATCTCTTTGATTCCCCCTGCAGATGAGCAAGCTTCCCTTTGCCTGCCCTCACAGCTGTTTTGCCAGCCTGGATGCAGGCTCAGGAGCACGGGCACCCTGACCCATGGCTCCCGAGGCTGTCACACACACACACGTGTGTGGACATTTCGGTCTGTCTCCAAGGCCCAGAGTTTCTTCTGGGAGTGCAGGGAACGACACTTTGGTCCTTGAAATTAGCACCTGCCTGTGGAGGTGGGCAAATAAAATACCTCCACTCCACTGGCCCTATTACAACTCCTTGTTTGCTTGGCATGTGCCTTTGCTGGAGCCAACAGGACTTTGGCAGCAGAGTTAAAGGGATCAAGGTTTCATCTGCAGTCATAAAGTTAAAAAATGCCAAAAAGCCCTCCCAGGCTTAAGACCCTGTGTTCCTGAGTCTGTATCCATAGTTGCTTTCACAGCCCATCCACATTTTTGGTCTGGTTTCTCAGCACTGGCTTGTGGTAGGTATGTTTCTGCTCACAGGTTCGATTTAAGGGCAGAAGCTGGAATAATAAACCCCCTAATACCATAGAAAAGCCAAAACAAATGCACGGTCGAGCAGTTGCTCAGTACCTTTATAGCTAGAAAGGATTTATTCAGTTAATAAATGTCAGCTCCTTTTCTCTGTGCAACCTGGTCTAGTGGATGGTGTCCCTGCCCATGGCAGGGGCTTGGAACTACATGATCTTTAAGGTCTCTTCCAACCCAAAACATGCTATGATTATATCAAGGCTCTTTCAGATCAAGTCGGGACCCCCTTTGTTGTGCCACTGCTCTTCAAGCTTACTTAAACAGTATCTGTTGTGTTGGTTTTTTTTTTAACCTTCTGAAAAGAAAGCAGCCCCAGCTGCCCAGCCCAGTCTCCCTCATTTTTTAAAAGCCTCTCAACATTATTACAGGCTCTCCTCTAAAACTGGTCACCCATCACTATTTGTAGGTGACGTGCTCTTTGTGTGCACCTCCTGCTTAAGCACCGCACCCGGCAGAGTGTGTGCAAAAACCAGGTATTTCCCCAAAAAAAAAACGTGAATAGCTCCGAGACGTTGCTCTGGGATCGTGTCCACGTTCTCCGCGAGGTTTTTACTTCGGGGAAAACGTAAGCGCTCGCCTTCCCGAGAGGACGGGACGAACATCTCTCGCGTTCTTCTCAGCGAGCAGAGCCGTCCCTCCCCTGCCCGGGGCTCTCCTTTGTTCGGGGCCGGGCTGCGGGGCGGAGAGGCGGGACCCCGTGAGCGCCCGGCGGGGGCAGCGCGGAGGGGCCGGGGCGGGCCTGGCGGAGCCGCCCCCGCGCCGCGCTGTGCCCGCTCGGCCCCTCGGTCACCGTCGGGGCGGGCGGCATGTGGCGGGGGCTGCCGGTGTTGGCCCTGGCCGGGCTGCTGGTGCTGGGGCGGGCGCCGGCGGGGCGGGGGGCGGCCTGCGAGCCCGTGCGCATCCCGCTGTGCAAGCCGCTGCCCTGGAACATGACCAAGATGCCGAACCACCTGCACCACAGCACGCAGGCCAACGCCGTGCTGGCCATGGAGCAGTTCGAGGGCCTGCTGGGCACCAACTGCAGCCCCGACCTCCTGTTCTTCCTCTGCGCCATGTACGCGCCCATCTGCACCATCGACTTCCAGCACGAGCCCATCAAGCCCTGCAAGTCCGTCTGCGAGCGCGCCCGCGCCGGCTGCGAGCCCGTCCTGGTGCGCTACAGCCACGCCTGGCCCGACAGCCTGGCCTGCGACGAGCTGCCGCTCTACGACCGCGGCGTCTGCATCTCCCCCGAGGCCATCGTCACCGCCGAGGGCGCGGGTGAGTGCGCGGGGACCGGCACCGTGCGGGGACAATGGGCGGCGGGCGGGGAGCGCAGCCCAGCCCCGCCGGCCCGGGAGCCCTGCCTCCCTTCCGCGCCGTCCGACTGCTCCCCGAGCCTCTTTGCTTGCCCTCCGCTCTTTTCCCTCTCTCTTCTCTGCCTTCAGCAACTGCTGGAAAAGTTTTGCGATTGGACACAGAGGGTGTGTGACAAGTGACAGCCCCGCCGCCGCACTGGGGATCGCGTACGAGTGTGGGAACGACAGCCCTCGATCCACATAAGCGGGAAGCGTTGCCATACCCCGCTCTGGTGTTCCATCGGCAGCGATTGCTGGCTGAGAAGGCAGAGCCACTGGAGAAGGGCAGCCCCCAGGCTGCCAGCTCCTCCAGCCCCTCTGCTCGTCCCCAGCCACTCCCTCCCACACAGGGCCACCACTCCACAGATTTTGAGGGAAGAGCTGTGCCCAGAGGAGCCCCAAGCAGAAGTTGGGGGTCCATGGTCTTCCCAGCTTCTTCCTGTGCCAGTGGTGGCACACGCACAGCTGAAGGGGAGAAAACAAGCTCGTGTCTGTGGCTGGCACTGAGGGCACAGGTTACGGCATAGGTTCTTCAGCAGGTTCCTGGGCTCTAAAGTCACAGCCTGGTGAGGAGCACAGCAAAGGTGCAGCCTTCCACTGTGTTTTGTTCCCAGCATCCCTGAAGCAAGCCAAAGGCTGCCTCTGCCGCTGGAGGCAGCTCCAATGCAGTCCTAATGGTACCACCGTGGCTTCTGAGGGGCTGTTGGAACCCCTCGACTTTGTCACTGCATCCCGTTTTACCAGCTGAGCTCTCTGGCCCCAGGATGGATGGTGCTGGGTGTCTGGGAGCCATCCAGTGGTACTGGGGAGGTAGGAGCATCTCTGCGCGGTTGTGCGAGGACTGCTGACTGCTCAGGCCCCCGCTGTGCTGCAAAGCTGCTGTGCTCCTGTCACAGCTGCCCTGGGGCTGGGGGAGTTGGCAGGGCACAGCCCCAGCATGGTGAGCCAAGCACCGCAGAAATACTGAGTCCAAGTTGCTATTGAATAGGAAATTAAAGCAAGGCAGTGGGTGGTTATCACGAGTGAGCTTTGACCTTTACAAAGTGACTGCAGTTCCTGTCTTACTTCAGGAAAGCATTTGCTGCTGGTGGAACAAGGTTACATTTCCTTTGCAGTGAAGTCGCAGTGTTGGTGGCTCTGCCAGACCTCTCCATCAGAGGAGTGCAAGAGCAGTGCTGGGCTGGGGTAGCAGCCAGGAGGGTCAGAGGCTGAGGCAGAGCAGCACCCATGCACCCCGAGGGCTCGTTGTGCTGCCTTCCCCCACACACACGCTGGCTCCTTCCGTGCCTGCAGCTGTAGTGCCAGGTTGTGGATCCCACCTCTCCATCCTCCCCCAGCAATGAACGGCCTGGGAATGAAAGGGGGATTTTTCATGTTACGCTCAGCACAGTATTTGACTGTGCTTCTGTCCCATTACCAAATGCTCTATATATTCCACTGCCAGTAATGCCAAACACTGTAATTCCTGTTTTCTTCTCCTAACAAAATATCATGCTTCGGTTTCCTGACTGTGCTCCCCAGCTCAGCCTTCCCAGGTAAGCTGCTCACTCCATTCCTCCATTTGTTTACAGACCAGACAAACCCTGTTCCTTCTCTGACTCCATTCTCTGGCCCTTTCCACCTCTTGAAGTCTCCACTCAGTGGCCATACCCTGATATCTCCGGTCATTACCTCTGTTTCTGTCTAACCCGTCTAATTGCTCCCCTCTTGCCTTTCCATCCTTTCTCCCCTTGCAGCGTCCCCAGCCCATGAACCCAACCATCAATTTTTGCCGTCGGCTTCTGCTTTTTGGGGGCCACAGACCTGCTGGGGTGGTTTGGGGAAACAGGGTTTTGAACAGCAAGCACCTTTCTCTGTGGCATTGAGGTGCTTTCAAAACTGCCTTAAAAATGGCTCCAAAATGAGCAAGGCTTGGCAGGTCTACAGCGATTTGAAAGCAATCACATTCATATCTGGAGGGAGGAAGCTTGGCTAAAATTGCCCCCGAGTTACCTATTTCTGAGGACCTCAGCAGTACAATAACCTCTTTGAGGGATTCCAGGGCCAGATCCATGAAAACTCTCTTTCAGTGAATGAGAACCTGATGACATTCTCATTTCTGGGCTGAAAATTTTGAACTGATGCATTATATACCAGCCTGAAAGAATCCTTCTTGAGGGAATAAAACTGCTCCTTTAGAAAGCAGAGTGAAGGATTCCTGTTCTAGGAAGAGGTAAGGTGAATACTTCCAAATTCAATTCTCCAAATAAAGGATTGCAGCCAGTAGGAGACATGAATAGCCAGCTGCCTGATGAGGAGCATGCAGAATACCTGCTCTTAGTTTATCTCATAAGCATTCTAGCCCCTTCTGCTGTCTGTGAACTACATCTAATAGAGCAGGCAGAAATATAAATCCATTGTTTCATGGACTTCTGTTGTGGAAGCCCACAAAACAGCCATGAAGCCAATTTTTTATTCTTCAGAAGTGAAATCTTGGTTTTGCTTTTATTCTTTTGCTGCTTGCAGCGTGATAGGATTCTTCTGTCTCCCTTCCCCTCGAGGTCTCTGCATTGTTGCTGGTGAGCACTGGTACACTTGTCTAGTCTCTCCTGTAAGGCAGCAGCCTGAAGGAAGGTGTGCTCAGGTGTTTGTTGCTGTCAGAGCAGGGGTAGGGTTCACAAGCCCGATTATCATTCATTCACCGGCATTAGACCGTGCATCCTTCAGAGTGCATGGGTCAGCTGGATGCAGGGGCTGAGAAAGCTGATGTGTTTTGGGCTTGGTTAGGGGAGTAGCTGTGCACACTCCCTGGGCTTGTGCTGGTCTCCAAAACCTGAGTGGGAGTGCTGATTTGTAGGTCTGAAGTTCCTCAGGTTAGAGATCACCTTCAAAGAAGTATTTCGTGATTTTTCATTCTCTTTGGGAAACATCAGGGTTGCTTCACAGCCAGAAAGCAGAAGGATGCTGTGGTAATGGTGTAGGTGTTCTGGATGCAGGTGTGATGCTGAATATTTTGGCTTTTTGTGAAGGAATCATCATCCAGGATGGAGGATGAAAAAGCCTCTGGACAATATATTAACACCCCCGATGTCAGATTAATGCATGCTAATGCCTGAAGTCTCCTATGGCATTTATCCCACGTCCCTGTCCTGCACTTTTTGGGGATGAAAGCGGTTCTGCTTGCAGACATTGGTTCAAGCTGTCTTACATCTGTGGGAGGTCCTGTTCACTTGCTCCATGCATTTCAGTCTCCACGTGCATATGCTGACTCTTCCTCCCATCTGTTAGATTATCTGCTTCCCCTACGCAGGGACCTGTCAAAACTTCTTAGGTCTGTGAAGCAGCAAGAATTGCTGATAGACAAAAACTGTCTCGCATCTAAAATTTCAGAGGCAGGACCCGCCTTTAATTTTCAGGTAATAGGTGACCAGGCTGACCACGGTCATCACTGACATTGGGATGCCGACTCAGAAGAGCACTTTGGAGCATATGCTTGGCTGCTACAGCCTAGCAGAGTGTTTGTGTCTCAAGTGACACGTTTATTCCTGTTCTGAAGGGGGAGCTGGCTGTAAAACCAGAGCGATGTGATGGGTGCTGTGCGAATTGAAGGACAGATCTGTCGGTTGGGTCCATCCTATATTTTTTGTGTAAGAAAATAGCTGGGAGGCTTGTTGGCCTGTTGATAAGACATTGGAGAAAGGGAAGCAGCATCACAAGGTATCAACCACGTGAAGTCAACACCCAGACCAGTTTGAGTGACTGTCATAAGATGTCTGCGGGGAATGTTGAATTTCTTTTAAAAAAGTATCATCTCTTTAACATCAAAGAAAATTACAGATTATTCAAGTGATGTACACCTATTTTCTTAAATCTGATGTGAATCCCTGATTCCTCCATGTAGGCCAAGCCCTCCATGTCTGCCAGGTGAGTTCATAGTAACCCAGTATGGGAATCTGGCACTGGAGGCTTAAAAGACAGGCCAAAGAGCCATTTCCCATGCTTGTTTCTCATATGTTATTAACTTCATTTCCAAGACAGTGGTTTCCAAGCTCCACGTTGAATTTGTTCTGACTCAGTCTTTGCACAGCTCTACTTAGATGTGCACAGCAGTGCTGGGGGAGCGTTTCAGGCCTTGCTGAGGATGAACAGTTGTGCCCAGGTTGTCATTTTAAAGCTGAGATTTGTTCAGGTGTTTGCTCAAAATTTGGGGTCAGCCTCATTTCTCAGTTAAGGAACAAAATTGTTACTATCTTCAAGCCTGAAGGAGGATAGGAGAAGTAAATACGAGAACTTAAACCTTATTAGTGATGATAACACCAATGACATTAGACTCTTGCTGCAGTCTGCCTTTGCAGGCTGAGTCCCCTAGAACGATTTTGCATTGTCTAAAGCCATTGTCTAAGCATACAGTCAAGACCTGAGCCTTTAAGTGCCACCAAAATCTGATGGGATTTGTTATGAGGCATAATTTGTTATGTGGACCGGTCTGCTCTGTGACTTGGAGTTTGAGTTCTCTGTATTAAATTTTAACTAGGATTGGTTCTCGTATCACTTTGCTTCACTGTGCATGTTTTTGCAACCAACTTAGCAAAGATCCTCTCTGTACTAAGAGCTGAAGTAGATGACAAGGTCTGATTTCATGCATTTTGAAAGGGTTTCTTAATTAATAGGGCTCCATTAATTAATGTCTTCATCTGAAGCAAGTGTCCAAGCAGCAATGCTGGCTGTGGTTTTGTTCTTTGGAGCAGGGTGCCTGGAGTGGCTTCAGTAATAGCTGGGCCATACTCTTCAATTGCAGTGACAATCAGAATCATGTTACTTTTGGCCGTTTCTCTGCTTTTTTTAAACTTTTATTTATTTAGGCTGTGCTATAAGTAAGATGTTAATTCAAAAGTAGTTATTACCAAGTTTGTTCCCCTCTCCGAAACCTCTCACCCAAATCTGTGGTCTGGGCATTGTTATTTTGTACACTTCCTGTGCAAGTTACTTTTGTTTAGCTCTCCTTGTTAGTGTTTTGGTTTGGGTTTTTATATGGCATCCCACTGAAAAGTGATTCATTAAAATGGCTTATTGGAAAGATCAGTTTGCATTCTTGCCCCTACTCTTCAGCAAAATTTAATAGGAAGCTTTTGGATTGGACCTCTGCATAATATTCCCTCTTTGGCAATCCTGCTAATCATTGCTGACAGACACTCTTTTCAGAAAGATTGCTTTACATAGACAGAACTTGGCACAGGGGTTGCCCCAGAAGAGAAGTGGAACAATAGGAAGTCAGTTGATTTAGGGGGATTCTAAATGGCTTTTTTTTTTTTCTTCCTCTGTTTGCATTGCAGCTGAAGGTCTCAGGAGTGTGCATCTGTGGGAGGAGAGAGGGCTCTGCCCAGGAGGCTGTTGGGGTCAGGGGCTGGAATTTCATGGTTGCTCACACCCACCTAAGATCTGGTGAGTGGCTGGTGCCAGGGCTGGCCCAGACCCTCTTCCCATCCCTTCCCTGGCAGGTGAGAGTGGACCAAACATAATGAGTTTGACTGGGGAAAGGATCAGGGAGATGGGAAGCCTTTCCTGAGACATGTCAGACGCTGGCAGAGGTCTCCAGTCCCCTCCACAAGCCCGTGGTAGAAACCCCTTATCCCTAAATAAACAGGAGTGCCTCAGGGAAGATAAACATCAAGGCAAGGTCAATATTTGCCTGGCCCAAGCCCTCCCAAGTAAGGAAATGAACCGTGAAGTGACGTATCAGTACCTGTTTACCCCCTCTTTGCTCAGGGATGCTCTGACCACAAATACAGAGCAGCATGTGCTCCACACCACAGCCTTTGCACAGCATAGAAATGGGAGCTTCTTCTATCAACAGCTGCTCTGCACACAACATCAAACTGCTGCTGCTCCACCCAGCTGCTTTGTGGGGTACCTGCAACAAGTGGCTTCAGTTAGGACGAATACCCTGGCAGTGCAGAATTAGGAAACAGGCTGGGGCATATTGTAATTTGGTTAAAAATAAGTTGCATACCTAGGAGTGGACGGGAACGTCTGGTGTAAAGCAGTTTAGTTTCGTGCTTGTTTGCAGGCCTGGGTTTATACTGGGCATACTGAGTGTTTGCCAGCCCTCCTGGAGTTGGTGTGAGTTGGAAGGACAGTTCCTCAGCCAATACCCGTGGGGATCATACCCCCTGTGGGCCAGGGAAGGCTGCAACCCCCTCACCGGGCGCTGGCTTATTTTTAGTTGTAATTTCAGTGTGAGTTGGACTTGGTTGTCTCAAGCACCGTGAAGTCATGACTGCTTGGATCAGGCCTTGATTTAGGAAGGGGGAGTGTATTTCAGGGCTCCTTTTTCCTTCCATGGAGGGAAGGTGGAAAGCGTTTCATCTGATACTTCCCTTGTCTCCTCTGTGATGAAGAGGCAGAGCCACCTCTCCATGGATGGTGGCTGGGAGGTTTCTCAGACTTCTGTCTGCAGCAGGAGCAGATGGGAGGATTATGAGACCAGAGACCTGCACACTCTCTGGGCTTTTACCACATCAGAAGGAACTGTAGACTTAAAGCTACAACTTGACTAAATGAACAAGACAACAGAGGATTTGCCCTGGAGATAAAGGATTTCTCCTTTATGTGATCATCCTTTTGCTGGTTGTTTACGAAAGGAACACCATTCTAATTCCTCTTTCATCGTGTTCTGGAATACAGGAAAGCACTTGCTACAACATAAAATGCATTCTTAACACTTGAGAGTAGCTCAGGTGAATAATCAAAATAAAATAAGACCAGATTGGCTCCATGAAAATGTTGGGTTTATCCTATAAACTAAGATCCTGTGGTAGTTTGGAGCTTTCTTTGGAAGAAAATGGATGTGATTTTTTTTTTGTATTAGCAACAGGATTTTGGATATAGAGGAGCATCTACTCAATCCTTCTGTGATATTTTATATACCCTTTGCTCTTTACGTTGGTTAGAATAATTATTCCTGAAGTCTCAGTTTTTTGAAGTTAATTGTTTTGTGAGGAAATTAGTTGGTTTTCAGTTTTACTCTTGCCCTTACTGTGATCTAGCCATGTGCTCTTTTATGTTAATGAAATTTCACATTGCTAAAAGTAGTATAAATATTCATTAAGATGGGAATTTTAAAATTTTTTTAAGGATGGCAAAATTAGGTTATTTGAAGTAATATAATTTTTCCCGTGAACAGGTTTTTAAATAACGTATTTACAGAATTTGTGATTAAATAATGGTCCCAATCCCTTCACATTTAATCCACACATCTAAAGCCTTCACCTATACTGAGTATCATCAGCATCCTGGGCTGTCTTACAGCCAAATCCTTCCAGCTCAGGCTGCAAGAGAGGAGCTTTTGTTACAAGGTCACATGTTCGTTTGTCCTACGTTGTAAAAGCAGGGGTGTTGCATCCATGATAATATAAGGTTATAAGAAAGGTGATGTTTGTAGGATACCAGCTTCCAGACTTGGAAAAATAGCATAAATGATTGGGCATGCAAAATTGAAGGAAGGCCTTTTCTTTGAAAGCTTGTTTGGTTTTCCATTTGATGTGCCATTGCAATAAAGTATCCTGCCTCTCTCCCAAACCTTGTTCTTCTTGCTTTTATTTTGTCCTTAATTAGTACAACATTATATGCATTAACATATTTGGGTTTAATTGTTAAGTATATGTATAATCCATTCAGTTGTGTGATTTAATAAACAATTAAATGTTTTACTAATATGGGACACATTCCCCTTATGAAGAATGTGTCTGGAAGCAGTTCTTTGGGCATAGTGCCTTTTTTTCCCTCTGTTCCTTATCTGTCCTTCAAAATAATCAGTGTGTTTTTAAACTGAGGGGAAGGGGAAGGTCTTAAACATTTATTTTGGCATTTTCTTCAGTGATATGATTGTGGTTGGTTGGTTTGATTTCCTCAGTGACCAAAAAAACAAACGAAAAGTAATTTCTCCTTCATCATTTAATTAAAATGCAAACAGTACACGTACTTTTTGTAGATGCTCGAAGTTCATGCCATAAATTTCAATCCTTGTCTAAAACCTGCCAGTGTGTGCACCAGTGAAGATGGAATGTTTAATGTGCTTCATCATTTAACATGATGTGCTGGATTCAGGTGAAATGCAGGTAAAAGAAATAGTATCAACTTTTCGAGACTGGCCTGTAGAACATTACACTCTGTTTATTAATGAAGTGCTTAAGTTTTAATATGCTAAATACTAGAGAAAGAGAAAACATTGTAACATGTGTAAGGAAATAATGCAATATTGAAAATAGTAATGTTTCTTTACATATTTTATGAATCCGTGCCAGATTTCCCTATGGATTCCAATAACGGCAACTGTCGAGGCGCCAGCATTGGTAAGTAAACTTTTACAAAACTTTATCATAAGCTGGAGTCTTATATTTTATTGAGTAAGAGGGGTACTAAGTGATGTTAAAATACTCTTTCTTGACTAAGAACCCTGCAGGCTGTGCCTTTGCATCCCATGGGCAGGTGGCATTTGGGGCTGGTCAGCCTCAAAGTCGAATCAAGAGGGCTGTTGTTGTCGTCGGTCGAGCGGGAGGACAACACGGTGATCAGGGATACCAGCCCCCCTTATTGGAACAGTGCCTCTACTTATATACACTTCTGGGTAACACACATGTACATGCACGATTGGTCTGGCATAAACATAACAACTCATGATTGGACACACAGCCACATGTCCATATGCCATAGGTAGACATGCTTAGCAGGAAGTCCACCCTGTGCCACAGTCCTTACTCTCCGTGGTTAACCCTCTGCCAGGTGCAAAGTTCCGTCTTCAGTATCCCAGCTTACAGAGAGCCCAGAGCCAGCTGGGCTCCTCCACAGGCTGTGCTGATTTTATTACAAGTTTTGTCTTGAGCAGTGAGAATAATCATTAAATTGATTTTCTTTGGGCAAAACCAGTAAGATAATGGTTTGTTCTGACTTTAGAGTTTGCAAATTTAATTTGGCATTCTTTGTAGATAGTGGCAAAACTCCCGTTAGCCTGAGGGGGTTGAGTGTGAGACCTTCCGAGGCTGGTTTTATTCCAGCAGGTCCCCTGTTGCTTTTTTATTTCTGTTTGGTTTTTGCTGGAACTCAGGAAAACCCCCTGAGTGTTACCACCACTCATAGGCAATGCAAAGAAGCAAAGCCAAGGTTTGTAGCTAATGATTATAGAAATGTGGATTTGTTGCTCAAACCAGCCAATGACTGTAGGTTTCCTTTAAGTTTATTACAATTTTATCAGAAGTTTTCCTCTTAGGCCTTTGTCAAGAAGACGACACTTGGAAACCTCAGGTTGGCAATCGTACCTTTCCTTCTCCAGAGGAGAATGTTGATGAGCTGTGGTGTGGACTGATGTTGCTGTTCATTAACATAAACACCTAAGTGTGGATGTGGAATAGGAAATTAGATATCTACATAAACCTGGATAACTTCAGCATTAATCTGTGGCCAAAATGTAGAAAGGTATTAATAATGCCCAGTTTATAATACAGTTTTAAACTGTGATCTGTAGGTGATCATTACAGTACATTTCCTTTCATAGGAAAGCAGCTATGCAGGTGCAAAGCGTTCTATAAATAACAGTGCATGTCCTTTAGAAACCCAACTACAATTAGAAAAACTGATGAAAGCAAGTCCCTTAACAAGCTTTGCTTTAAATTGCCTTGAGCATGGGACCATGTCTGAGAGACTTGTTAAAGCCATTTGTTACTAATATTAGTATCTTCATAGTTTTAAGCTGTTTTCAGTTGTGTGACACTGAGTAAGTGTGGATTTCATGCTCAATGGTGACTGCACAAAGAGCATAGAGACTTCACTGTGAGTATGAAAGCAAAGCTGTTTGCCTTCAGTGTCACCTCCTATCAGAAATGTGAAACACTTCTGTAGTGCTGCCTGTCCTCAGGGGTGCAGAGGACACGGAGTGCCAGTGAGTGACCCTGCAGTGGAAATGTTTCGGTCATATTGTTGCTATTGTAATGCTTTTTGACTACTTAAAGCAAAACCAGACCCCAAAAAATCCCATCCAGGAATAGAGTGAAGATGCCGAGAAAAAATTGCTGATGAAGAGGAAGGTGAATATTTTTATCACTTCTATCCACTGTACAAACACAATTCCTGGTTCAACGTGCTACACCTCTTTGAACTGACAAACACAGTTTGACCACCTAAGAGGCTGTGCTTTGTAATAGCTTTATTTATATGTTCACTAAAGTAAATTTGTAATTTTGCCACTGTAAATAGCGACTTTTTTTTGTTTGTTTTGCAAGTAGCAAACTGATGCGTTTTCAAAAAAATCCCTTTCCCAGCTCTGTGGTTTCTGGAGCTGATTGCATGTGCTGCTGTGCATGGTGGCACCTTTTATCTCTGGCAGAACCTTCCCTCTAAGTCTGCATGGGTTTTTTTGGGAGGTGGAGCATTTTTACCTCTCTTGGCAGTAAATTATATTGTTGTCTACTTCATCAGATGCTTTTCAAGTCCCCTAGAAATTTTTCCAGAGTGTTTCTTTATTTATCCTTAATTTATCAGGGAAGCATTTGCCAGGTTTGGTTGCTTGTATTGGTCAGTATTACAGGCAGGTTTGTGATTGTGCATGCACATATGTGTTTAAGATGACACATATCTTTCTCGGTAGCAATCCATGGGAAAAACATTTTGCTGTGTAGTCCACTCCTTTTGGCATTTACAGAAAGAAGTTTTCAATGATACAGACTTTGAGCTGTTCTTGGTCATGTATTGACTGGTTAAGAAGAATATTTAATGGCAGCTAGCTGAAATCTCAGTCAGAACTGGTGTGAGCCACTGCTGCCTGTCTCTGCTTGGGATAACGCTGTTGTGGTCCCAGAGCTCTTCTGGTAGTTCTGGCAGCTTCAGAGGAGGCTCTCAGGTAGGATGGGACTTTTCCTCAGTATCAGGGGATGCAATACATTTTCATAGCCACCTTTTGTGGGTGTTTCCACTCTCTGGAGAAAGCTCAATGTTGCCAGAAATGTCCATCAATCAAATATGTGTTCTGAAATACTCACGTTTGGCTTCCTTGGAAAGTCATTGTACCAGGAACTGGGAGAGAGGAGTTGATTCTGGCTGCACCACTGACTTTATAACTGACCTTGGAAAATTACTTTTGTGTTTGTTAGTTTCTGTATCTCTAAATAGTAATTAGGAATACTGCAGATTTTGTAAACTCCTTTGAAGTGTAAATTTAAAAACCACTAGGGTGACTAGGAGGTATTTTTCAGCAAGAACATGGGCAGGTCTATAATTTGTTTCTAGAACAAGACTAATAAAATATATTCTCAAATTAATGCAGTAATCCAATACTGAGGGAACTGTGAGGCTGTGTATTCTTTTCTTGTAATATAAGTTATTTTATTCTACTTATAGAGCAAAATATGTAGGGCAAGAGAACATTAAAGTGTACAACTTTAATGCTGGACTTCAGTGCTGAGGTGCCTATGTGAGTGTGGGCCATAGGAGCACAGCTTTTATTCTGTGTTTCAAGACAGCTTAAAAATGAGCCATAATTTGGCCTACAGTATGCACGAGCTCCCAGAGGCAGAAAGGAAGCCAAAAATCACTTCCCTTCTCTGCTTTTGTTATTCTAACATAGTCTCATACAAAAGCTTAAGTCTGTAGGACTCATATGTAGATTCCTGAGGATGTGTTGGGGGCTTAAGGAAACAATATACTCTTCTTTTGAAATGTTTTCCTCTCTCCTGTGGGTTTTTTTTTTTGTATTTTCAACTACAAAAATTCTTTCAATAGAAAATAAATAATGATTTTTTTTTTTTTTAATGTGCAGGAATCTTATGTAGCAAATAAAAGTTCTTTTTCAGACTCACCATGTTGGATTTAACTGAATCACTGGCTTATATGCCTTGTGATATTTAGAATGATGGTGTATAGAAATAAGTTGCATTAAGTCTCCTTCCATTTAAATGCCAAATCAAATGTCCAGATAGATGACCACATGTATGCAGTACTGGGACCTGCTGTTTGAAATGCCTCCACTAAACCCCACTTAAACACTAGTGTGAAATAAGTCAATATTTGCCTTAGAACAACCAGCCATGAAATACCGGGGGTGTTAATGAACGTGTGGGTCTGGAGCCTCAGCGTTAGCACTCCCTGGGCACTCATGAAAACGTTCTTGCCTCCGTTATAGTTCCCAGCTGTCTGGCAGCTGCACCGCTGGAAATGCTGCTCTGACAGTGCTCACTTGTGCTGTCTTTCGAAGGCCATCCTTACGGCCACGAGGGCTAAGAATTTCAACATTTCAAGCAAACCTGGAGTCCTGGGTCATAATAAAATGGTGGACAATTTACACAATTCCTTATGCTGAATTGGACAGGGCTCTGAGCAACCTGATCTGGCTGAAGATGTCCCTGCTCGTTGCAGGGGGAGTTGGACTACATGGCCTTTAAAGGTCCCTTCCAACAGAAACTGTTCTATGATTCTATGAATGCCTGCTAGCCAGAGTATCCCAGTTTGCTAAACCAACCTGAGATGGATAGTCTCCAAGCAAATATTAAATCGTGCCCTGTCATTGTATTTTCTTGCCGTGTCTCTGTTACGGCCTGTGAAAAAAAGGTGCAGAAAGGAGGGCATTCCCTAAGTCTAGTACAGAAGAGAGAACAGGATTGCAAGGATATGGAATTGCAGCACCTGGCAGCACAGGAGAGACCAAGATAGAACCTTGAATTGGCTTAAAGTGGGGGATTTTGTCACTTTGGACTTTAAGTCCTTGTGTCTTTGTTGTTGTGTTGTTGTTTGGGTTTGTTTTTTTTTTAAATTTCAGCATGTCCGGTTTTCTTCTAGAAACCTTTAAGGTCTCATGGACACATCTACTTCTTCCAGCAGAACAGACCAGACCCTGTGGCTTTTAGCATTTCACTGTAATAAGCAAATCGATTCAGTGAAATTTTTGTTAGGTGTAAGCTTGAGGTTTGGGGAGGATTGTCACTGAACACACACCCTTTTCTTTCTAAACCAAGCTTTCTGTTCCCATAGACCGCTGCAAGTGCAAGCCTGTCAAGGCCACCCAGAAGACCTACCTACGCAACAACTATAACTACGGTGAGAACAGCTGCTTGGCCAGCACCCAGCTTTTGAAAGGGAAAAATTTCATTGAAAAAGCTTGAGTTCCAAATTGCTGATGGACAATCCAGTGCTACTTATTACAGGAGGAAGATGTGGCCCACAACATTTCCAAATTAGAGGGATGGAGGGGATTAGCTTAATATGTCAGTGCAAGAGTGTCTCTGTTATCTCCGTATCAGATATTTGGGGTTCAGGCACTTTTTGAGTGTGAAAAGTGACGTGACCAAAATGACATTGTGGGCTGCTGTGTCTGAACTGCCTCTGGGATTTCCAGCTCTGATGTACTCAGCTTTTGCACATGTCCATGTTATGTCTTTCCTTGTCCAGACTGTCCCAGTCTTCCAGCATATCATAGGTCCAGGCTGCCACTTTTCTTCATACAGATTATTTCAAGCAGATTAGGCTGGTGAAGCCAGTGACTATTGCCACAGGAATTGAACAGTTGGGCCCTTCGTTTTTCTCATTAATCATATGAAGAGCCTTAGGGTCAGTGAACTTAAAGGCTTTATTTAAATGGCATCAATTGCATAATATTTATTAGGATACTGCATTTATAAAACTATTGTCAGACAGACTTCTTTTAAAAATAGTTGCTGTTAAAAGGTAAAAAATAACTGTATTTAAACATCATCTCAAGTCTATGGGACCAGATGGGATCCATCCTAGGGTAATGAGAGAGCTGGCAGAAGAGCTTGCCAAGCCGCTCTCCATCATCTTCCAACAGTCCTGGCTCACTGGGGAGGTCCCAGAGGATTGGAAGTTGGC
>JAYRBT010000002.1:1357096-1374807 GCA_036023395.1 Myiotriccus ornatus
GCTTGTAGCAAGCGTGGGTAGAGCCCAAGCGTGGGTAGAGCCCTCCTAGAATCTTCGTTCACGAAGCCTAGCCATGAATGTTATTATTATTTTTGAGGCCTACCAAAGGCTATATCTCATCTTAATGCTGCAGTTTAACTGGATCTGAAACAAATAGTGTATGAACGTAAAATATATTTGTGAATATCTTTGTATTACAAGTGAAGCTGAAAGAAATACGTTCTTCCAGGCTAGGAGTCAGATAGAAAAAAGCTTTTCTTGAGCTTCTGACACTACATGAAAACCTTGAATCTCCCCTCCCCCAAAAAACTAAAGAAAACACAAACCTGGGTTGATCTTCTAAAGCAGTGGGGTGACGGGGTCCATCACTATGATTCAGTGTCAGTGATTTCCTTCAAAGCACTGGAGAGTTGTAAAAGCCACACGTGCGTTCCTCTTCCTGCTTTATCCTAAAGTACAGCCTGAGACAGCAGTGTGATGGCTCAAGGGCAGCAGCCAATGGAACTTCATTGGACTTTTCCCTTAGTGCTGAGGAAGGACACCCAGCAGGAGGAGCTTGACACTGAGCAGTTGCTGAAAATCTACAGCTTTCCTTATTTATCCAGGCAAGAAAGGGGCTTTGTTGTTTGTTGTTTTTTTTTTTCACCCTCAAAGCGTAAAACAGATGCACACACAAAAAAATAAGTATACTGAGCACAGGCTCTTCAGAACTTTGCTTAAAATATTTACTTCTAAAAATCTGATGTTAATGTTACAAATTTTATTTACTTGTTTACCTGCAGCTACATCTACAATTTAAAGTGATGGATCTAGATGAAGAGATATAGGTATGAATATTTTACAATACCTAAGTAATAAGTTTGTAGTAGCTTTCAGTGTGAGTCTTTCCTGTAACTCCAGAAAGCAAATTCTCTCTCAAGTACTGTCTGCACTGGTGTGCTCATGGTCCAGTCTTCCTTGTTTATGGATCTCCTAAATGTGGGAAAACAGACCTTCGGTTCCTGCCTACTATAAAAGTCAGAGCAATACAGCTTTACAGCTGTTTTGTCCCTTTCCAAGACATGCCCCCCCTCATCCCCACCTTTGTAGTGTGCTATGGATCCCTTTCCCTAATGTTCTTCCCACAACTCAGGAAATGTTCCTGCTTTATCCTCTGCAAGCTTATGCTTTCCTGTTTCCCAGAAAGATGGTTGAGGGAAACTTCCAGCTGCACTGCAGCTTAACTACAGCCAACAGATACTTACATCTGTCTGTATAAATGGTAATTTTCTTGTTTGTTCCAGTGCAAGATTGCTTCCTTAACTTGAAACAGCAGGTACTTACTCTGTTTTCATTGAGATGTTGAAGTATTTATTTGTCGGGGTTTGGTGGAGTTCGTTTGGTTGTTTTTTGGTAAAGTTCAGCAGGACTCCAAAGGGTGGATGTACATCTCTTCTTGATGCAGGTTTAATTCCTGTGCTGTGAAGGATGTCAGGAATGGAATGTGAGGAAAATGCAGGTCAGAGCTCTGCATCACCCCAAGGTGAGGAGCAGCCCACGAGGGATGCATGGCTGGGAGCTCCATCTCCTACAGTATTTCTTTTTTTGCTACGCCTTTAAACGTGTCTTTCATAAAAAAAGACTTCTCAGAACTCCTTAATGCTTCTCAAACCTCTTCAGAATTAACAAAAGTAAGCTTTGGAGAGTGTTTTTTCCTCCCCAAGGCAGTTAGCGTTTCTGCCCACTTTAGTTTTCCCGACAGCTTACTGAGTTTTCGGAAATGTCAAACTCCTTCTAGAAGACAGGACAACAGGTTTTATTTGACCTGAGTGAGGAAAGGCAGAACAGCTCAGGGAGCTTTACTGGGTGCTTATTAAACTTTCTAATTACTGTTTAACCCATATAAACCTCTCAGCTACTGTACAAATATTTTGAGGGTTGAGCTGATAGTGGGAGATTAACTGCCTCTGCCTGGAACAAGTGTGTTATTAAATGTGGTTCAGATCTTGCATATTTAATAATGCAATTAATGCCATAAAAATCGTTCCCAGTCTCCTCTGGGTTTCTTAGCCTTAAATGCTGAGCTTTCCACTCTTCAAGTGTGTTACAGTTTCTCTAAATCACCAGCGGAGAAAAGATGTTTGTATTGATTTAATCCACGCATGTGGAAGATGAAACATCTCATGCTCACAGTATGAAGAACCACATTTTACAAAATCTTGTGGCTTAGTTCTTGATGTTCTTCTCTCAGCCCTGGTGCTCCTCGATGGGCGTTTTCCCCACTTAGACAATACCACAACACACTTTCTGGAGGAGTCCCAGAGGTCAAGTTGGCCCAGCGGTTTTAAGGCAATCACTGATGTTGCTAGCACTAACATGAAAAAAACAAGGTAAATTCACATGATCTCATCTGCTTTTTAAATATCTGGTCTATGAGTGTGGGTGTGGGTTGGAAGGGACCTTAAATATCATCTCATTCCAAGCCCCTGGCACAGGCAGGAACACCTTCCACCAGACCAGCTTGCTCATAGCCTCATCCAGTCTGACCTTGGACACTCTCAATTAGGAGTGAAAAGGATGATACTTGTTCAAAGAAAATGTTGTGGTTTCCTTACTGTTGCTCTATACATTTTGCATTATTGTGGGTCTCTGCAAAATTCACTCCCCAGTGTGCTCACAGATGTGCTTGGGATGCCCTTTTCACTCCGTGCACATCACTGTATTTATGTGGTCCTACCCTTTTCCCCCATGCTTTGAGGATGTCTTCTCCTCCAATGCCTGCCTTGCCAGCTGACCACCCCCAGCCAGGACCAGAGCAGTGCTTGGGTCAAATGGAAATTTACCTTTGCTGTTACTGCACTTGCCACTGCCGTTAAATATTTACTATTATTACTAAAGCAGCTTTACTATTAGAAACGAGACTGTAGGTGGTGTTTTGGGACCCAGGAACCTGGAAATTAACTGACTTCCATGTGTTACTTGCAACCACCTCCTCTTGCTTTCATCCTGCAGCTTTTGGCTAATGGGGGGACATGTGCAACTCTAAGGGAGTTTTTCCCACAGAGCTGAATCACAGAGAATATTTGAGCTTTTCTGTCTTGCAACATCTCTATAAATTGTCTTCCTGGTTTTTATTTCTAATACATTATTTACGATGAGTAAGAAGTAATTAAAATACTGACACTGCTCAGATGCACTTCGTAGGTAAGGAAACATCATGTTAAATATTTAATAAAGCTATTTAAAAGCCAAATTCACGATCACATAGCGCCATCTGTCACTAGGCCTCTGCAGCTGCACAGGACAAGGGCATTTCATTTTTTAGAGAACTAACATAACTCTTGCCAGCACTTAAAAATAACTTCTTCAGGGGGAAAAATTGAAAAGGCAAAGGTTTCACAGCTCTCATTTTGCAGGGTGTTTGGTAACAGTGCATCCATCTGCACACAGAGCAACCTCAGGTTGGTTCCTGTTTTTCTAGGTTTTTATCCAGTTGACTGCTGGGCTCTGAGCATCTGGGTGACATGGCCTCGTGTAGGAGCACAGCTCTTGCCTGTGGGTATGTGCCTCCTGACTTTCAGGTGGCTCGGGCTCATTCCCAATGACTTTCCAGGGGGGTTTTCTAAGCATCTACCTGGGAGGCTTGTTCATAGTTGCATGCTTAGTAAATGATTGGCACAGAGAAGTCATGGGTGAAGCATTAACTCTCTGGTGGGAATGATTTGGTGAACACAACTGCCAGTTTCAAATATTTATATCCTGTGGTGCTACCACTGGAATGTTTTGATCAAATCCACTGCAACATAAAAATTTAATTCAAACTCCTCAAGTAATTTTGCCTACTTCACCATTATCTGCCAGAAGTCATTTGAAGTTGCAGTTGTATTAGCTTGAACTCAAAACTAGAACACAACTAACAATTTTTATCTTGTTTTGTTGCCCCCACACTTGGAGGTATAAAGAAAATAGATAAAGCAAACCGGGCTGGACACCACATTCACAACCAGAAAGCTAAAAGGTGGGTCACAGGAGCTGCTGAAGGGTGAGAGCACAGCTTAAATCCCATGTGGGTGCTTAGAGCTTGGTAAGATCCCGAACATCACTGAGAACATCTTCTGCTCTTCTACAGTGAGATGGACACTGGGCTCAACACAGCTGGAAGAACTGTGTCCTGCACATGCTCTCCTGCTGAAGAATTCCATGCTGTAAGCTTTGCCTGTGACAAAGCTGGCAAATTAAGCCTGGCCTCAAGAAGTTTGACTATTTCAGTAATTGTGGAAGGCCAGGAGAAGAAAAGGGCATCGATACTTGCTCATCCAGAACTGTGCACATTGGCTTATGTGTACACACAGTCTGGGAAGCAGTGAGTATTCCCTGCTGTTACCTGCTGGTGGTTGTGCTACTTAATTCCTTGCAGCAAATGAAACCTGGAATGAGATGGAGAAAGCAGCAGGGTTTCCTTGTTGTGTTGCAGCATCCCCACTGGCAAATCTGGCAGCACTGAATGGACGTGGTCCCTTGTGCCATATTTGGAGCCAGTTCCCTCTGACAGAGGATGTGTGAGCTGCCTGACGTGGCTCCAGAGGTGGGCAACCTGCCCACCAGGGATTGGTTTGTCACTGCATTGCTCTGCTGCACAAAGCTCAGATGTTTTTCTTTCCATTTCTTGCCCCTTCTGACACTTCACTGGGGCTGGGACATGGGAAGTGTCCTGGGCAGAGCTGCCTGCTCTGGTGTCTGAGTTGCCTGTTCCACTGGAGGCAACACCCGTCCCAGGTATGGGCAGGGAAGGGTCACATTGTGAAAAAAGACAGCAAAGCTTTTAAAAACCACCCCTGTGACACAGGTGCTAAATGTGTCACACACATCTCCCAGCCAAGAAATGCTTTTAAACACATGCTGAGTTGAAGCAGATAAACTACATACTCCCTGATGTGCACGGCAAAGTAGAAATGCACTTCCTTGTATAAATATAGTTAAATGTGCTCTTGAATGCTGCTCTCTGTGAGTCACTTATGTATTACTGAAAGGCCACAGATAGAGTGATGTCATCACTAAACAAGAACCAGGACTGAAAAAAATGCCTTATAAAATAATAATAATCCTCGTAATGACAGCAGAGCTCAGGTGCTCACTGCAGCCTGGTCTGTCAGCAGAGGTCAGCACAGCCCTCCGTGCTGCCCAGCCACTGGCTCGCAGGATCTCCTCCCAGAGCTGTACAGGGAGCTGTGATTTCTTTTTTCCCCCTCTGGAAATGGGCTTTTGAACACGTGAGAGCAGAATTATTATGCAGACGTCTGCAGTTGAAAGGAAGACAATCGCCACATCACCAAAAAGTGTACTGTTTGAGGTTTAATGAAGGTTTCTTGTCCACCTCCCCCCAGAATGGACACTTTATAGTTTAAATTATTTATAGGTCTATTACAGAATAATCAGTACTAAGTACATATGCATACACAGAACACAATAAATTATGTATCTTCCCTTAATATTTCATGAGTAAGAGCCATGGCATGTATTGATTTTATTTAGACCTGAGTTCAAGAGAGCATTTAAACACACTTCTATTTTTAAATCCACGAATCATCATAATGGGACTGTTCAGGTGCTTTCAGTTAGATATATATTTAACAACCATGCTGAATTTGAGCCATAATGATAATCAGATTAATATTTTGAACCAGTGCCCAAGGAAGCCAGTGGGAGCTATTTAATCAATTTTACTGGACTCTCGGAGTAAGATTAATTTTTTAATATGTGTGTATATATATATATACATTTAGTGAAGGAAATTGAAGGTAGACCTTCACTGAGAAATTGAAATTTGTCTGAGCCTGGAATCACCTTATATCATCATGGATTTCAGTAGCAATCTGAGAAATCAAGGCAAGATGTGTTAAGTAACTCATTCCTCTATTGCCTAGCACGTGCCACCTTGAAGGGTGAACATGAGTAACAGGAACTCATTTTTACCTAATGAAATCAAAAGCTTTTTTTTTTTCCTGTGCTGAAAGATAAGGGAAAAGTAAGCTGTTGGGTTTTTTTTTTAGGACAAAATGCTCAAAAGCACTTCTATAGTACAAGAATTTAAATCTCACTGGCAGACTGGGGGCTCTGAGCCAACCGGGAGATGGCTTAGCCTGAACCACCTGGGAAGATTAGGACTTCCAGCTGTTTTCCTGCAGAGATGTCCATGCTGTTGAACTGGCCTAATCACCACAACAGTTTACATTTGGGGCATTTTGCTTATCCTGAATGTAGGTTTTAACTATGTGCTCAGTCTTTTCCAAAACAGTGGTTGGGATACATTTATGTCTTTAATGGAGAGGTCAGAAAGGACCAATAAGTCTTGTCAAGAAAGCACTTGCATTAAATTGGTTGTTTAATTTGGGCCTGATGGAAGCACTAAGGAAGCTGTACTGTCTAGAAAGAATCTGCCATACAAACATTAGCACACACCTTATTTTCTTGGTCTTGTAGAAAAAAAAAATCAGATCACAACACCTGTGACTCTGCTTTGAGCCTTCCATTTCTTCTGCAGAACATATCTAAAATTTCACTCTGGAAAATTTGGCTACAAGTAATATCATCACCCACAGGAAAACATAAAAGAAATCCAGGCATAACCTAAAAGCCTAATTAACTGATTTTCATTAAATTACTTTTCCTTTTTTCCTCTTTTCTTCCTCCAGGACATAGGCAAAGCTGGTGATATTAATATTTGCAAACTACAAGGTGACTGTGCTTCTCTCTTTAGGTTTTTGTGACTAAGTAGTAATAATTGTCAATGTGTCCCTCTGAAAACATCCTATGTGAACTGGCTCTTACGAAAAAGCCTGTGTTTTGTTCCTTTATTGTTATTACCATCAGATATCAATAGCAAGCTGTACTGGGCTACTGTTTATTTTTATAACCCAGTGTTTGTAGTCGAGTCTGTATGTTTGCTCACGTGTTAATATGGATGTAAGTATTGAACCATTCTGGGTAAAAACCTTCACCTCTAACAGATCTTTAGTATTACTGTGCTTTGCTTCCACAAGATGTTCTTGCAGTGAACTGAAAAAATCCGTGCAGATCTTACCTGTGGTTCTAAAGTTCAGGAGTTGATTGTTTCCCGCTGCTGTAAGAATGAAGTTATATTGGGGTGGTTTACTGTGTGTTAAGAAAAAAGTAATTTTCAAACTGTGGCCACCAAATTCTGAACCTCTGATGGGTCCCAAGCCACCCTCCTCAAACTGTGCCTCTGTATCGCTCAGCCATAACATCTGAGATCCAGAAAGAACCCAGCTACTGAGACTAAACGTGGTGGGTTTTTTCAGTTGGATAGGCCAAGTTCATGGGATTTAAATGATACCATGGCAATGTTTAATCCATTTCCACTTCCCCAGTCTTTTTATTTCCTAAGAAAATCCAGGGACTGTTATTTATTATCTCATCTGAAAAGGGCAGAAGGCTCATTATTTTTCACCTACCTGGAAGGATTTAGAATTTGTGGAGTTCACAGAGTAGCAAATATTTAGTGGGTCTCCATATCAAGCTGCAACTTTCTTCAATTCACTTCCATAGATTAAGATTTTTTGGTTTAGATTTCAAGGATTTATTTCATATGTCAGTAGCTGTTAAACATCCTGCAGGAGAAAATCTCAAAAGACATCGATTTGTAGATAGAGTCCTTTTTATCTGGGGCAAAATACAAAGACCTGCAAGCAAGCTAATATTTAATTGTATTATCTAATGGCATAAAAATTTAGTTAGAGCTCTCTTTAATAAAATAAATTTGGAGTCTCATATGATAATTCTAAAATTAGATCAAGCCACACCTTATGGCTGTCAGTTCACTTCATGTGATGAACCAAGAGCCTTGAACGTTTCCTGCAGAAATGCCCTTTTATTTCTACTTCGGGGTTATGAGTTGAAAAGACTTTCTGAGATATGGCCAAACCTGGTACATTGTTTAAATCACAATTTCTTTTACAGTCTTCCTTCTAACAAAGGAATTGCTGCAGCTGTTTTGGAGCAGCAGATATACAGCATAATGGAAAGTGCAGAATGCTTAGGGAAGGAGCATGAGAACAGAGAGAACTTACAGAGGTCCTGCTCATGGCAACCCTGCTCAGAGATGCCTAGAAGTGAGCGGTCTGACCCCTACCTTCAGCAGGTGCCAGTGCTCATGAGTTTGTCTCCACCTCCTCTGAGCCCATGAAGGCTTTTCACCTTCACAAAGTCCTCTGCCAGTGAGTTCTGCAGATCAACTGCATCTGTTCCCATAAAGATGCCTCCTGCTAGGCAGAGAATAGCCTGAGGCTCATGTGGCTGGTAGATCCTGTGTAAATCCTGGCTGAAGGCAGGGAGAGCTGCCCAGTCACTGATGATAATGCCAGTTCCTGAATTTCGGCTTAAGACTCGAGCTTTAGGCTCCTACAATGGGAAGCTTTTCTGATTTCCACAGCAAGAACGATGGAATGAAATTCATGGCTGAGAAGGTGCAAGGAACAAAAATGAATTCTAGCAAGTGGTAAAATATATGATCTTATGGTGTCAGGCTGGAAACGCAGGCTCTGCATCTGCTACCAAGTGTCCGTGTAACCCTGATGTGCCCATCTGGAAAGGAGATATAAATGTTATTGACCTAGAAATGACACAGCTCCCAGCAGGTGGGCACAGGCTGCCTGACACACTTTGATGTCTTTGTCCTCACAGCAGCTTTGGAGGATGAGATGGTGACTTCGGAGCGCCTTTGATGCCAGCCTGGCATCTTAACGATTGAGCTGTTCTGCTGTGCTTCTCCAGCCAGCCATTTCCTGTGGCATGAGCCTTAATTCGTAGTTGTCTGCAAGTGTTTTTTAAGAGCAGAGTGAAGCTGGTGTTAGAGGAGAAGCATGTTTGCCTGTTGGGCGGCAGCAGCTCAGATACCTCAGTACTGCGGTTGTATTTGATGGTGCATGTACTTTGCTTCAGGAAAGCTGCCAAATGGCATTCTACTCCTACATCAGAGCTCTATGCAGATGAAAAAAAAAAAAGTGAATTTCCACACGCTTTTTGGCCACAAAAGTGCTTGCAGGTCTTTATGCAGCTTCAGCAGGCTGGGATCAAGGCCTGGCTCAGACCAAAAAGAACCATTGGGGCTGATGTTGTCTATGCTGAGTAGAGGCTTATCATGGGGCTTAGAAAAGGGTGAAGGTTCCCCAGCCAAGTGCCCTAGGACTAAAGGACAGAATTACAGTCTGATCCCCAGCTCATGACCCCAGGAAGGGGCAGCTTTCTCCTAAATGTTTATGTAGAGGAATTTTTCAACTCTTTGTCATGATTCTTCTTTAGCCTCCAAGTCTGGTGTGGCAGTCCTGGGACCAGCTGCAGTTGGATCAGGCTTTTCTCCTATTTCAAAGGTTAGAAAAACTCTCTCATTTCTGTTTCGTTAACCTTGCTTATGGTCTACTTTTCTTTCTGCAGCAAGTGGAAGTCCATGAGTCCCCAGCCACGCAGATAATTTTTCTAGGTTTGTTTCTCAGTCTCACTGAGTGTAGATCCACTGTCCTAACATCAGTGGCTGATTTTGAATTCTTTTGGCTCTGATCTAAAGCCCACTGAAGGTCATAGAGGTTTTCCCAGCATGTTTAACACTACCCAGCTTCAAAGTATTACTTCCCTCTCGACTTGCCACCACACATTCCTACAGGATAACTTGCCCTTGCCTCATCATTCGGACTGCCCAGCTGTTGCTTAGCTACAAGACTCTGTGAGAGCCCAAGCCATAGCAGAGTGGGCACTGAAGCATTTCAAATACGACAAGACCCAAAGGATGCTCATCAGTGGATGTGCAGGTATATCACAGGTTCTGAAATCTGAGGTTTCAGTGGCCATGGCTGTGACCTTTGAGCTTACACAGCTCTGGTTGTTGCCACCTCGGCTTTTGCTGGAACCAGCTTGTTTGCAGACTGTGGCCAGAGACACCAATTTTAAGGAATGTGAGTGCTTTGCGGGAAATTGCTAAATGAAGGCCCTGGAAAGAGGGAAATGGGATAGGAAAGGAGCTCCTTGTTGCTGAGAGGAAAAGCTGTGATTGTCAGGGTTAAGCCCTGGTTACTGGAGTCAGGGTAAGTGATGCACTACCAATGTAAACAGCAGAACTGGCCAGAGCTGCTATGTATGAATTGATCTGTCTCTGCAACAATGACACTTTGCAGCTCTTCCCTGACAGTTTGCATAAGGGACTTGTTTTATATCTCCAGAAACTGGGATTGCATTTTTGCAGCCTCATACAAATGAATGCCACCGATTGCCCAGGACACGTCCTTGGTTCCCACAGCAGCTATGTGGGAAAGGCACAGCACTGTGCTTCCAGCAACATTAATAGTCTGGAGGTGAGTGCTCAGCTCGACAGTTGAATTTAATACCAGTTCATCTGAATGCAGGAGAAAATTTCTCTAAACCTGTAGCAGCATCTGGTAGGGACTCACTCTTCAACTCTGTGGTGACTGTGGCTGTGGCTAATGTGGAGAGGTAGCCTGGAGAAAACTTTTCTTGAGGTTCAGTTGCCTTCAGTGTGAGTCAGCAATAGGAAATAAAGATAAGAGCCAGCAGCTGAACAGCGCTAGACCATCCCCAGAGGTTGGAATGGCATCGTGCTCAAGAGCTTCCTTGGAGCAAATGATCATGTTGGTCCATAGTTGAAAAGCAACCAAGTTCCTGTCTACACCTCCGGTGTGATGCCAGACCAAGGGGACCTGTGGCAAGGCGAGGATTGCAGTTTTGCTCTTCATCTTCTTTTTCTCCAAAGATTGCTCTTGGTGTTTGCGTTAAAGGTGTGAGCTCATGGAGACACCACAGCTGACCATACAAGGGGACAACTCTTTTTCATCCCCTGTTTTATGACAAGGAAACAATATGAACAAAACCTGATCAGTTAAGAAGAGAGGAGTTCACTACAAAATATTGTACACTGGATTACTGGTCCATTTACGGTGACACAGCCCTACTGAGAAAATGCACATCAAGGGTGACTCACAATGTTGTTATTTCTTCTTGTTAACAGCTATTTAACTTTAACATCTATGTAAGCAGCGAGGAACAAACCCCTCCTGGGAAAGTGTTAGTGCTTTTTGATCCCTAAACTCAAAAGCAAGAGAAGCTCTCAGTGAAAGACTCAGTGATGTGCCTAATCTTTGCAGAGCTACCTCTGGAAAACGGAAAATCCCCCAAAACTCACAATCAAGTGGGACCTAGTAAGATACCACATTAATGTATGGGAACTCAGCTCATGGGACATAAATGGGGTTGTTCTGACACCAACAAAAGAGACGAAATTTGAAAATAACCTGGAACACTGCCCAGATTTTTCACTTTGTTTCCTGTGTACTCACTGGCCTGTTACTTCTAAACCCATGCTGCCTCTCACTTAGCAGTGGAGTTGTGCCCAGGTAAAGACACTGCTTGTACACTCGTTAAATATTAGTTTTATAATGCATATCCATTCTTTGGTCCCAGGGTATCACTTGCAGCAAATTATTCTGCTGTGTTATGTTGTCTATTGATCACTCTTTTTTGCCTTTTACCTTTGTTGTTGTTGTTCTTTTTCCTGTCTCTTGCAGGAAATGGTGCCAGGCCATTAGGAAACTGAATTAATAAACCTTCATATTGATTTTTCTTGACCATATAGCTGACGTTATCGAGCAAGGACCTTGCCTTGAGCTGTGCAGAAGGGGTTTTGCTAAGCACTTGACAGCTCTCCTCATTCCTTTGCTTCATTACCTTCCCTCTCTTTCCTACCTCATCATTTGCAAGAGGAGGAGATGCTTAAAACCATTATGTAGAGTCATTTCATTTCACTGTCAGGCTCCTTTCTCCAGCAGCCACACAAATGATGGGATTTTTCTTTCTTTTCACTCCAGAGGTACACAAACAGATCAGCCCATTTGCTAAAAGCCTCAGCACTGACACCACGGTATCCATGGCAACGCACCAACCTGCGCAAGCATCTGCAGACACTTCAAAATACCAAGCGATGACAAGGAGTTGCTTCAGACAATGGATGTTTATGGGTGTCACAACCATCTGAAATACTTCTCTCTCCACCCATCAGCTCCTTGATTATAAGGTGCTTTATATTTTTCTTGCAGGTCCTTTGTTAGAATCCGTGATTCAAGGCAGAATTAATCCCTGTTTTGATGTTCGTTTGCTTGGTTTTTTTTTTTTTTTTCACTTAGATGACTGGCTGAGGTACCTCATGGGAATGAGCACCCCAAGCTCTGCTGTTAACCTTCCTCTTTTAACTGAGCTGGAGTACAGGCTCTTCAAGTGATAAAATCCAAAGTTGTAATTGAAAAAGAAGTGGTCTGTGTCAGCTAACTAACGGAGCTGGTTGTGTGAGTGCTCGCCTGAGTGGTGATTTGCCACAGCATGTTGCATGAGCTACTGCTTTCCTATAGTGATGATAGATTTATTAAGATCCAATGAACCATTTTTGAGGAATGTTTTAAGTTTATCCACCTGCTGGCATAGCAGAGACTGTGCTACTGTGTTTACAGATTCTGGTCTTCACCAAACCTGTAGGTTGTTCAGCTCTGCTTTCAGGAGATAACATTCAGGTGCTCAGGCTGCATATCTGAAGCTGGCTGCAGAAAATGTATCAGTTCATTAGACCAGGCACTTACCTGCAAAAAACATCTGTAATTCAGACTAAGGAACTGCATCTAGAGCACTGATAGATGGTTAAGTCCTGTGCTGATGGTGACCATGGGTTAGGAGCAGTTTTATAACACAGCAAAAGAGCAGGAAGTCTTCAGGCATTCAGGGGCATCCTCCTCAAATCAGGGAAATGTTTCTACCTCACTAACATGTGATGGGTGTGCTTATCAATCAGGTTGAGGCCATTCTCAAAACTAGACTGGACAATTGCATGTGTTGTTCACACAAAGGCTGAGTGCGAGGCTGAGTTTGAGGTTTGGTAATGGGAAAGAGCCCAAGTACATTGATGCTTAACCTCCAGCCACAGCCTCATTCTGTCTGTAATGTTTCCGCTCTCTTAAGAAGTAACATTGGTGTTTTATTCACAGAAAGGCAGAAAGAAATACAAAGCCCAAACCCAAGATGAACTATGTTGTCCCATATTATGATGTTAACTTAATTAGGCTAATCTGTTTTCCGCTGATGGTTTAAGCTTTAGGCTTGGAAAAGGCAGTAGCATTTACATGTTTGAACACAAGAGGAGCATATTAAAAAGCCTTATCAAAATTCCACATTAATAAAACAAGCTATCAGTGCATCAGAGCACTGATGAGCTTCCATGTGCAAGCATGCAAGCATCATAATAGATTCTTTGTAAGGTCTTTAATCCTCAGTAGCTACTGTTGGAAAAACTCAGACTTTTCCCTAGAACAGGAAATTAAATCTCAAAAATAATACATCTCTTGTGTTCTGTCCAGTTTGACTATTCAGTAACTTACACATTATATTTATTTTGAAAAGCAGATTTTTCATATGGTTGCCTTTCAGATGCAATGTGTGAGATTTCACGACTTAAAAACTTAATGTGTGTTCTGTTCATCTTCTGTTTGATCCTGTAAGTAGGCAGCAGACAGTTGTTGGTTTGTTTGTTTGTTTTTTCGTTTTTTAAATTTCATTAGAAGACATGGTAAGACTGACTGCTGCAGTAGTTTTATTCCCACAACTTTTAAGAGAAATAAAGAAGGCAGTGTTTCTAGCAGTGAGATGCTAGAGATGGCAAAACAGACAACCCAAGTTCAAACTTGCATTTATTACTTCCTGGCAATCACCATTCACTGTTATAATTAGAAAATAACAAGAGCAACAAAACATATTTTCCTAGAGAGTTTGGGTTTTTTTTTTCCTTCTTGGGGAGATAGAAACTTAATAGCTGAAATGTTGTTCTGTGCCCCAGAAAATGGGTTAAAGCAGTGAAAACTGGTTTAGGTAAAGAACATTCTACAGCTGAATTGTGCAGGGATCAATACTCCTCTTGCTTCCTTTTGGGTACGTTTATGATTCCTCCTGTGAGATGTCTCTTACATGACAAGCCTGACACCCAGCTTTCTCCTCTTCAGCAAAGGAGTCATCCCCACAACCAAGATGTCACAGAGCCTCAAGAGCTGAGATGAAGAAGTACCTGGGTTAGGTAAATGCCGGGGGAAGAAACTCTGCACATAACCATGAACTCTGTAAGGGAACTCCACCATCCCTTTTTCACACTGGCACATTGTCCTTTGCTTTCAATTACAGCAGTGAAAAATGAAGACAATCCCTGGAATACATTCTCTACTGCAATTCTAGTCTCCTTGTATCCCCAAGAGCTGGTGGCACAAGTATTTGGTACTCTCTCTCTGCTTTCAAATTATTCTACTTCTCATGCAGAGACTGGCTTTTGACACCAAAAGCATTTAGCAAATTAGAGTGTAGCTCCCGGAATCTAATTCTTCCATCATAATTCATATGGGTACCTACTGTCCCTTGGACAAAAAGACATAAAAGATAACTAAATCTACAAAGGCAGCTTTGCTCTGGTACAAGTCCTTCTACTGGGCCAGATCTCACCTTTGCTTAAAGCTTTCCTGTAGCAACCTGAGGCATTTACATTTATAAATAAGTAATACCTTCAAATAATCTTTGACAGGGAAATGATGGGAGAGGCAGAAAAAAGAAGGCTTTTACATGGAAATGTTACTGGAAATGAGTTGATGAGATACAGTTGGGTTTCTTGTCTTAAACAGAAACAAAATTGAGTGTAGTTCGTGATGCAAAGCCAGGGTAAGTACATACTATTTTCAGTGGAAGCTTTTGCTTTGCTTAGTGGTTGATAACCATTTGAAGGCGCTTTTCAGTTCACTTTTCTTCCCCATTGCCTCCTTTGGGCACTAGAGGGACCCTGAAGTTTTCCAACCCATAGAAACAACTCAGGAATGCCGAGGCGGGAGCGCTGCCTTTCCCGATCACCTTAGCTTAGGTGTTTCCAAGGGGAAAGGTGGGAAAAATCTGCTCAACTGCTTGTTGAACATACCCACAGACTGCTAACGTGTCACTGGGAAAAGTGTGCAAAGGGGCTGTAGCCATCCTTTCCATTGTTTCATCATGCACACTGGTGCTTGCAGCTCTTCCCATCATCAATAAATAAGAGCTGACTTTGCCTTGACTGCTCTGTTTGCTCAGCTAATGTTGTGACACTGGCACCAAGGCTTGAGTCACTGCGTTTTTGAGAAATTAAATGTTTCCTTCTCCAGCCTGAAGTGATGCCAAACACCTAAGTTGCCACTGCTGCAGCTCAAAAACCTGCCAGAGGAGAAGTGGCGGATTGTTGTTTTAACTGTATAGAAGGAGAATATGTATTGACACAAATCCCTTTTAGAACAATATTTTCCAGACACAGTTTCAAATGAATCTGTTCTAAAGAGGGCTATAGGCAATGTCATTCCTTTTTCTTTTAGCAGGCAGGCAAAAAAAATCCTCTGCATTCGACTTACTAGACCTCCATATAGAGATCCATAACTCAGCATGTCAAAGCTTTACTATAAAGCTCATGGTTTATGAGGTGATGTAAGAATCTATTTTTCCTTTGTACAAAAAAATCTTTCCCCACTATCTCTTAGTGGGATGATGCTTTTTGATCTCTGCATGAATATTTCTAATAAAAATACGTGCATGCATTTTAACATCTCAATAACATGAATTAAAAGAATTTTTCGTGTCTTAAAACGTCTAGTGTCAACACTGTTGTTGAATATTTAATGTGAAGTATAATGTAATTTGACTAGCTAATTATCTCGGGGGAAATGGTGGCTGCCACATTGTTTTTTCCTGTGTTTATTTTTCATCATCTTTGATGATTGTTTAAAGGAGAGATGGAACTGAATGACTAACTTCCAAGACTCGCCTTCTCTCTCTCTCTCTGCAGACTGCTGCTGAACAGACAGGCTGCTGCCATGCTGCATCTGAGTCAGAGGCATTGATTCCTCCATGGCACATGGAATATTCTGAGCTTTTCTCCGGTTAGTTACATCACCCCTCTGATCTCTAGGAATCTATATGGACAGTGCACAGTCTATTTACTGCACAAGTGTCTTTCCATTAAGACAACTCTTCATTTCTTCCATGATACCCATAACAGTACTTGTTTCCAACAAAAATATAAGATGTCTGTCATTCCCTCCCCCTTTTTTTTTTTAATAACGTAAGCTTTAAATGAATCTAATTTCCATTCAGATGAAGTGTAACTTCTCCTTGATCAACTCAACTGCTCATTCCCTCTCAGGGTTCCTTCTGATTAGGCTTTATGTAAGCCTGCATTCTCATTATCTACATGGTGAGAGGAAGGGCTTGCAGGGAGAGATCCATCAAGGTCTTTGCGTGGACACGTAGGCCTCCAAGGGCAGGCACAAACAGAAAACAGCAGGGGGAAGGCACTGCTGATCCTCAGGGTGCTGGGGACACTGGTGCACTTTGCTTATGCCCTGAACCAGTGTCTTTCCTCCAGGCAGCCTGAGAGAAAGACTGACTGCAGCAAATCCATTTCCTCTGACAGCATCTCCTCCAGATGGATATATATCAGCAATGGTGAGTAACCAGAGGGGAACATGATGGGTTTGTCCTCTTGGCAAGATTCTGCTCCCTTTGCACACCACTGATTTACAGATGACATGCAAGAAAAGAGCAGTGGTAGGAAGTTCTCTCAAAGAGCTTGAGAAGGGCTCAGGAAAGCGACTGGAAGAAATGTCTGTAGCCTTGACTCACAGCTTCAGACCTTATAACGGAAATTTCCTGGTTTACAAATACATAAAAGTACTTAAAATAATTTGGCATTCTCTAGTCACTTCATTAACACTGACGTGCCATTAATGTGGAATATAATCCAATGTAGTAGTTGATGAGGAATGACCATCTCTGTATGACGAAACAGAAGCAAAGGTGGGACCTTGGCTATCCTGAATCTGTTTTGACCACTCAGACACTTATGGCTCAAATATAAATAAAAATAGCAATATTTATCTTTACTGGATCCCCTTGGTTTCAAAACATTTTTTTAGGTTAATACAGGCATGAGATACTTGGAATTGCTGGTTAAGATTCTGATAGACTGGCTTTTTGAACACGCATTTTTAACAAACCCAACAGACTAATTTGTTTAGGAAATAGAAGAGGTAAGAAAGCACCATTTTACTCTTTCATCTCCAGCACAGGGAACTGAAACGACGTTGTGCTGGCTAGAAGAGGTGAGACGAGCTAATGCTATAGCTCCATCATATCAGTGGCATTGCAAGAGGGATGACTTTGGAATATAGAAGCTGTAACTGATGTTCTGAGGGGCTGAGCAAAAAGTTCATTCGAGAATCTGGTGACAAAGTAATAGGATATCTTTTATTGCCAGATTCCAGGAAATGGCTGGATAGCTCAGCCCTAGGAGACCAGTGTGGCAGCAGCGCAGTGTGCCATAGACCCGTTTTTTTTCACCGATCTCACCATTATTCGCTCTCTTTCCCTAGAGAAAAAGGAGGAATTAGACTGAGCTGGGACTTGCAGCGCTAGAAGACCCAAACGAAATCAGGTAAGGGGCTGTCGGGCTGGTTCTCTAGCGGGGGCAGGGCAGCGCCGACCGTCCCGCAGCCTGGGTGTCTCCGCAATGCAGGGGCCGGGGCGGGGCGGCAGCGAGGGGCCGCTCCCCTCCGCCGGCGCGGGGGCCGTGCGGGCGCGGCGGGGCGGGGCCGGGGGCGCGCAGGCGGCCGCGTCCC
>JAYRBT010000002.1:1374907-1395451 GCA_036023395.1 Myiotriccus ornatus
CTCCCCGGGCAGCCTATCCCAAAGCCTGCCCGCCCCCCTTATTTCCCTCTTTCTCCCCTCTTTTCCCCTCACGCCCTCTCCCCTCACCTCCATCTCGCCGCTCTCCTCCGCCCCCCCCGCCGCTCGGGCCGCCTCACGCAAGCCCCGCCCTTCCTGTCCCCTCACGGCGCCCCTTCCGCCGCGGCCACCACAGAGACGAGGCGCCGGCGGGGGCGGGCGGTGGCTCAACGGCGGCGCCGATCCCCTCGGGAAGGGGTTCGGGGCGCTGCGGGGCGACCCGCGGGGCCCCCTCGGAGCGTCTAAGGGGCCGCGGGAGCGGCCCGGGCGGGCGGCGGCGCGCTGGAGGACCGCGCCGGGCGCGCTGGAGGACCGGGCCGGAGCGGCACCGGAAGCGCTGCGGGGCGGGGCGGGCTGAGCCGGGCACGGCGCTGCGCGGGCGGCGGCGCGTCCTCCCTGTGGCCGTGGGTGCCGCCGCGTCCTCCCTGTGCCCGTGG
This sequence comes from Myiotriccus ornatus, assembly GCA_036023395.1. Taxonomy (NCBI): domain Eukaryota; kingdom Metazoa; phylum Chordata; class Aves; order Passeriformes; family Tyrannidae; genus Myiotriccus; species Myiotriccus ornatus. The sequence continues at coordinate 1,375,402 of JAYRBT010000002.1, forward strand.
GTGCCGGCGGCCGCCGCGGCGCTCAGGTAAGGGCCGGGCCGAGCCCCGTGGGAGGCGGGACGGGCGGGGCGGGGGCGCGGGCAGGGGCCCCGGCCCCGCGCGCTCCCTGCCTCAGTCCCTCGGTCTGCGGCCACGCTGCGGTCCCGCACCGGAGTTGGCCGCGGGTCGCCCCCGCCCGACCTGCCGGAGGTAATGGGAGGGATAAAAGCCCCCGGTAGCGCCCGTTTTACCTTCGTAGGGGCAGCTGCCTCCGAGGGCTCTGAGCATCTCCGGGCTGTAAAAGCCCTTCGGGGATGTGACTTTCTGTCCTCTCCTGCCCCCACCCCTAAGCTCCTCTAAGGGGATCTGCGCGGCTGAACAAAGAGCGTTGTGTGAGGCGAGGGGGTGCGAGGGCTGTAAGCGCTGTTAATTTGCATCGGGGAGGCGGGGAGGGGGGGAACACCCTGAAAGATAAAAGGTTCTCTGTGTTCCCGATGGTTCTGCATCGGCCGCAGATCCCGTGAGGAAGCAGCCGCGCAGGGGAGGCCGGCGGCGAACAAAGCCTTTTTATGTAAGAAAATGATTTAAAACGTGCCCCGCTGCAGGTGGGAGCCGCGGGCGTGTGCCGGGCTCTGGTGCTGCGCCGACCCACCCCGGTCTGCCCTGCACACCCACCGAGGCACTCACTCCCACCTGCCCCTCGGATGAGATGTGCTCCTGGAACACCTTCGGGAAGGAAGGGGGTGTGCCGCATGTCGGGAGGGTTGCTCTCCCTGTGTAAGATACCGGCATGGATAATTTCCCCGTGCAGGAATTTTCAGTTTTCCTCTAAATAATGATATTCTTTTGTTTTGCTGGTGGGTTTTCATGTAGGATTCTTTCTGAGGTGAAGTAGGTGGCTTTCACATGTAAGTGGGCATTAACACAGGGTCATGTAGTAGAGTAGGGTGCATACATACATATGTTGTAAGTCTTACTTATTCTAGGTCTCCGGCATCCCTTGTCGTAATGTGTCATGTCTTTGTGGTTATATCAGTAAATCATATTCCATCCTTTCTCAAAAAATCACTTGCTGTCCAGCATTTGGGCTGCTTGTGGTTTCAGGAAACCTGTCCCTTTTGTTTCCTGAAGCATTCTTCCTTGCAGGATTGAAGCACATATCTTTTCTGTTCTGGTTCTTGCCGTTAGCTCCCCGAACCTTTGTTTTCTCTCCGTGAAAGAATCTGTTTCTTCTCACCTGTGCTGGTTTAGACTTGCAGGGATGTCTAGACTGCAGATCTCATAACCAATGCGCCCAAGAAGAGCTTCAGCTGCAGACTGTATTTATTTTCTATAGCTCCTCTTTCTTCCCTCCTGACTGGATGATGTGATCACAGTATCTCAGACCTTACCTGGGAAGAGAATGTGCTGAGAGGGCATGACCTAGTGAAGTTATCCCTGTCATTACTTCACAGATCACTAAGAATGAGAGAATGGACACCTTCCCTGAGTGTGCTAAAAGCTTTCTTCAGGTAGTGTAGAGCTAGTCCAGTTAAGTTTGTGGATGGGTGTTCATTTCTGCTGCTGATGTTCTGAAAGTGTGATACGTAAAATGGAGCCCAAACTCGCCCCTGTAGCACTTTGGTCTGAGAACCACCAAAATTCCTCATTGCGTATTTCATTTCACCCCTTTGCAAAAACACTGATGATGCACTCAGCAGTGAGCTAGACCCCAGCCTTAATGCGGTACCAGTCTCCTGGGGATCAGGCATTTACAGACGAGCTAAAGTAACACACTGAAAATAACCCCCATGGCTTAGACCATTCAGCATGGAAATGAAACACCCAGGTGAGCCCTGGCTCTGGGAGGAGGGGTGATCTCAGCAGTGGACCATGGTGCCCCAAGTTCTATCTCTTCTTCTCATTTTTTGTTATCTCATCAAGGGTCAGGATTTGGTTAATGAAACTTTCAGTTTGTTGCACCTATAGTGCACATTGCCCGTGGGTGTCTGAAAGAGGCCAAACAGCTGTCATCCTGAGAATAAAAAGTTGCTGTTCTTCTGTGGAGAGTTTTAGCACACGGAGGGCAGTTCATCATGCTTATAATGCAGATTGTTATATAAAGTGGCATTTGCAACCTTGATTTAGAGGTCTGATGTAATTGTTACGGTGTGTTATGTCATACTCACTTAGCTGTGCTCTTTAATATGTTTGGACAATAAAGAAATAGTTGTAATTGTTGTAATTGAATGACCCCTGAGGTGCTGCGCCTAGGCACAAGCGATCTGATCCCAGCAGTCCCTCAGTGAATTGCTGCAGTCTGTGGGTTAAGAATTCTCTTGCTGCTGGATGTTTTTCCAGAAACTTACCTTTGCTTTCAGCCTGTGTCGTGCCCCTTTCTGTACGAGTTACCACTCGCTAAACCATATACCTGGATTCATAGAGGAAACATTTGCTATATGTGCTGACACCAGCAGGCTCTGGTCCCTCTGGCACTGGCGCTGTGCTTAAGAGCTGCCTGAGCTGTGGAAATTGCTAGAAATACCTAAATAGAGAAATTGTGTGTGTGTGCAGCCCATTGCAGACTCTGCTGGGCTGTTTCAGTTATCACCCCCAATGTGGCATGTCCTGCACATGTCTTGGAGACAGGTTTGTTTTCTTAAAGCGGTTGGAAGAGGAAGAAGTCAACAAGAATTTAGGATGTGAGGACTTTATGGTGATGGCTTTCAGAAAGTCACCTCTTGATTACAAACATTTCTGCAAAGCCGCAAGATACTGACAGAGCTTGAAATGCGGCTGCAGCCATCTGTGAGATCTGAAATCTCACCTGCCATGCTGGGGCAAATTACAATTAGCTTAAGAAAGGAAAACAAGATCTCTGATAGTAGTATTATTCTGTAAATTGTGAGTCAGTCCAACGACCGAAGTTACTTAGAGAACTACAGCTTTATAGGCTAGGCAGTGGCTGTGCTGAGACCTGATCTGGTAAAACCTCTGGCTCACAGCCAAAGAAAAAAAAAAACACCCCTTGGCTTTACTGGTGTTCCCAAAGAGGCATTCCTGCCTGCAGGACTCTTACAGCTGAACTGAAGCCTTACCTAGGACGGGGTCAGGGAGTGTTGCAGTTAACACGCACATGAATAATGGCCAGAAATTTCTAAAGCTGTAGTAGGGCTCCTAGGTGACCTCACAAGGTCCTTTCTGAACTGAATTATCTGACCTGGTGGCCATCTGTATGTTTTGTTTCTGTGCCACCTTAAAGCCCATGTGTGTGATGAACGCATGTGCTGATATGTAGAATTGTTCCTAAGACTCAAGGATGCTTGTTTTGGTCCATCTGGATTTATTCAGTTGTTCAAACACATGCTTAATTGCCCTTGAAAGTCAGCCTGAAGCATGTTTAAAAGTCAAGCATGTTTTTACAGAAAAGGGAATGTTTTGCTGAGAAGAGAAAGAGAATAAATTCAGGGTATGTGGGCTCAGTGGTGGAAAAGCCTTGATGATATTTAATGATGCCAAGTACTTCTGGAGTAAGGGTGGAAATGAGCAACGTTCTGTGAAACCACACTATGGCTTTTCCCTCCCCAAACACACATGCATGTGCTAATGCAGAGGAAGGGTGGGTCTTGACTTCTTTAGGGCAGGTGCTTTTTCTTCCATTCTTTTGCTTCATATACAAGTGTGCTTGGCAGCAGCAGTTCTGTACTGCATGTCAACTAATAAGAAAAAACAGCATAAGACTGATTTCCATAGGGTGGAGCTGATTTAGAGGATTGGTGCTGGAAAACATAGGTGGTTTAAGCCATCTGCCTCAGTAGAAGAAAAAGCTTTTATTTCATGGGTAGGTTTAATCACAGGTTACGCTACTAAACTATAAGAGTGTGTTCTAGAAGGAGATTTGGTGTGACACTTGTAATTGCTTTCTAGGTATTGGAGGAAAGGACTGAGGTATCCATGGGGTTAATTTGGATTTCTGTGGCCACGTGGGTTAGTGTACTAGCTGTTAAGAAGATTTGAGGTCTTGATTGACCCATTTTACTTCAACACTAATTGTTTGCTGTTGTATTAAGGAGAAAAGATGAGCTAATGCTGTTGCCCCTTATGGTTTTACACTCATTGCTGTTTTTCCCTGCAGCAGTCTTGAAACCGATCTTTGTTCTTTTGTCTTCACTGGGGAGCTGACGGGAGTGATACGGAGACAACAGCTCCGGAGTGTAGGTGTTTATGCTTAGTATCCTGCATCTTGTATTCAGTGCCGGTTTGAAAGGAATTACTCTGGAAAGGTGTGGCTTGGGCAACCTCAACAATATAAAAATTTATTGAATCTCTTTGTTTTTTGTAATCTGCAAGACACTTAGTGCTAGTTTATAGGCTTGACCAATGTTATGATATACTGTTTATCTTTTAGTATTTTTTAAATGTGTTGTTTTTCTAACTTTCTGTGGTGTAATGAGTGTTTGTTTATTTTTGCACATGGTGTCCCTCTTCCAGATAAAATATGTATGTGTCTGTATGTCCATATGGTATAAGGGTGACAATGTCCCGTTAAAACCAGCAGTGTTAAGTGGAGAAAATCAGTATAACTGTGTTGAATTAATTGAATCTGCATCAGACTTGCACCATCAGGAAAAAGACAATGCCACTTCCAGCTCTTGTTTTCTGATTATTGAAAATCTGGGGTACTCTTTCCCATCAGGGGAATAATCAGTTTAAACCTGTGAATTCTTAAGTTATGGATTTTTAGATAGAATTAAGCCCCTCAAGCAAATTCTGCTCCTTCATTTAGAGTTGGCACTCACGGGTATGGGGATCTGAGGAATATTTCTTGTCTCCTGTTGGTCAAGCCCCCAGCAAGAAGCAGGAAGGCTTGTTTCTGTCAGTACTTCCAGTGGCTGTAATGCACTTAGGTGATATTTACTCACTGTAGCTTCCAGTGAGTTGAGTCTATGAAAATTTGCTTTTCTCTTTGTGAAACTTGTCATTTTGTCCCCTGAGGGCATTTTAAACTAAATTTCAATAGCTGTTTGCAAAATTAGCCGTATTTAAAGTGTGTGCAGCCTCTGGATAAAGAACACAAAAAAAACCCCCAAACAAAGCAAACCCAGTAGTCCAGTCATGTCAGCTAACTTGGTAACATTTAATTATACGACCTATTGATTCAATTAACCGTATGCTTCCACTTTATTTTCTGGAGAGAATGATAGGGGCTAGTTTCTTGTTTAAGACTAGAAACAGTTGGGGAATGTAGAAGAATGTTGAGGAATAGAGATTACCTTTTAGAAGACCTGTTTCCACGTGCAGAACTTGCCACTTTTCTTAAGGTTCTGATCTTGGATGAGCAAAGTTAGGAAATGTTTCCAAAAGAGAACATAGAGTAGGAATATTATAAAGGTTCTGAACAGATTTAGGGGTATGCTTTCAAAAACTCTGGCCTTGGTCCAAAATTGATCCAGACATGAACAGCAGAAAATGCTGTGGACATTCAGAAGTGGCCTGGGTGCTTCACTGCTGGGCCAGAAACGTGTATCTGCTGGCTGTGAGTGCAGATTGATCGGCCTCCTTCCCTGCACAGCTCAACCACGGTGTTGTCCAGGCGGTGCCTGGAGGAGCCCCGGCTAGGTTTGAGCTACGGTTCTTTTTGTTCTCCTCATTTTGTTTAGAAGGTATCCGTACAACTTGTTAAGCCAGTGCAGGCAATTGCAAGGTGCCAGACATGAAGTGCAAGGACACCCATATCTCTGGGAAGGCTCAGAGACTGAGAGCTACTGTGAGCGAAACCTCTTGTCTGTGTCTGCTGTGGAATAGGCTGAAAACGCGTGTTCAAAATCCTTTGACTTTAGGGAGGGTTCAGGTCTGGATTTGAATTTTGGTTAGCTGGAAGTGTGGTTGGCTTGTTTTAGCTAACCAGCTCTCTTTGTGCCAAGTTACTGTTTTTTGCAGCAGCCTTTCTGTGACCGCCGGGTCTGAGCAGAAAGATCCGATTCCCTCACAGGGACTTCGTCCAGACCCGAGGCTCAACACTGCAATGTGATGGCTCCCAGTGCCAACAGCTAACACTTGCTAATGTTAACATGTTTTCACTGTTCCCTGGCTGATTGTTGGACCAAGAGATCCCACAGCCTTTTAAAGCCCCTGCCCTGTTCTTGCAGCTGCTTCCACGTGGTCTGCTAAGTATGCTTGGGCATCCGTTCCTCCTCTGGCCATGTGGTATCGCTCAGACAGCAGAGCTGCTACCTTTGTTTGAACTTCTGTGGCTGTGGCTTGATTACCAGCAGCTGTACGTCCATGTGCAAGGTGCCTCTCTCTGACAGATCCCTGTCTGCTGGTGCCTGAGGTGTTTTTCAAGGTGCTGGGCTGCTGTTTGGAGCTTGTGTTGCAGGGCATTGCTTCCCTTGAGTGTGCTGAAGCCAATACTAGCTTTTACTTCCCTCAGCAATTAGCAGATGTTCAAGAAGGCAGAGGAAAAAATCCAGGATCTCAAAAAGGAGAGAAGCAGGGGTGGAAGTTGAATGATTTGCAAAGGAGAAGGACGATTGACCTTGCTCAAGGAGTGGTCTGGGTGATTGGTCATTCATATCCTATCATGCTTGTCAACCTGTGGCTTGGGGTGAGAGGGAATCAGAGATGAAGCCAGGTGTGATGGCCCTGAGGTGCTTCCATACCTGCAGAATTACCCTGCCCTCCTTCAGTGCTCCCCTGCATTGTGTTTAGAAAATACGTGGTGCAGGGAGATAGCCACAGGAATAGGAGGGAGTTTTCTGCAGTAAGAGTCAGCTCCTTCAGATTTGTGTCAGAGTTGTTACTGATTTGCACTGATTCAGTCAGGGCAGAGTTTGGTCCAAAGGATGCTCTTCACAGGCTGTCAGAATGCTCAGAATGCCCCTGGGAGTTGGTGTCTGTGTTGCCAGGAGTCCAGATTAGACATGGCATTTAGGTTTGTGGCTAAATGTGTCTGGAAGGAAGGTGGCAAGGTAGTTTCTTGTCCCCATCATCTGTCTTTTGTAAGGATTAATTTGATTTCCCATAAAAAAAATCTCCCCCTGAAAAATGATGAAGAAACACATAAATCAGGAGGAAGGAAACTGTATATTTCTTTTGTCTTAGGGAGATAAAATATGAGAATTTCCAGAAGTAGTAAAGGAAAAGTTGGCAAACATGTGGGAGACTAATTTAAAAAAAAAAAAAAAAAAAAAAAGGAAAAGCAAACAAACTTCTCTGTGTGGGAGGGGGAACAGTTAATAACCTGATTCATTCCGAAGAGCTAGGGATAGAGTGTGGTAAATAAGAGCTTTCATTCCATGTTGGTCTGCAAAGTTAAGCTTTTCAGGGTATAGAGAGCTGGTTGTGCTTCTGAATAAGACTTAGCAAAATATTGAATCTAAGCATTTTGTGTTACCCAGTGCTATTTGTTAGAGCATCTAATAAATTTGTGTCTAATAAATAAAAGGCATTTTGTAATATGACAAATTCACGTCTGTAATTTTTTATTCCACAGTTTGCCGAAATTAGCAGCAGTGATTTATAGATAATACTTACAGTCCTTTGGTTTAGATAATTTAAATGGCATGCTACTCGTGTTGCTTAAAACACTGTCAGTATTTTGAATGCAGTATTAAAAATACCCATAAATGTACCTTTCAATATAAGTAGTTGAGAACTTCCTTGTGGAATGCATTTGGGAAAGAAAAAAAGGTGTAGTCAGACTGCATTCATTTAGAATGACCTCTAGTACAAAACTCTTTCTGTGGGCATAAAAAGCTGAATTCAGTTAGGTTTCTTTATTTTTTTGCCTTCACTTGTCTTGGTCTGCTATATGCTTGCAGCATCACTGTTATCAATAAATGGAATTAATAACATGTTGCAAAGCTTTAATTCATGATTATAGGCAGTTGAAAGGTAGAAACACATTTTCTCATTTTACTGTATTTATAATGTTGATTCTTCAGCTGCTGGGATGGTGGTGTGTTTATGTAGGTGGTAATGCTGGTATCAGGGTGCCAGCACTGACCTGCTGGTCAGTAATTATTAGAGGTAATTATTACCTCTAATTACCAACAGGCAGAGTTACCAAGCCTTTCCCACCAGCCCCCTCTGCAGCCTGGGAGTCCTTTTAGAGAGTGACTTTTGGGTGGGGGCTGACTGGTGCACCAAGCACCTGTAATTATGGGGATTTTCTGTTCCTTGCTTCTTCTGGACCAAGTTGACTTTGAAGCCCTGAGACACTGATAGTAAGTTGTATTTGCTGAAAAAATGCCTTATGCTTTGCTTTGAAACCTCTCAATGAACTTGATTCTACTTGTCGTGTAGCACAAATGGGTATGTACACTGCTCTGAGACATTAGTCCTTGATTGTAATTAATTATTTTTTTTGAAAGATACTGACAGTGACAAAATGTAGTTGTGGAAGGCGTGTGCCTTTCTGAGCCAGCAGATAAAAATGGTACTGGCTGTTTTAAGGCAGATTCTCCTTTTTTAGGTAGGGTCGTGAATCTTCTGTTCTGTTACAGTGATGGGGCCAGAGCACCATTGTGAATGTGCAAGCTGTACTTAAAGTGTAAATAAGTTACTTGAAGTGTTTTAGGAATAAATTCTTTTATCACCTACTACAAGCGGAAGGAGGGAATAAGTACTTGGAAAACAGTATTGGGTAAACCTAATGTTTTCCATACTTTAGGACATGAACCATGTTTACTATTAGATTTAGAAAGAAGTATTTCCTTGAAGACATGGCATTGCAGAGTTGGCATTAGGGGGTGTTACTCTGAAATACCTCTGTGGGCAGCACCAAGTGATTTGTTTTGCCCTTACTTCCCTACCATTTTCAGGTGAATTTCGGTCACCTGAAAGACTTGAGTTACCTTTGTTTCTAATTTGTTTTACATAGTGATGGAGAGTGTGGAATTTTCTTCTGTATTTTAAGTTGTTGCAAGATCAGTTTCAGTGACACTGCTTATTCCAGTTTGCAATGGAGTAAAGGATTTATTTGTGTCCTGGAATGAGCGAGAGAATGAATATTTTTTCCTGCAGTGTGTTTTTGTGTTTTCTCTGGCGATGTTTTGGTATCTTTTGCTTACTTGTCTAAAGGAGAGGGAAGGTGGTAAGTTAAAAATGAGTTTTCCTCCAGTGAGGGAGTGATCTCTGCATGCATTAAAAAGGCAGAAAAAAAGGTCAGAGGCATGTGTTTTATGTTTTCATTTGAAAAATCAGCTGTGTAGACTTGTTTCAGGTGTAATTGGTAGGTTTCAGAGCCGACAGAACAGTAGGAATAGAATTTATCTCTCCAGGACTTCCAGCAGCTGTTGAACAACAGATATAAAGAAGCTTCTATCTCCCTATATTCACCTCTTTTCCAGATCCAAGTGTGACATAACTTTCTTTAGGATTGTGTTCCCCTCATGCCTTTGCAGTTGGAAAGTGGTGTATTTATTGTTTGCTCTGCTGCCCTTACCTTCAGGCAAGGCTTGATCTAGATTGGAGTATAATCCTCCTAGATTAGTAAACAAGCCCTGCCCCATGCCTGTGTCACTAAGCAGATGAGTAACTCTTTGAAGAATGTTTTGAGGCTTGTGAAAATAATTTCTAGCAGAAACTTGCATTTTAAAAGATACTAAAATATGCAAATAGTCAAAAGAACAAGTAAGTGTGCCTCAAGAATAAAGGTTCTGTATCTCTAGTCAGTCGTTAGTATTTCCCTTTCTGTGATGGATTTACTTTGCAGCTGAACTTGAAAACCCTTCACAGCTGGCAGCAGTCTGGGCAATTTTCCATTCCACTCTAGGTCTGACTGCATTTGAGTATTCATCTATTTTTATTTGCTGTTTTTCAGTTTAGTCACTCATTTTGTATTGAAACATAGCTCTGGGCAGAGTTAAGAAACTCACTATATAGATGATATAAACTACGGAAGAATAACCATGTGATCTTCCTCTGCTGGACCTTGTTTTGAAGTGAGATGTTGCTTGTTTTCTGAGGAGCTTACAGAAGTTTGGGATCGTGGGTAGGACAGCTGTGGGATGGACGGCGCATGTGAGCTGGTGGGGCTCTGGGCTAGTGTTGAGAGCCTTTGGCATGTTCATCCCAGGTGTCCTGCTGGTTTTGGGTTTGGCTTGTCATGTTTACTTAGGTCCTGATCCGTAGCAGAACTTGAAAAGTGCTTCTTGGCTTGGAAATGATTCCTTTTGGGATTTTCTGGGCAAATTTCAGCCTTGTCTTTGCAAGATGATCTTCTCTGGATCCACCAGTAAATTGATCAGGGCCTGACATATCCCCATAGGCAGTGCAGGCTTAGGGTGCCAAGGACTGCTGGGGTGATTCCTCTGCAGGGTACTTGGGTGCCCAAGCCCATCAAAGCAGGTTCCAGGCTGACAGGGGAGCTACTCTGCATTTTTGCCCTGTGTGTCTGCTGTGCAGCAGTTGTTTCCATTTCTGAACCTGCTAATTCCCAAGGACAGCAGGAGCATCAAACCTGACACTGTGGAACTCCCCAGCACAGACCTGCTTTCCTTACAACTGGAAGGAGTCATAAGGGCTTTTCTCTTTACTGCAGGAAAAATGAGTTCTCCCTGCCCTGTGGAAATACTGAGACAGTTTTTCTATGCATGTCCACTGACCCTGGTACTTGTACATAACCAATCTGAAACCATTCCTGAGAACTGACTGCTATGGGTGCCCAAGTAAACATTTGCTGGCTTTAGCCTGAAATGTGACATGCTTTATGCAGACTAAATCCTCGCATCGTAGTGGGAACCAGGAGAAGCCTTCCAGTTTGCTAGTCTGGGATGCTGCTGTGGGGTCCTGTGCCTGTTTGCTCCCACGGTGCCTGGTCCTTACCTGACCCTGTGGGAAGCCAGCTCAGTAAGCTGAGCCAGGGCAATGCTAGTCCTGTACAAAAATTACTTTCTACCAGTGCAGCTCTCAGAATTGCTGCAGAGCACTGGTGAAGGGGAGGGGCAGGAATGCATGTTTGAGAATTGGAAGGCGTTTACTTGTATGAAAGAAGTTAATGCTCCACTTTGAAAATAAAGGTCATGGGATCTAACCTCCCTGGTATGTTGCATTGCTCCCTAAAAGAAATCAAATTACCCCAGTCCCGAATCTTGCCTAGTACATTTTAAACCACATGCTTTTACTGTCAGTGGTATTTTTCTGAAAAAATGCTCTTACCTTTTAATTTATTTTTTTTTTTGATTGAGAGTGAAGAATACAAGACATAGGGTTACAGTGCAATTGTTGCACTTGGCTCCTTTCCTGTTAATAGTTAGAAATAGTCCTGGCGTAGTCTTTCGCTGGTAGTCACAGGGAGGTATGTATGGTAATAAAAAGCCCTTTTAGGCTTTCTATTGAAGGCTCTGAACTTTGCTGTGCTGCAGCTGACTTGTTTGCAATAAAGCCCTTGCCTGTGTCTTTAATGAAGGACTATCCTGAGGTAGAAATTGTCTTTCCTTGGAATTAGGGGAGGAGGAGGAGGGATGTGTGTTCTGAAGAAAAGCTAAGCCAGGAAACACCTGGCAAACAGATGGCCCCTAGCATGCTGCATTGTACCCACACCTTCATTAAGGATTACTTTGGCTGTCTCTGGGTAATAGATTTAGAGGTTTGGGGTCACAAAGAATTAGAAAATTGTAGCCAGTTGCAATTAAACATGAGTTATTTTTAGAGGACAAAGAACTGAGCTGAAAGCTGAATTAGAGCTACTTGAAGTGTTAGGGCTCCAATATTATGGGTGATATTTTCTGAGTGACCAACAAAAGAGCCCATGCACTGCAGTCAGAGGCACAAAGCCCAGGGTGGTGGCAGGTGGGCTGGAGACAGCAGAGCTGTGAGCAGTGGCAGTAATGTGGGGCTGGCATTATTCTGCTTCCCGAGGGCAGCTGGCGTTATGTACTTCCCTCTGAATATTTATGTGTGTGACAGATAAAGGCTGCTCAGACTGTTAGTAAAATAGGATTGTGTGGTTTGCACTGTGATTTATATAAACCTGGCTCACTATCTTACATGAATGTTTTACCTGCATTTAATTTTGTTTTGTATTTCCCCTTCAGTGTGCCAGTAAACCAGAAAGGGCAAACTCAAAAGTTTTTAATTGTGAGAATATCAGTGGGAAAATGGAGAGCTGGGAAGAACAGTACCCAGGTGCTTTCTGTGTTGGTGACCAGTCAGCAGCAGCAGTTGGTGGCATGTGGTGGGTCAGGAATTCAGGCTGGCCCCGTATGGGTGCTCAGAAGTGAGCAAGAGGAAACTGCTGTCCCTTCTACATCCCCAGCACTTACCAGCGCACTCCGGCGGGTTAGAGACGTGGCACTGCTGAGTGCCTGGGGAGGCTCTGGCTGTCTTGCTGCTGCACTGGGAGATGCATCTTCTTGAGGGAGTTGTTGTGTGAGTCAGTGGCTCAGGTCTCCCAGCTCTTGCCAAATCCAGGACTGATTAATACCACCTTGTAGTGCCAACCTGCTCACCACCCTGCTTTGAAAGGTCTTGAGGTACGTTGTGGGAATAACAAATGAAGACGACACTGTGCTAGTTGAGGGGATGTGTAAACTTGGGTTGCCTTCCTTAACAAACACTTTGGAACATTCACAGGAACCTATGAGAGGTTGTTCATTACTTTTGTTCTGGTGACACTGATGGAATAATAAGATCATTGCTGGCTTTTATCATCTATATTCTTTGAGCAGCTTCATTGCAGAGAGTATATCTTTTGTCACTTTCATAATAAAATGTTGATAAGCACAACTTGAAAACACTTCTCATTGAAATATCAATTTAATTACTTGTTAGTGTTGCTGTCAAAGCCTGTTGTGAATTTAATGCTGTAAGTTCTGAAGGATCCACCGAAGAAAACTTGTTGTAGTTGTCACTTCAGTTTTTAAGGCTACTATGTGTGAGGTTGGTTCTGCAGCTGAGATCCTTGTTAAAGACAAGCTAACTTGCATTATGCAATGGAAGTGTTTGTCTGTTATTAAAGACAAGCCAATGATACCCAACATGATGTGGGGCAGCCGCGTGAATATGGAACAGCTCTGTCTTGAAAGGGTGTGGAGCAAGTTGTTCAGTAAGTCTTTTCATTTTCTAGTCTCGCTGAATCTGAAAGACGATATGGTATTTCTTATTTTATCCTCCTGAGAGGAAAAATAAATCTTCTCTGTTCTTGAAAGCTACTGCCTCAGGTTAGGCAGTCCTTACACGGAACAGTTTGTTACCCAGAGAGGCTGTAATGTTGGTGTGTTGGTGGTGTCTTCAACCAGTGTAAAACCCCACAGCAGCAACTTGGAAAGAAAAGCAGGGGGAATGTGCCTGAAGGATTTACTGTGCTGCTCTTGGTTTTCCCGAGAAGAGCCCAGCTTGAAGCTGAAATTAAAACGTGACTCCTAAAATAGGCATAATTAGGGTACTTCCTTTAGACAGTGTCTGGTGCAGGCACTTTCAGTTTCTGGGAGTGTGTGTTCTTTTCATTGAAGAAATGTTTGAGCAGTGAATGAGGGAGGAAACAATTAGCAATTGCAGGCTGTGTTGATGCTCTCCAGCTTGGGAAAGCTGAAACAAAGAAGACAACGTGAGATCTTTTTTTTTTCTCCACCAGTCCTGCTTATGTGGTATGTAAACCTGATGAGGATTTGTGCTCCTAAATGTACAGTTACTGCTCCAGTAACACACTGGTACTAAAATGAGCAGAAGGTGCTGATGTAGATCCTGCTGTGTTTTGTGTGGCATTTTGCAGAGTTGGGATGGAGAACTGGGATGTCTTGTCTTGGAGGAGCTGTCCTGGGCCTGCCAAAGTGCTGAAACCCTCTGAATTGGGTTGCAAGGGGGCTTGCCTTTGCTGTGAATCTTTACTTTGTCTCTACTGGGCTTGGGTTAGCCCTTAAAAGAAGCATATTTTGCAGAAGCATTTAAAGGCACAATAACTTCATTTTTGTCGTGGAGCTGGAGTTAATTCTAACACTGTGTGGAACTTGGTGGAGGCCTGAGCATGTATGAAGGAGTGAGAGAGAAGGAGAATTGAGCTGAGTTTTGGTTGGAATGGGCATGGGGAAGGAGGCTGGGACTCGTTCCCAGCTGGAAGCTGAGTGGTTGTGTTGTTTGTTGTTCTTCTGTATTGGGGTTTTGGCACCTGCTTTCACGGTAAATCAGCTGTTGAGGATGTTGTATGTCTATTTAAAGGTGCTTAGAGCTCTGTGTGTGTCTGACAACTTTGGCATATTTGCTTGATAGATGTTTAACTTCTTTCTCTTTTTGTTATTTTTTTCCCAGGGAAGACTTGTGTAATGTAGGGAATGTTAATGGCAGAATAGTTTCAAGGCTCTAAATTTATACTCACTTCATAGTAGTAATTATTTTTTATAAAATTACTTTTCCTAGGGAATGCAGTGAAGTACTTTACCTTATTGGGGTAAATGTGATACAGACATTCATGATCTAAAGAGATCTTAAATGGTCTTGAGTTTTATGGCTAAGGGCCAGCCTAGAGTTGCAAACCAGGAAAAGGCTGCTTTCAGCCTGGCTTTTTTAACAGTGTTATGAGAGGGTGTTATGTGTGATTCAGTCGTGGTCCTGTACATTCATGTTTAGTTTTGATGACTTAGAGACATGAATAATATCATAGCAGTGCTATAAAATAGTGTTTTTTCACATTGTCTAGCTTAACACATTAACCAGTGAGGCAGAAAGCAAAGCAGATGTTTGTTTTCCTTTTTCCACACTGAAAAAGCTGCAGTTCAATTTTGGTTTTGCCATTTAGACTTTTTTTTTATGGTGACAACTAGTGAAACCATGCTGTTAGTTAGATGGAAAAGAGCATCTGTATAAAATGTCATTTGAGATACTGAAAATGCCTGGCTGGGCTAATGCTGTCACTTATTCTAAGCAAATGGCTTTGATGCTTTGCGGTCTCCTGGAGTCATATAATGGTCTCCTTTAAATCCTGTATTTGTGAATCTTGAGCTATGACTCAGGGATTTAATTTTTATTTTCCATTTGGGGAAGAGACTGAAATAAAGATGACTTTCTACAAGTGCTCAATCCTGAGTCTGACAGAATTTTGTAGAGAATTATTACATTTCTGTGATAGTTTTAAACCAAGTCCTTTACTAGAGAGTTATCCCTGTTTCATAATGCCATCTGTTACTTACCAAAAATTCTTCAGTAACATTTCTTCCCCCCCAAGTGCTAGGGATGTTAAATTTTCTTACAAAACTCATTTGTGCTGCTGTGAAGTTGCCCATGGCTCTTCCATACTGATCAGCATTGGTGCCTTGTATTCACGTTCAGTAAACTTTCCAGTGTGCATCCTGGCTCTTGAAAATTTTGATGCATGTGCATACCTGTGTGTGCACATTTGTAACTGCACTGAGCTGAGTGGAACTTCCTATGCAAATATTACTGGAGTCTAATACTTGGATTGTGTTAAATAGAAATAGTGTCAACAGTAGGGACATTTTTGCCAATACATGAGAACTGTCACCTGGGCAGTTTGCAAGTGAAGTGTGTTTTACCTGCAGTCAGTGCTACTTCATTCAGTTTGTACTGAATAAGTCCTTCTGCATCCCACGTTCACATGGCAGAGCAATAGCTCCTGCACATACAGAAGAACTGTTAATAGGAAGCTTTTCCTGTGACAGTAACGACTTAATGTAGTACTGGACCAAGGAAATAAATTGTAAAGAATATCTTTGGATGGCCTGTCAAACCTGGTGTGTAATAAAGTATATGTAATCTTTGTCAGTTCAGTGCAAAATTCTAAAATGTGAGGAACTACAGAATAAACTGTACATGTGTGTTGAAATATGAACATTTGTGTTGAAACAGTCTTTATAATCAAGTGACAAGAAAGGAGCTATTAAATAATCTCATTCATTTCCTGTTTTGCTCTACTTGCCATGCTGAGATGATTTCTACAGTGCATATTGATAAGTGTGCTCCTGATTCCTCTCCCCTCAGTTGCTTGGTTGTACAAATCGTAACTGTGAGGACCTTAAAGGGAAGAAATAGGTTTTGTTTGTTGCTCTGCAGAGGCGAATGTTCTGTCCTCTGTTTCCCACTGCAGTTGTAAACTGATTGTCGAGAGGCTGATGGCAGTTGTGAGTCTCAGCTTTGTGATTGCCAGCTTTACAGTCCCTAAGGAAGGGAGCTGTCATGGAGGACTTGACTGGGGCACTGGATAGCTAGTCAGTCTGCATTTCAGTGTGAATTCAGTAGGAGAACAGGAATAAGGGATAGAAAAATAACGATGTGTCATCTAGAGCTGTTTTGAACCAGTGGAAAGGACTATGTATTATTACTTAGCATCTTCTAATGCTAATTGAAAGAGTTGAAAGAGTTTCCAAAGGCAGACTGAATTTTGTGGGAGAACCTGGAATCATCACTAATACAATCTTTGACTCCTCCTGAGACATTCTTTACCTGGAATCCTTGGAAGAATTACGGGATGTTTTATTTTCTGTTGGAAAAGTTCCAAAAAGCTTCCACAAAGCTTGTGGGAAGGACTGTAGTAACTTGGATGAGATGCTTAGTGGTTTGCCATAGTTTTCTAGACTGTCCTAAAAGTGAACAGCACAGAGACCTTGCTAAAGATCAGGGCTTAATTGCAGGTATGGGGATTTATGAAGGGGTTCCTTGGGGACCAAGGGCAGCGTGCGACACAATCAGTGGCCTGTCAGCTCTGCATCTTCTTTTAAAGGGAGGAAGTGCAGATCCTTCAGGGTTGCTTGTAAATTATTGCATGTAACTTGTATGGTGACTTTTGGGATAGAGGAGGGAGGTTTTCTATCCATTTTGGCCGTGAACACAAGCAGACAAATTCAGCTAAAAATGTAATGATGTGAATATGCGTGCACAGAGGTGAACATTCACGTGTACTCACAGAAGTAGCAGGGAGAGCGAGATTGGTTTGTGCTGCAGTGTTTCAAAGGTAACTCTTTCTTTATGTGGTGTTCTGTGGATTTGCTGGTAAAACAATTTAGCCCAGACTGTAATCTCTGGAAATCTTACTAGGAGAGTTATTTTCCAATAAAACACCTAGCAGACTTTATAAATCTTGATGTGTCAGTGGAAGATCACTTGCTTAAACACCACCAAATAGGATTTACTGTTTAGGTACAAGTGAAATCTGTGCCTGAATTACTACTTGTTGGCCACTGGGTAATTTTTAGATATTGTGTCGAAGTTTAATTTTAGTATTTCCAGTCAAAGGCAAAATCTGGTTTTAGGTGGTTTTTTTTTTTTTTCAGTTGTGATTTGGGCCCTGGTCCTTTAGCAAAAGACAGGTATCTGGCATCAGTGCATGTGAGGTGCACTCCTCTTCATTAAGGATAACGAGGAGTCTGCACTCATAGGCTATATTGCAGGATTAGCAGCTGATGTGTGATTATGTTCTTACCAGTGTAATTGTTCCCTTTCCTGCCCTTCCAACAGTGCACACCCTGCTGTGGACTGTCCTTAGAGCTGTCAAGCCTTTGGGGCAAAATTCCTCCTTTGCTCAAATAGCCTATGTTAGGAGAGAATCTGTGGGTATAAATTTCAGAACTGTAGGTGTATTAACCAAAAGGCAGCTTTAGTCTGCTCCTGTGGATTTGGATGGCCTAAACTGTGCACTAAGCTTGAGGGATGCTCCTAAATATATAGTGAGAACTATGCTGGTGCCAAGGGACCCACAGACGAAAGGTGTGCTTGAACTGAGCGTTTTGTCTGCATTCCCTGGTCCTGGACTTCTGTGCTATATCTGACAGTTAGTTGCCTGTGAATGCTTATGGAAATGACAGCCAGCTCCTCTGCCCTGCCTCCTGAACTATTGTGGGCAGGCAGGGGAGTGCTGCCTTTTAGGAGAAACAGCACTTCACAGTCCCTCTGTCCTGCAAAGGTCTCTGATTTTGTAATTTCTCTCATGGTTTGGAGCTCAAGTATTACTTCTGGTGCAGGTACTTAAAGCCCTAACACTGTTCCTAGCACTGCCCAGGTAACCATATAGATGTCCCGTCTCATAAATGTTCATCAGTTCATATAAACATTCATCCCATGAGCCAGCTCCAATCAGCAAATGAATTGGGGCCAGACTTATTAGGGGAATCAACAAGTCTGTCTTTGAGTGCAGGGCACACAGAGGAGAAAAGGGCAGGTCTTAGATCAGTGTGTAGTTTGTTTTTATTTTCTCAGAGGCCCCGAAGCAATGCAATGCAGGTTTTTCCAAGCTGACATCACACAATACTGGGACATGCTGCCAAGTCTGTGTGGGTGGAGAAAAAAGGTGGTGTTCTCGATTCTTATAAACACTTGTGCTTCTGTTCTCAAGGAACTAAAAAGGAACAAACTTCTTGTGATGATTCTCTGAGAATGTTAATGCCACATGAGCATTTTGGCTAATGACAGAAATGGCATTTCCTGTGCTGTCTTCATTGCTCAATTGTCTTCTGCTAGTTATGTAAGTTGTATTTTATCAACTGGAGCATATGCATAGAAAACCAGTTGGGGAACTCTACAAGTCATTCATCACTTCCTCAGAATTTCCAGCAGAATTATCATAATCACAGTTGTTCTGAAAAGAGTGTTCAAGTGTTGTGCATCAAAGCACTGAAGTTGCATCGTTTCACCTGTAAACTAAGTATTTTTTGCCTTATATTTGATGATAGTTAGGTGAAAAATCTGAAAATGAGCACAAACATCCATGATTTTCCATAGAAATGCATCTCAGAGTTGTATTAAAGTCTTTGTTGAAGTTATAATAAAGTCTTTGATGAAACTTTATTTTTCATAGTGATTAAAGACAAATTACTTTTCACACTTATATTTACACCTTCTGTGGTGAGGAAGGCTTGTCACCAGTTCACACAAATCATTTGCTTTACAACAATGTATTGACCAGCCCAATATAATGTTTTGTTTGTGTAAGCAAATCTAAAGAAGATGCTTTACATCAAGAGATTCTGTGTACAGAAAATGAATTACGACAGTTGTGTGGATAGTGTTCAGGTTATTTTGAGTTCTTTAAAAGAGCATGGACAGTCACATGTTGAATATTTGGGACTGCCCAGTGTGGCCTGGAAGTGGAGACTTTCTAGAGGCTGTGCAGTTTGATTCGTAGCAGAAGAGGTTTAGAACTGCCTGGACTCTTAGCAGTGTTTGGTTGTTCTCCTTTTATCCGTTGTTAAGAACTTGTACTCTTGCTATGCCAGTACAAGATGGCCCTCTAAAGATGCTGTGTACTTTTACTGATCTTGTTATCAAGTGCACTCTATATTAAAAGACTGCTTTGCTGTTCCACAGGGCTGAGATGCTGCAGGGCAGGGGCAGCAGTACTTGAAATAATAATGACCAACTCAGTTCCTGGCAAGCAGAGGGAAGGGGATGTGGGAAAGAAACAAAAAATCTAGCCCAAGGGGAGCAGGGAACACAGTGTTTAGAATAGCTCAGAAGGGTCTGGAGATGTGAATCTGCGAAGCTTACCTTATAGTGCACGTCTGTGTTTGTGAGAGCAGGACTTAAATTGCATAGTGACTTCAGTGAATTGGAATGTGAATGGAGGAACACATTTAGTTTTGCCTCTCTTTGCAAGCCTGTCCTGAAGGTGCTTGCAGGTGGAAGCTGTTAGCTGTGGAGTTGTTGATCCCAGCAGGGAAAACAGCTTGCTGTACTAATCATTGGGGCAGGCAGCGGACCGCTGAATCTTGTTTGTTTAATTGGCCTAGCAGTGCCTTTGAATCAGGGGCACCAGGGTGAATAATGTACTCAAGATTTGTCCTGGTGCCTTCATCGTAGGCCAGAGGTCTTACAATGTAAACTATTAAATTACTGTAGATGAAACACCAGAGAGAGCGGTCTCAGGGTCCCTTGGGGGTTTTGGAATTGCAAATCAACTCCTCGCAATTTACTTAATCAGAGCATGTATTTATTTTTTCAGAAAACATTCTCTTGTGAGAAAAGTTCATGGAGTGGCTAATTGGAACTGAGGTCCAGCTGGGACTCCCAGTTTCCTTCCAAGAGTAGGAGGCTCCTGTTGTGCGTTTGTTTGGTCTCTATGGTATACTCAGGGAGCCCCTGGTGGTCTAGTGGTTAAGGACGCGGCGCTGTCACCGCCGAGGCCCGGGTTCGATTCCTGGTCAGG
>JAYRBT010000002.1:1395551-1426676 GCA_036023395.1 Myiotriccus ornatus
ATCCAATGCGCAGGCTGGAAGGTGTAAAGACCTTCCCCGGTTCTTCGTTCGTGAAGTCTGGCCATTATTATTATTATGGTATACTGAGATATAAGGGCTTTACATTGAACCTCTGTTGGGGCAGATGGGCCCAAAACTCCTCAGCACTCTCTGTGGAGGAAAAAAACCCCTAAAAAGACACAAGCTACAAATTCTACTGCGGGAGTCCTGGCAAATGGTGACTTAGCATGACACAAAAATGCTCATGGGTCAGAACAACTGCTGGCATAATGCCTTGTAGATAAGGGGGTTTGTTCTTCCCGCTGTAATTGATGCAGCAAGAGATATTTTTGTTACTGTTGCTTTTCTTTTAAAACAAAAATTTCTACTGTTTTGTAATAAGGTGATATGACTGCCAGTCCCTTGGAATTGTGGTGTCAACTACAGTTTGTATAGTTTGGATTGTAGAACAGCTTTTGAGCATGGGATCCTTCCCGCTAGTCTGGAAAATCTAGGTCCTCAAAGAAAATGAGTGCAAGTGCTTGGTTCTTCTGTGAATTGATCTGTTGCCTTTCATGTGCCTGCAGGTTATGGATGTAGGGGCAAGAACTTGTAAGGTTGGTATTTTCAGAAGAATGTGAGTGAAATGCAATGGATTTCCACTTGGCTGAGGAGTCTGTCTGCTCTGAGGTGTCCCAGGACCTTGATGGAGGCACCATTGATGTTGATGGCCTAATTCCCTCCTTGCAGTGTAAGACCAAAGAAGATAAAGGTCTTTAGCTCTTGAATACAAGGACAGTGTTTCTCCTCAAAAAGTGTGTCACTATTTCAGCTCATGAGATGGAATGAAGAAAAAAGCTTTAGTGGCCATAGTTAAGTTTTTATTTTAGTAGAGAGGAAGAGAACACGTGAACTTGTCACTCGGTTTACTTTTCCTCATGCTCATTCAGTTTATCTCCAGCACATTTGCATGTTCTCATCATCTAATCAGTTTGCATTTAGTTTTTTTTTCTTTTCTCCTCCATTTCTCATCTCTGCCATCACTGTGAATGTAAGTGTCTATAGCAATAGGGTTTACTGCTCAAAAAGGAAGGAATTCTGTTTAATAGAAGTTGATTTAATGTCTAAAAATAGAAAAGCCCTGGCCTGTGTCCTGGATCATGTGGCTGTAGTGGTAAAGACCACCTGTCACAGGAGTTTTTTGTTTTCTGCTTGGGAACAAGTATTTTTCTGACAAATACGCACTTTTAGGAAATCAGTAATTTTATCTAATGTCTGATGTCAACCAAAGAAATGAACTAAGTGTGCTCAGATATCAGAATATTATTTTTCTGTAGTTAAGGCTGTGTTTCCATTATAGGGACTTGCAGTATCTTTAGGGATTTCAGGTTAATAATAATTTGGCAATTAAAAAAAAGTCTTAGTACATGTTGGCTTCAGATATATTGTCCTGAATAGATTTCTTTAACCATATCATAACAAAAATAAATTTCGGTTATATCAGATTAAAGAAGTTTCTATCAGTCATCTGGGGTTGGATCTCTGAGATAAGAAATATCATCTCAATAGGAGAAATTCAGTTGTGCTGTTACCACCTGAAATCTTACTATTTAAAGTGCCTGGCTGTTTTTAAAAGTGTGCTTAACCTTCCTGTAGTTGCAAACAACCCCTATGTCTCCAAATCCTAGCTCAGTGAAGGAAGTGAGGGGCCTGGGCAGCGCTGGTAAGTCCTGCCATGCAGCCATCTGCCCCTCCGAGGACACAGGTACGTGTAAGGCTGGGTCCTTGCGTGCCGTGGCTGTGATGAAAGCTGGCCTCTTCATCGTGCAGGCGTGCTGTGACAGTGCCCTGTGGCTCCAGACATGGATACAGATCCCAGTCCTGCAGTGGGCTCTGGAGAGAGCCATTCGGGCTCTGTTGGGGCCCTTTGGAGCGGAGTGTTTGGGAAGCTGTGCCTGCACTGTGGCCCTGCACATGGGTTGGCTCTCCGGTCCCCCTTCTTCCCATGCCTTGAGGAGAACTGATGCCTTGCACAAAACCCAAGTGGTCTCCAGGAAGCCATTCCAGGCTGCTTTGCAATAATTCTCTCTTCTAGTGATTTTTTTTGGCAAACCAGCAATAGTGTCTGGCATGCTGAGTGCACAGTTTATTGAAGGGAAAGCAAATATGAATTTAATATGAAGAGTTAATTTATGTGTTTCTATTTTGAAAATTAATTTTTGCACTCTGCTGGAAACTGGGTGGAATAGTCCTGGAAGCACAGAGAAACAGGAATAGCCAACATGCAGCTTGAGATAACTGCCCTGTGCAGGGGTGGACCTGGAGGCTCCAGACTAGCACTTTGGTGTGGAGTTGCTGAAACAATCTTTTGTAAATAACAGTTTTTAGTGTTTGTTTCGCTGTTTTCATAAGTCATTTATGAATCATAGTTTTCATTATTCATCAAACCTCAAAGATGGAGAAATAAGATTTAATGAATTCCTACACCCATATTTTTCCGTCAATAACTGAGTCAGTTGCTGCAGGGCGAGCATCCATTTCCATTTGAGGTGTGTGACCATTCAGTCCTTGGCATCTTTGCTGATGGTGCCATTGGAAGGGCCCACTGCATGAACAACGTGACCGTGGATTTCTGTCCGTCAGCAGCTGGATTGCACCCTCATGGGATTTCATATGGCCTGTTTGCATGAGGGTTGGGTGGAGCAGCAGAGTGAGGCCTGGGGAATAGTGCAGATAGGCCGTGCTGTGGTACCTCCCAGAATAACGTTGTGTTTGTCCCCTTCTTGGAGCACCTGTGCTTGTGGCAGAGGTTAATACTTCAGCCACTGCCACCCAGTCCTGGATGAGCCACCTCTGTTGCAGGCTCCCTCTCCCAACTTGATGAACTGTGTTATTGTGTAGTAGTAACTCTGCTAACTTAACTTGGTTCAGCAAATTCCTGTGACTAGCTGGATTGACAGCTTGTGGGGAGGCAGCTCCAGTAGGAGACAGTGTTTATGATGCCTGAGTAGCAGCTGGAGAGCTACTGAGGTGTTTGCTTTTGTAGGCAGTATAGGAAGGCCAGCTTTGTGTTTTATTTTTTTTTTTAATCTTGCAGTTTAAATCCAGCTCTCTATTTAGAGCAAGTGTTTGCATTTCAGCCTTTGGAAATGCTTGTGGTCAGAGCCATTAGCAGCACCTGCAGGCAGACACCTCAGCTAATACTTGGTTCCTCTTCATTTCTTTGGCACTTTGGGAAGGGAGATTAAAAGCCTTGGGAAAACTAGTGGGGGTGAGTGGGTGAAACGAAAATGAAATGGGTTGGTCCAACCTGTAATTGTTGAAGGATGTGTTCCCTTGTATTGTAGACAGAGCTTTTTCAGGGCTTTGCCCTTGTTGGCGAGGTGACAGTCAAGGGCATTTGGCCCTGCCATAGACCAGGGGAGTTTCACAACTGGATGAGTCATTTAACTTCTTGTTGGCAGGTTAGGAATTTTTCCTGTAGTTTGTACCCTTTCTCGTTACTAGGCCTTCTCTGCAGACTTAGACTTGACTTGTCCCTGTGCAGGAGATGAGATGCTTCCTGGCAGCTGGATGGTTCATGTGTGCAGGCATGAGCAGTTGTCCTGAGAAGTCTGATACAGTCAGGTGGGGTTCTTAGGTTTCACTGTCTGACCAGGTGATGCCAGTGGTTTGTTAAAGATGTTCTGGCTGCTTAACAGCCTATTTTATTTTTAGAGAGTTGCAGTCACTTGAAGTGAGGAATTAGAAATACCTGAAATGTGTTTCTATTCCAGTCTTTCATGGATAGCATGACACTAGACCAGCCTCTCCAGCCATTTAGATACTCTTGCTACACGGAGACTCAAGTTTGTTCTCAGAACCCGGTGAGTTTTGCCTTCCACTCAGGCTCAGCTGAGTCACTTAGTGATGTTTTATTATATTTTCTTCTTGGTAGGGAGTCTCATCACTGGAAGCTCAAATGGGTGCTCCCTTTTGTGTGAGAAGTACAGTCTGTCCCAGCAGGCAGTGTGGACAGACCTGAACTCCATGTGTCCCACTGCAGTTCTGGAAAATTCCACAGCAGTGGTATAATGTGTCATTGGGAGCTATTGTGTGGTTTCCTGGTAAGCTTTAGCTCTAAGCTGGAGCTTGTACCCATAAAATAATATGCTTTTGTTGAGATGTAATACACTGCATCAAGGTGTGTGCAGGTGTGATTTCAAGGCAGAGGAAAAGCAGTGTATCTCCAAAACACTTTACGATGGGAACAGAGGTCTCACTGCGAAGTGAGTTAAGAGCAAAGGTTCAGCAGAGTAAATGAGACTTTCTGGTGGGCATCTTACCTGTCTGCAGTATTGTAGTGCTTTCATGTCTCAGTTGCTTTCAGACTTTGGCTAATGATACTTTTTAAGAGGTGTGTTGCAGCAGCTCCTGTGTTAATGGCAGAACTGTGAACTCTGCTCCAAGCGACCGAGGATCAGGTGTGAGGTGTTTGCATTAGTGTTGGTGGGTAATGAGGCATGATGTCATACCAGCTGCTCACCACACTGTGCCATACCCGGCTGTGCTCTCAAATCAATCCTTGTGCCACATCTTTCTACTGAAATAATTCCTTACCAGAGGACCTGCACTGGTCGTTTACCTTCTGCATCAAAATTTTTCACCTTTTTCTTTTTGGATTGTTCTGTTTATTGTATTTTTTTTTGCTATAGGGTCTCCCTACTCCCCTCTTTCCCACAGCGTTGGTTCTTAGGTCCTGTTGAGTAGTCTCATGTCCTGTCCTTTCCACAGGCTGAGAAAGGTGGCTGGGCACTCCTGAAAAGAGAGGTCAGAGAGTAATAAGTGATGCACATTAGCCTAAATATGCCAGATAGCCCTGAACACCCAAAGAGGATGTTCATGATGTTTTAACTTAACTATTACAGGGTCTAATAAGTTTGTATCAGTGTCAACTAGTCTCTGTTTTATCTGCATTTGAACGGGAGAGGACTTTTCCCCTTCAAATATTGCATCTAGTTCTTCTCCATGATCTTTAAATCACTTGCCCAAAATTGTTTAAAGGCTTGCCTCAAACTGTTGACATCACCAGATGTACTACCTGTGGGCAAACAAGTTTGGTTTATTTGGGGGGTGTGGTGTGTTTTTTTTTTTTTTTTTTTTTAAGCAATCAGGCCAGCCCAATAGTTAGATTTTAAGGGTGGGGAGAAGAAGGCAGTGAGACATCTGTGCTTTTAATCCCCTTATCGTTGTTTTCGTGGCAGCGGGAGCTAGATGAAGAGTCAGGATTGCAGGGAGGACTAGTGAAAATTTGTGTGCGTGACTGGGTTGCTGCTGGGCTTAGCTTTTCACTGTGACACAGCTGGTTTTACTTCTGCACATGCCACGTGGGTGTGCGTTGGCCAAGATGACCTTCTAACAGAAAACCAACCGAGTTCCAAAGCTGGCAGCAGCAGTGACAGGAAGTCTCCCTTCCTGAATAGTGGAACAGGCTCAGCAATGTGCAGCAGATGTTGCCCACTGGATGACAGATGTGTTTAAAGTCAGTTGTAAAACTGGATTTGGGATTTCGCAAATTAAGTTGAACAAGGACAAATGCTATTTAACAGTCTGTGTGCTTTAAGAGAGAACTGTATTTCTGATGCACTGAAGGTCTGTGAAATAATAAAAACAAAGCCTTGGAGTTCTGCTCTCAGGAATGGTGCACTGAATTACACCTGGATCATGGAAAGCCTCTGTCTAATCCTTGTTTTGTGTATGAATTTCATTTGGGTGATTGTGTGTAGATAGTGAAATGCATGCTGTATGATGTATTCCAAGGCCCAGAAGTGGGGATATTGATGGAGATGTGAATTAGCCCGGGTACAGATGCTGGGCTATTGCAGCTGCAGACCTGCTGGGGTGCAGTGCCACATGTGTTTCTTGGGCCATGTGGTCCGAGCAGCCACCTTAGGATTGTGTCACTCAGGAGCCTGTTCTGCTACGAGTGACTTGGTGTCAGTGAGGCATCTGGGTACAGCTGTGATAAGGACTGTGAAAGCTGGGGAGTTACTCTGGTTGTGTTTCAGACCCTCCCTTTGAGGTCATGTAGGTGCCAGCATAGATTAGGCTGCAGTCACACTGCTTTGCTGTTTTTAAAAACTGTTTCAGTTTTGGAGGTGTGTGCTGCAGTACGGGGAGAGGGCCAGGCAAACATCGGTGTCTGTAGTTTCTGTGAACTGAGAATTGAAACAGTTTGTACTGGTACACTTTGAGGTGTTCTCTCAAATAACACCTGAAGTGAAATCAAGGTTCATGAAAAGTAACATGCTGGGAAGACTATTTGAAGGTGTAAACAGTGCCTGAAAAGCAGGGCATGTGCTGTAGGGAGTGCACTTCTCTCACCCAGGAGACAAGGTGGAATGGTGCTATGGCACTGTGCCACTAACTCTGTTTATTTTATCTTTTCAAACATCTGTCGTTCCTTTTAAATGTTTTAATTGTGTACTTCTGAAATACCATTTTGATCATTTGGCAGTAAGTGCAAATAGGATGCTATAATATGTTGTGGCTGCCTGAATGGCTAAGAGTGGCTGTGCTGATGGAAAATGATGTAAGGATCAAGAAATGAGTAAGATATCCCAGCCGTCCCAATCACTGAGATTGTAGTGTGTGATAGTTAAAGGCAAAACCCCTGTGTGTTTTAGAAAAACACAGAACAAAAAGATGTAGCACTTAAATGTGTAAAATGTAAGATAAATACATGTACTTCTAAGTGATATCTTTCCTCATATTGATTTTCATTTGAGAGAAGAAAGGAAAGCTGTGATCAGGTTCCCAGTTCTGCAGATTGCTCTGAGGAATATCCAGTTCTTCCTGCTGTGTGTCTGGGTGGAGTGCTCTGCTTTGTCTACACCTATTGCCGACCTGACAGAGATGCCATAAAAAAGGCGGTTTAGGAGAAGTTATGCCCCTCTCAGCCTCTGTACCACTGTAGTGATTTTTTTCCTTTAAGTTGGAGAGGTTTGCTACTGTATAATATACTGAAAATTCTCATAGGAAAAAACCATACCAAAGTACTGATATCTTTTCTAGTTTCAAAATATTCATTTGGGGTAGAGGGCAAGACAGTTTGTCAAGCATCTGTTTGTGGTGAATTAAGTAGCATCAACAACAAAGTAAGAACAACAAAAGGAGTGAATAAAATGCCTTTTCCCAGAAGGCTGCTATTTGCAAAGGAAGCTCCTTTAATGGTTTGAACACAGAATCTCCTATTAAAACTATGATATGTTTGATAAAAGAAATCGCGGGATTTCCATTGGGAAAACTCGAAATCTAAGGAATAATAATTGCCAGCGACAGTATATAAAACAGAAAGCAGAGATCTCGAAAACTCTAAGCATATTTGTCTTTTGAACGCAAACAGCAGGCTAAAGGAGAGCTGCAGATAATGTTCTTTGCTACATTTTCTCTGCACAACACTGAAATGTCTGGAAATGTTTTCAGAGTTTGCCATGTTGTTATAGGAGCTAGTTGAGAAAAGAATCTGAAACATTTGTGTCTGATGGACACAAGTCTCAAAACCAGTATTTTAAAATTTATCTAGTAATATAAATTCTTCTTTCCATGGCAATAGGATTTTATAATTACTAATAAATATCTTAATTAAAAGATACAGTATAGCATTGTTGCAGCCATCAATTTTATGTACCATAGTGAGGATGCTTGAAAAATACAAACATGGAAAAGGATGGCAAGCTTTCACTAGCATAATTTAAAAGAAATTACTTACTTTTAAATATTTTTTTTCAATTTTTGTTCTTTCCACTGAACTACTTGCACGTTGTTTGCAAGCAGTTCGAAATCCAAAAATCTCAGTCTTTTATATCTGGTCAAAGCAAAGCAATCAGCCCTGAAAGTTAAGGAGTCTTGAGTCAAAATAGGTTTTTGCTGGTTTTATCTAATACGTTTTTCCAAGACTTTACCTGTTGTAATGTGCAGACAAGGCATAATTGAAAAAGGGTGTATTCCCATGGTAGTTGCTTCGTATCTGGATAAAATTAGATTTATCAAAAAAAATCATTCTCCTCTATTTGCTTGAAAGTTTTAAATATGTAAATATGCAGTAAGCCTAAAAAGAGATAATATTTTTATGACAGCTGCTGAGGCAGCCCCGTTAATTGGCCTTTTTGGTTACGGCAAGAAAAACATTTGATTTTCTTTTTCCCCATGGCCTTTGCAGAAAAAGGAGTATGTTGTGCACTTTTTCACAAGGACACTTGTGAAGCATCGTTTTTAATATAATAATGAGAATTTTGTCATTTTTTTTGCTGTATGTTGTTGCAAGAGAACATGGATGGTTATATTATTGTCAAACGGATCACGATATGAAAATACTTTATTTCCCCTGTAACATCAGTTTGAATGAGGAATTCTAGTTATTCTGGTTATTCTTCCTTAGCTGTTGTCTAGTGTTGAATATAATCTGTCTTTTGGAAATTGCACATAACAATTTATAGGCTCCTCTTCTTCTTGTTTATAAAGCATAATGTGTGAGTGTGTGCTTTCCTGCAATATTAGGTAAAGTGGAAGTCTAGTTTCTTGGTATGGAACATCTACTGTAGTAGATGGGCAAGGCTCTGGAAACACATGGTGAGGTATTTGCAATGGGAGAATGAATTCCAGTGACATTTTTTGTTGTTTCAAATACCTTAATATGATTAAATGTCACCAGTACCACATTTTTTTAATTGAAAGATTGCTGGTTTCATGAGCTTTAAACTTTCATAAAAATATTGTAAAGAAAAATTGAAATCTTTTGTTTGGGAGCTGAAGAATAGGATTTTCCACAAAACGCCAGAAGAAAAGCAGATTTAACTTACAATTTTCCCAAAAGCTGCATAATTCTTCCACCAGTATTACGCATTGTCACAGAGCTGTTAGAAGTCGATTTGGTTACAGCATTAGCCAGGCCACAACCACCTTTTCACTTTCATTTTCCTTCGGAGGCTGTTGCTGCAAGAGGGGGCTGCCTTGTCCGTGCTTCGTGCAGGATGCTCTTCTGTGCCAGTGGGGTACTGGCATGGCCAGGGGCCAGGCCTGCTCTCCCTGCCCATGGCATTGTATAAAAAATTAGATTTTGCTTGATGAAATTACAGGTGATCAAAGAATGTGGTTTATAAAACCCAATTCTAGGTACTGTTTTGGATACAACTAGTCTTGCTATTCTGTTCTAAAGGCACTGAATATTGGAAGGTTTACTTTTTTTGAGAGGTGACTAGGAATTTGCATTCTGTGGCCTAAAATCTCTCACCTGAGCCTAAGAAGTATAAAGAATTAGTGTGACACATCCATTTTGACTTAAGAAAGCAAGAGTAATTTTATCAGTTTATTTTCTAACCTGACAAGAAAATAAATACTGAAATAAATTCCATATGTGCCATGTTTAGCAAATCTTCTCTAAAGAAATCCTTGTTATAGCAGTTTATTGAATAATTAGGGGTTGGACTCGATGATCTTGGAGGTCTTTTCCAACCCAATCTATTCTATGATTCTATGAATTCAGATGATTCAGAGATTGACAGGGATAAAATATAGAGGTGCATATTTTGAGTGTTGGTTAGGAACCAGAATTGTATGAATGGTGAAAGCAAAGCTGTCCATTCACATCATCGGAGTCAACACTGAATAGATAAGATGATGAAAATGATTTTCTTGTCAAGGTAAAATGTGGAAATGAATAAACCCCCAGCTACTACTGGTTCTTTTTTATTTCCCCAGTATTAATTCTTCAAGGAAAGCACAAATGCAAACGTTCCCTGACAGGGATGGCAAGATATGTTCTGTGCTCTCAGTTGGGAAGTTGAGCTTTCGTTCTGTGCCTTGCCTTAAGGGTAGTACTTACTGAGTAATGGGAACGAAAGAAAACACACTGGCTGTGACCCCACAGCCAAGTCTCATGTGCTGAATGTGCTGCTGGTTGTTGTTAGATGTTAGACCTGCTGATGTTAGACCTGCCATGCTGTTGTGGTGACATCCTCTACTCTTGCTTCACAAGGTCTGTCCACAGTGCTCAAGTGACTTGTAGGTAAGCTGTCTCTTACTGGGTGTGTTCTGGCTTTTGATTCAGCCTTTACCAAATGCTCTCTCCTTAGGGCAGAATTTCCCAGTTCTTTGGCTCAGTTAACATTACTGCTGGCATATTTGCCTTCGATCTTGAGGCAGTGCAAAATATATATCCTACAGTATTCCTGGGGTCAGTGTGTCTGGGTAAGATCCCACTTTTAACACGTGAAGGGAGAAAGTGGGAAAAATCCTTAGACTTGGACAGAACATATATTTATTTGCTCTATATAGTTTTCACATAATTTAGCAGCCTAAAGATTGTTGCCTGAGTATCCTAGAGAGTGTCTGCCTCAATTTGTCTTGGCCCAAGGTGTCCAGCTACCCACAGCCAGTGTACGTCTCACTGACGTTACTCAAGAAGAACTCTGGAGGGACAGTCACAGGAATTGATTTGTCTGCACTGCTGAGAGATCGCAAAATGCTGCACAGGAAATTGTGAGTGCTGAAAGGGAGGAAAGCCTAAAACATAAAGCTGGTATAGTGCAGACAGAAACTGAAAGTTGGATATGATAGGACTTAGCAGTAAGAGAGGGTAAATTCTTTTCTGAAAAACCCTGTGCTCACTGTATGTAGTGGAGAAAAGCTACAGCTGCGAGTGTGGAAGGGGACAGTGAGACTGCAGAGTTAAGGCAAGTTTCCTGCAACTGCCGTGTGTTCTGGGCTCATTTCGGGAGGGCCAGAACGAGCTGCTGGAGACAAAGAGGTTTACCAGAGGTGAGCAGCAGAACTGGGACCCTGGCTCATATGTCCAGCGACGCGATGGTCAGCAGGGGAGTTTCCAGATTCAGCCTCTGCAATTTGAGGTGCCCGTACCTAAATTTAGGGACTGGTATTGCACCTAGGCAATGATTTATGCTTGCAGTGTGCTCTTGCAGCTTGTACCTTTGTCAACCACATGCAGGTAATTCTGCCTGGTTTGACATTGATGCATACGAGGAGTCTGCAGGCATTAGGCTTTGCACAGAAAGGATTTGGCATCTGAAGTCCTTTTCGTGTTGTGCTGTCCTCTGCATTGCTCTGTTAATGATCTTATTGGTGCTTTTTGAAACCTGCAATTACAGTGAGCTCTGTGATTGATGGAAAGCAGCATTAAAGGATTAAACAGTTGAACTAAATATTTTGTGATCCTTGAAGTGTCAACATCAGCATGCATCGGCACACTGCTGATTAGCTTGATTCAGTCTTTGGCAGATAGCACAAGGCGTTTTCCTGAGTTAGTGAGCACTTCAACTACTGCAGGGGGAATCAGTGTCAAAGTTACTATGATGGGATTAAAAAAAAGAAATCTTAAAAGTGGGACCATGGCTCCTTGCTTTGCAGGTATAAATTGACATGGCATGAAGGCTCAGATCAGTTGTGCTCTTGGTTTCATCTTGGAGGGCGTTCTGATTCAGTAGCAGTCTTGTGCTTGTAGGAGCCAGTGCTCAGAAAATGCTTGTAGAACCTACTGTAATTGAATAAGGTGTTTAGTTTTTAATATATTTGCTCTTTAGATGTTCGTGTCCTGGCTGCCTCTCCCTTTCCATGTGCTACCTCTCTTAAAAAAAAAAAGTTTGTGTAATTCCTCTGTGTAAATACATACATGCAGACTCATATGTACATACATGCACACCCAAATATTGAGGACCAGAACTTGTGCAGCTTTCATAAAGCCTCTGCTCTCTTTTATGAATCCTGAACGTAATGACTCCAAGTGGCCTCTGCCTGTGTAGTTAGGTTAACGTTGACAGACACCTTCTCTATCTCAAACCAACACATGCTCTAGAGTTCTGACGAG
Organism: Myiotriccus ornatus; assembly: GCA_036023395.1. Classification (NCBI taxonomy): domain Eukaryota; kingdom Metazoa; phylum Chordata; class Aves; order Passeriformes; family Tyrannidae; genus Myiotriccus; species Myiotriccus ornatus. Next base: position 1,407,391 of record JAYRBT010000002.1, read on the forward strand.
TGTATTCTAATTTCTTTCATGCTGCAGCTCTACTTGGTTGCTCCCAAGTGCTTTCCTTGTATCTTTTGAAAAAAAATCCCCAGGCTATCAGAGACATTATTCTGGAACCAAAAGGTGTCGGTGGAAATGTTGCATGGGATCCCTTCAGCCTTGTGCTTGGTACGACTTGGTTTTACAGATGGTTATGTGGTGAGACCCACCGAGGTTAACAGGGCTGCTGAAGTGATGGACTGCTTTTAAGAATCACAGGTTGCTATGTCAGTGCCCCATTTCCTCTTTTTGCTCACAAAAAGAGGAATAGTTGCCACAGCAGTCAACTAGGGATGTTGGAGCACTTTTCTGAGTATCTGCTTTGAGTGACCAGTCCCTATTAAATCCCTCCACTCTGAAAGCCTCTCGAACCTCTGAAAATCTGTCTTGGAAAAAAAAGCTAGGGGTGAATTATATACGTAGCGTTTTGAAATGTACCAAGACAAGCTCTTTGCACAGCACCTATAATTATATCAGTGTTCCAATCCTGAATAGAGGGTTTTAAAAGATCACATTCAAAGCTACTCATTAATTACGTTACTGAGTGTCAGCCCTATTAATAAAGGAAAAAGTGCATTCTTCCTTGGCTGAAATACAAATACAACAGAGATAATGTCACTTCCCAAGGAAGAATTATTTAAAGCTAGAGTGATGCCTGTGCCTACTAATTAAAAGTTAATAAATCTATAAAAAATTGGGTTTCTTAGCCAGATTTGAACGAGTTTGCCATTGTTAATTGTGACTGAGGTCTCTTGGCAAGGCAGACAGAAAGCCCTACTGTGTGTCCTTGCCTTCCCTAGTTAACCTTTAGAGTGGGTAGTGCTGTTAATGTGCTGTTTCTGGGATGCCAGTCTCGTTCATAGAGGATCTAGGAGGCCATCAAAGACTTAGTATTTATATATTTTATTCAGAATTTAAACCCCCTGTTTATTTATAAAGTTTTCAGAGTGAATTCCAAGTTCAGTACACTTCCACATGTTTCTAGTATGGCTGTAGAAATAGATGGAGTGCTAGTCAGCCCTTGCAGCTCAGACAGTGCCTCTTTTGTCATGTTGCAGCACAGAATGTTACTCAGATTCTTAATGCACTTGACCTCAGTTCCATCTACGTGATGTATCACAGCCTGAAAAAGCTGTTAAAAGAACCTTTTAACATTGCCGAGTCAAACGGCTCAGTTCAGGAAATACTGGAATAAAGGGTGTTTGCGCAGTCTTTGTGGCAGCCTTCTGCATACATATTATAAAGCAGTCTTTAATTATGGGATCACATTATTACTTGTTTCCACAGAACTCCCGCCTCATTAAGTGCATGGTACAGATGTTGCTCCATTTGGGAACTGCTACTCAGTGTTTTTTGCTTTTCTCCTGTATTTGCAGTGCATGTCTTCATTCTTTTCCTTTCTGTAGACTGTGTAAGACAGCTCTGAAAACACTGACTTTTCCATATCAGTCACTGTTAAATTATCTAGCTGTGCCACGTGTTTAGGAATTTATATTTCTGAAGCCTGCAGTGAAATGCACTTTTACTCTGGAGGGGGAAAGAACTTCTAGTGTCCAAGTAACCCTACTTGTAGATGTCCAGTGGAAGCTGTTTGGGTTCGCCATGGGGCCATCAGCACTCTGCTCTGACCCTCTGTGAGCAGTTTGGGCACAGAGATGGAGGTAGGACACCTGGGCAGAGGCTGGGAAAGAAGCAGTTTTCTTTTCTGGGACATTCCACTTTGGCTCTAAGGCCATCCTCCTCACACCTGCACACTCCTCTGCTCGTCCCCAGTTCTTTAAATTGTGGTGCCAGAGGGAGCTGTCCTACTGATACCTTCTTCCCTGGAGTAGCTTTCATTTCTTTAAGAGTGAGGAGCAGCAGATTTTTTTCAAAAGATACAAGGAAAGACACTGTGGTCATATAATTAAAACTTCTGCATCAGGAAGCTGGAGTTCAAAATGCACAGAAGAGTTAATGTTTTAACTTTTGACAGAGCCTTTTTACTTTATTCAAGATTCATATTTATCAAATCAGCCCACTTGAGTGTTTAAAACTTAGTTTACAACAAATGGATTTGATTCATTATCTAATTAAGAAATAAGCTTTCCCAAAGTAATCCTTCATGTGTGGGACACTTACAAACTGCAGAAGAACTCTTATTGATTTCTGATATGAATGCCTTAGATTGAACTTGATTTTAAAAAGGGGTGCCACTTGCTGCTGGTTTTTTTCACCTCTTTATTACTGACACTTTGCATTATGTCTCTGATTTGCAGATTGTTGAAAGAAGCTGCCTATGGTGGTATTTAAGGAGGGTTTTTTAAACTATTAGCCCTTAACTAGGGCTGCTTGTGGACTTTTCAAAATTGTGTAGCTGCTGTGAGCCTCTTTGTCAAGTACCCTTAGCATCAGCTGAAATCTGTATGTGTTTCCAAAGACTTTATTGGGAATTTGTGGTAAATAACATAATTTCTCTGTGCCTCAGTTACCCTTCTGTACTGGGGTAACTAATCCTTTGCTGTGTTGTACAAGAATTGGGAAGGCAAAGATTGTAGCCTGGGAGTGTTTGGCCATTAAAGTAGTAGGAGCCTGTAGGACAGAGGGAGACTTCCTTTTAATTCTTCCTCTTGAAAAGCTGTGATTGGCAGGGCTGTGTGTGGTAATGTGGTTGTCAAGTGGTGAAGCTCTAAAATTGTTTTGTGGGCTCAGGACCAGATGCTGTGAGAGTAACAGGAGAAACACTCAAGGACTTGTTTAGGGAGAGAATGGGGACATTGTAGTGTAGATTCTCCGGCAGGAGAAGAAAGCAGGGATACTTTTGGAGCATATTTTCATCACAGTGGAGAAGAGCTCACATTGTGGTTTCCTGAGATGTCCAGGATGGATCCTAAGCTCCTGTGAATCAGTGGCATTTCCTGGCGTTTTGTTAGAGCTGTGGTGATCTGTCCCACCTCAGAGTCAGGCTTTTGAGTATGAAATCTCATGGAAGAAGAAAAATGTTTCAGGCAATTGTTTTACTCGCAGAAAACTTTCAACCATGTTAACCCTTAGCAGTGTTGATGCCAATAAACTGAAAATTGGTAAGAGCAGATAATAAAAGGATGTGTTCAATTCTGCTGGTAACTGTATAGATCCTGGAAGTCAGGGAGATCTATGAGGAAGACATTGCCTATGAAAGAGTGGAAAACAATTCAGAATTTGCAGGTTCGTACCAGCAGAAGTACCTTGTCAGGGGAATAAAGGATTTACTTGAATAAGAGCAGTGATAGAACATTAGGGTTTTTTGTTGCATATTTTCTTGCAGTGTTGGTACTCTTGCAGTGTTTTGAGTTGCACCTTTGAAAATGTGTTCAAACACTTAAAAATGTGTAACGGGATCAGTCAAAGAACTAAACAGAAACTTTGAGGTTCTGTTGCTGCACAAGAACTGACAGTGCACAGTGTGCTTTTGGTGTGAATTCCTGTCCCTGAAACTGGGAGATTAAGGTTGAAAAGGGTATGTGCTCCTGGAAAACTGGGCTCTCAGCGTCCATTAATGGTTTTGAATGTGTATCTGCTCCGTTTTTGTACAGCAGGGAAGGTGCCCCACAGACCTGTTATGTTACTGCCACTTAGCTCTGTTACACATGAGAAATTATGTATGGCTCCAATCTAAAATATTGTGGAATTTTTAGAACTCATTAAACTTTCCATTTCACTACACGTGGTAAGAGGGGCTTTCAAAAGTACCACAGCAGATGAGGAAAGATCTTAGGCCAGTTAGAGATGAAGTGAGCTTTGAAATTTCTGGCTTTTTAAAGAAATGGAAGATTATTCTGCAGTCTGTGTGAGCAGGCAGGCTGCTGTACCAGGAGGCTTCAAATATGAACCTCAGTTCAAAATGTGAGTTAGCCTGGTGTACCTTAAGGGCCAAGGTTCATGCCAGAGTACATCTGCAGCTCCTGCTGCTCAACGTCATCACATGCAGGCAGATGAACCTTGGACCATGCATTATCTGCAGTGGGCAGATCAAAGAAAGGCACAGCATTGGAAGATGTTGCAGAGGTAAAATGCAGACCTTGGTTGTGGAGGCAGGTTCCCCAAGATATCTCCATCCTGTTTACCTGGTTCTTTTTGACTGTCCAGTGAAGGTAATTTACAGATTCAGAAGGTTCTTTATTTAGTTAGATGAGCCTAAATCTCCTTTGCAAGTCTTTCAGACGTTTTGAACAACTGCTGGCTTTATACTTCGGAGGATTATCTACTCTGCTAAGGCATGTCTGTGTGGCAGACAACAGCATGAGGTTGATGGCTCTGACACACGAGCTCTGGAAAACTGACTGTGGAAGCTGGATATCCAGTTGTTCACTTGGCTTTTGCTCTGGAGCGTGACTTGCTCCACCTGAGAGTCAGCCCAGCAGAGAGGAATGCAGGCTTGCACTGCAGCAGTGGTGCGTACCTGGGCTCAGCCTGTTGGGACCCAACTAAGATGTTGGTGGATGAAGCTCTGTATGGAAATACTTCTTTTTGCCTCCTCTGTATCAGCATTACAGTATTACTTTGAATCAGTGAGTTCCATGGCATTGGTTTTGGATGACTTGGAACCTAATGAAATACTTGTAAACTCTCTCAGATCAGTGCTTTCTTGTGGTTAGTCACAGAATATTGCAAAGAAGTGAGCCTCAGGCTGACCCCTCTGAGCACTCCTTCAACCCCCTGGAGAGTGTAGCAAGTGCTGTCCTTTTCCAGTATTTGCTCTACCCTAACAAAAATCTAGATTGGACCAGTTTGATTTGCTCGGTTCTTTGCAGAAGTAGATCTGTTGATTTGGGTCATCTAACTGTCTTTCTGGTATTTATGAATAATTCACAGTTTGTTTGGGGAATATGAGTTAGGCTGACAGGTCTCTAGTTCCCTGTATGGTTGTCATCCTCTTTCCTTTTTACGATGGTTGGTGGTTCTCTGCTTGCCTCCAGGCAGTGCATTAGGACTTCCCTCATCTCCTGTGAGTTCTCAGTGTCAGTGGTTTCGTTCATTAGTGTGTGGTTGGTTTGTTTTTGTTTTCTTTAATAATAAAACATGTCTCAGCTTTGTTTTGCCATAGATTAGTTTTTGTTTGTAGCTTTATTCCATCTCTAGCACTTGTAGCTTTTCTGCACTTTTTTGGCCTCCCACAAAGCCCTGCTGACCTGTGTGGTGTTGCTTAAAATATTTTTTTCCTTTAAGATTCACTCCCCTTAATCGGCTCTACTTGTTCGTTCCTTATATTTGAATAGCTGGTGTTGTCATTTCATGATCACCATTACACAACCCATCTCTTGCTTTCAGATTTCCAAACAGTTTCTCCCTTTTAGCCAAACCAGCTCCATCTTCTGAAGTGAACTGTACCCAGGGTGTTGGAAGGTCTGTCCAGCTATGCCAGTGAATATTTTGGATAGGCACAGCTGTCTTCATAGCACATGCCCATCTCTTGGGGCAGATGTATGCTGAAAGATGGAAAATACTGGGCAGTTTTATTTTCTTATTAGATGTTAGTGGAAAGCAGTTAGTGAAAGACCAGAGCTGTCAGTGTGACTTCGTGCAGGAATACCCACCTCACATAGAAGCTGACAGCGTTAGCAAATGCCCCTGTAGTTTCAGGAAAGGGGTAGATAATTTTATTCAGTGTAGGCTTTAAAGAAGCTTTATCAGAAGGTCTTATTAGCCAGCAAGTATTCAGAAGTCAAAATGCTAATATGTAGCAGTTCTAATCTCATTTTCTCTGAGTCAAACAGTTGGCATGGTACTTTATTAGTAGTCTTTTCCTAAATGTGTCCTGGGTGTTCACCACAGGCTGCATGAATCAGGGCTGTGATTTGGAAAATCTTGCTGTTCCTAAAGCAGAGTTAAGTGAGCATAACTAGCAGGAAAGTAAATAGCTGTCTGACTGGGGTTTCATGGCCATTTTGTCTTACTAGTAACAAGTCTGTGTCCCTTTTAGCATGACCGAAGATAGCAGGATGAGTCTAGAGTCCCTAGAGAGTAAACACTGTGGACCAGGATGTAAAGATGCTGGAAGTTCTGCTTGCTGGAGGTGCCAGCGCTGTGTGTGTCCATTTGCTCACTGGAATCTTGAGCAAAGGAATCCCTACTCATCTCTTGGTTTGCATATGGACTTGGACCTCCTTGGAGATTGGAGCTTTGCTCAAGAGGGGAGTATTAGTTATGAATTGTTAGATGGTTGTATTTTGCTGACCATTACTAAGAGTGTCTGGACAAGTAGCATCTTCGTAAAGAATGACAAATCTTTGGTGCATGACTCTGCACCTGGGGGTGGGGCCTTAGACAGATCTCATTTAGCAAGTCTAACCGGCTTAGAGCTGATTTCCTTCTCAGACATATGGAATTAACCAAAGGTAACAGGGACCACGCCTGGCCAGTGTACTGTAAGAACTAACTTGTCATTTTCTGGTACTGAAGGGAAAGAAGACATAGTTGAGCTTGACTTTTCTTCTGCAGTTCTCCTGGTTGCACCTCCAACTTATCCTCAGTTATGACAGCAGTGTGCAATAGGGACTTAAGTATTTTTTTGTGCTTTTCAGAAAGTTGCTCCATGCTTAAAAGCAGGATGTAGGGACGGGGTCCTTGCTTTTTGCTCATGATTCAGTCACTGCTTCCTGTTAACTTTGTCGACACTGAGTCTGCCCTTCTTTACCTTTCTGTGAAATAAGATGCTTCATGTCTAAGTTGGATAAAATCAGAGACAAGACTCCCATTACTTTCAGTGGCAACCCCTATGCTCATGGGTACTGTGAGACGTGGCAAAGTTCACTAAAAGTACAGAGTATTCCTGGTAGCATTTATCTTCTTCCCATCCTCCCCCTGTCAAGCAATGAGTATCTTAAATAGCTTTGTTGAGCTGTGATTTTTGCACTCACATTCTGGCAGAAGTTAATTCTGAGAGTGGGTTCATGTTGATTAAGGATGATAGACTGGAAAATGGTCCATTTGCTGGCTGTTGGCTTGAAGCTGGGAAGGGAATCCTGTCCTCCCTCCTTCTTGGGCAATTCAGTGCAATTTGTAAATGCCAGCGATTTGTACTTTATAGGTGCTTGCCCGGCCTTTCCCAGGATTTGCAAAGCAGTAATTAATCCTCATTTATGCTGTTGTGATGATATTATACTCATTGTAAGGTGTGGCTAGTGACTCGAGCACAAAGGAGTTAAGGACTTGCCCCCAGGTCCTGCAGTAGAACAGCTGTGGCACCAGAGAGTTCTCCTCTGTGACTACTCAGTATCACATCCCTGTTGCAGCTTGTCTGTGGTACATGATACTCCATTACCTGATTTTCAGTTTGTAGGTCCCATCAGTCTGGTCTGCAGCTTGTTAGCACATAATTTTTAACTGTGTGGTGTAACTGTGGGATTCCTGGAAACAAGGAAGCTTTTGGTAAATTAAGTCATATTATCCTCATGTTTGCTGTCTCCTTGTACTTTTGGTTGTTGCTGTTACCATATTTTGTAATTTTTGGCAAATTATTCCCAGTGAATCTAGATACATCAGAGGTCTTCTGCCTGCAGATCATCTTCTTTCTGTAAAGGAAAGGGTTTAATTGTTTCTGTGAAACTCTGATCCTAACAGAAACCATCAGTGTAGCCTGTGCTTCAGTGCAGTTTTCCATGGATATCACTTTATATGAGAGCAGGCATTCTGAAGATCCAGGCTCTTCAGCAGGACATGGGCTGATGCATAAGATGGGCTGTAAGCTCTGACGGCAGGAGAGATTCTAGTCACTTGAGAGTTTGGTGTAACTTTGCATGTTACTAAACACGGAGAAGGAAGGCATTTTGTTAATCACGTTGCAGTTCAGGGGCTTTTAATTAATTTAATAAAATGAAAGCCTTTTCACTTTAATAGCTGGCACTAACTGAGAGCTTTGGTTTTGTTTCAGGTTGTGGAAACGCGAAATAAAATATCCTGTGATTGACAAAGTGACAACGACAACACCTGGTGGGTCTTCTGTTTTTGTTGGTCTTGTATCAGTCATGCCAGGGCTCTGGAAATGCTGTGCATCTTGACTTTACTTGGATGGATTGCCTAATGAATCCCTGGGGCTTGTTCAAACAAACCCAGATAGTTTGACAGGACTCCTCCTATGTCTGCTTGTACGTGGGTTATGTATTTTGATGAGTTTTAAACAGAGAGAATACGTACATTTTCTGGGCCGTACAGTGGAGGCAAAGAGGTAGAAACATAAGCGAAAATAAAAGTGCATTGGAGTTTTTGCCAATGTTTTTGTGCAGGTGTCTTGTTTTCTGTAGGAAATATCCGATTGGCATTGTGAGCTGAGCTCTCCAAAAGCTGCTGCTGCTGCTGAGCACTGCAAGTTGAATCTATGATGTGGCAGTTTTTGTTCTCACACTTCAAATTTAGGGTTCACAGTTGCCAAGAATGTTCTCTGCAACAAGTGCTGATTACTTATCTGTCAGTCACCACATGCTCACCTTGTTTGAGGATTTGTTGCTCTCTTTTGTTGAAATGTTTTATCGCAGTTGTTTATGGAATATGTAAATATGGAACACAGCACAGATGCAAAGAAGTGCTGATCCCTGGATTTTCCACTTGCACCCTGGCATTATCTGTTCAGAGGAGGGTTTGTGTAATGGGTGCAGACAGCTTTTGGTCATCTGAATAGCTCAAGTGAAAAACAATGCAAGAAGAGCTGGTAAATACACTTCTACTTTATCCAGTGGTGGTTGTCTGGTGACACTGCACAGTCACAATGGAGTAAGATTTTGTTGTGGGGTTTGGCTTTTTTTCTTCTCTGTAGTTGGTTCTTGTCCATCTTCTTTTCTAGGCTGGAGAATGGAGTAAAAACTGGGACATGTGTTGCCTGTATCTCTGTGCTGGGGGCAGTTCCTTTTGGCCCCAACATTGCTGCTCTTACTGCAGCCTCTCATTCCTCTCTTGGAGGTCATAGCTCTTTTTATCTTTGCCTGAAGATGTGAGTCTTTCTGGAGTACATGTCCACAGCAGGAGTGAGCAGCAGTCTCTCTGCTGAGTATTTCAGAGTGCCTTTTGTCACCAGCTCCGAATGCTGTGTTATAAGTGTGTCGGGCTGCAGTGCACATGTAATGCTTGTACTTCTCAAGATGTTAAAAAGAATTGTAACAATCGTGTAAGCCTTGTCTCATGTGTACTTGGGGAAGGCAGTGAGAGAAACAGGCAAGGTGTGAAAATTTATCAGCAGGACTCCAGTTGTCATCATTCTTGAATGGAAGCTGCCAGGGGCCCTGCTGGTGGTGTTAATACTTGTACAGTGAGAAAAGGCCCAGCTTTGGTTTCACTGAGTACAGTGTGCTTCTTTTAGCTGCTCCTTGTCAGCCTCTGCATGCCACTGAATGTGATTCATTAGGCAAAAAGTTAAATGGTCAGGAAGAGACAGGTCTTTCAAAGCTGTAATGAGGCGAAATCCAATAACTTTAATGGGAAGGAGTGATTTAAGGATCTGAGCTAAAAGTGTAGACAAAGCTGTTTGGTGGGTCCTCTTTGCAAAGAGCAACAGGGAAGTTGAGGAGAGTTGATTCTGCATTTTAATTCACTGGTGCCAGTCTGAGCTTAAATAGTCTTGGTGGCAGGTGTTGAATGTGCTGTCTGTTCTAACCATGAGCTCATCACAGCAATGCATGTAACTGGGAAATTCAGTGCAGGCTGTGAGCTGCAGGCTGAAAGGGGTAGGTAAGGTCCTGTCTGCCTTTGGAAATGAGTAGTAATCCAATTCTCTAAATATCCAGAATATTGGTCCTTTCAGCTGCCTTTGAGCTGCTCACAGTTTATCACTAGAAGTTCTATTCTTGCATCAGAATACCTTTTTGCAATTAAATAAAGGGTTGTCTAAATCTCAGTAAGCTGATCAGACTTGCAGTATAGGCTGCAGGAGCAGTCCTGGACCAAGGCTGAATAAACATCTCCAACCTTTATAATTTTAATAGTTCTTGTTCTTCTGTTCTCTTTCCATCTTCCCCATGTGAATCTAAGGGCACATTCAGATCACGTTCACCTCTCCTTTTTTGTCTTGATAGCCTTCCTTATGACCCTCTCTCAGCCTTGTACACAACCCACAGAAAAGCTCTTCACCCATTTATTGGTGTCGCTCTGTTGCATCACTTTCTGGACTGCCCCGAATCACATTCTTGCTCATCACGCAGCAGTTGAGTATCTTGCACAAAGGAATGAAAGCGAGACTGTTTGTCTCAGGCTCATCTCTGCAAGCTCAGGCATCTGTTGAACCTAAACATTACCTGATTTTTCACCCTTGCAGGGCAATTCAACCTAAATCCTCAAAAGAAAATATTAAATGTAAGCACAACCGTTGTGTTTTATTGAGAATCTGGGGAAAAAAGGCAACAAAAAGATGGTTTTATATCTTATCAGAATATTTCACTGGAACAGCACGAGTTTATGCAATGGGTCCCAAGCCTATACTGATTTGTGGTGAATTTCTATGTGGTATGAACAAAATAATGGCGAGAATTTTACCAAAAGCCAAAGACCTTCATTGCTTAACATAAGGCCCTCGTGTCATCACTGCTTACAAGCAACATCCACACCCTGCTCTCCTGCAGAGACTGTAGATGAGCATCTCAGGAGGGCTGTGAGGGTAATGTGTGGGTGAGCCATTTTCTGAAGAAACTCTACGTCGAATCTGAAAAAAGCTTTTGTTTTTTGGACACTTCTGTTCTCTGTCAAATGAAGGACTGAGTGAGCTGGTGTTTTTAGAAGCCCTGTAAACAGACAAAACTAGCTGAGCATTTTCATTTATATAGTTAAAAAAAACTGTGATCACCACTTACAGTGTGGAGTCTTGTGCTTCCGTCTTTAAAATTGCTGCTCTTTTGGGCTGTTTCTCTTGTAAAAGTGATCTCCTGCAGCCCAGGAAATAAACAATTGTAATAAGGCACCTGATCTCTCAGAGAAATCTAAGTGTCATTCCACCAGGGTGTCCTGGTTCTCTCGTTCCCAGTGTCAGCTTATGTGGCTGGAGTTGTTTGGGGGAGCTGCTCACCTGCACACCCCATTGCCATTCTCTCTTACTCCACTGCCGGGAACAGCAGGTGCAGAGGGATTCAGCCGTGCACAGGGTTCCACACCAGAGGGTCCTTGGGGGGAGCAGTACCCCAGGTGTGATATGGGGCAGTGAGGACTCTCCAAATGGCCAAACAACCAGGATATTATCTGTAGGCCCACTCATTTCTCTGTAACAGGTCTTCTGTATGATAGTCTTCTCTTTGTGCTAAAATAAAAGAGAAAGCCAGACCCTGTGCCCTGTTGACGTCACATCCAACATCCTTGGTACTAAGGGCTGTTAAATACAAGAGAGGTCATGTGAAGCAGAAGCTATTTAGACTGTCTTGGCTTTTCCTGTTGAAGTTATAAGCAACTTGAGATTACCCCAAAAAACCCACTAACATTCCGGTTGATGGGCAGTGCTCCTCGTATTGTTGTTTCAAGTTCTCCTCCTGTAAGAAGGAGCCCTCCAGCGTGTGGGGCAGCGAGAGGGAGAGTTTCCCCATCCAGAGTTCTCCTGTGGTGTTTGTCCCCAGCAAGTGCTTTCTTGGGATATGCAGCACGCTGCCTTGCACTCTGTGGGCAATCCTGTTCGCCCTGGGCGGTGGGAGGGCTGCATTCTGGCCACTGTGCTGAAGAGTTACAAAAATACACCACCTGGGCTGCATCCAGCACTTTAGGATGGAGGCCATTAAACTGTGACATGACCCAGCTCTGGCTCGTGGACTGACAGCGCGCCTTGCAGGCCTGTGCGATGCTCCCTCTGTTCCTACGTGGAAAAGCAGGAAGGGTGCTGGCATGACTTCTTCCTCCCAGTGGGTAGGGTGGGGGCCAGGGGAACCCATCTGCCCCAAGTCCTTTGTTAGGGAGGAGGTAAAGCAGGAGGTGCTGAATGAAGTTGGTGGCTGTAGTATCTTCAGAGGCGCAGACAAACCAGCTGGCACCCATTGGTGAGTCTAACAGACCGCATTTTTCATTGGTCTGGGTCTACTGAAGTCAGCACAATTATGTCATAATTGCACAGCAGCAAAATTGGGTTGTTGATTTAGTTCTCTCTCAGGTGCATCTGGACCTTTAGGCTACATGTCCAAACCCCACTTGTTCAAATAACTCAAAGCCTGAGATTATGAATATACAGAAATAGGTGCTCTTTTAAGGGCCAATTTATTTTTCATTCTCTGAGATTATACATAATGTATAAAGATGCAGAATTAAAAAAGCAGTGATTTTCTGAGCAAATGCCTGATTAATGTTCTACCAAATACCAGATGTGAAACCCAGAGGCAGGGCCAGCAAAGTCTTTATTGAGGGAGTATCTGAGGAAGCTGCTCTTATTGACACCACTAGCTCCTGAGTGTTAGTTAGTTCACCAAATAAGTGTTTGTGGGATGTCTTTTAATGACTAATTCCACTGCCAGTAGTGTCTTTGGAAAAAAAAAAAAAAGACAAATGGATGAAACAGGTGGTACACAACTCTTTTTTAAAAGGAAACAATATATTGTAGAACTGCAAGTGTCTGCTTTTACTTAATGCTCAGTCTTCAAACATTCTGAGATGCCATTCATTTATGTGGAATAAGTTGCTCTACCCTCCAGTAGTCTCTTAAAATACTCTTTTTTTATTTTTAACCATATTTTAGTAATTCAGTGGGTTAAAAACATATTCCTTATCATCTCCTGCATACTGTACCAGGAGGCTGGAAGTCAATAGGATAATAACAATTTTGATTAGATCCTTCTCCACAGCAATGAGTAGGAGTTTTTTGCTCTTGATTTCAGTGGGAGTAGGAGCCAGACCCTTTCTTTGTGATGTGCAGCAGTGATGTCTTCTGAGACAGTATTAAAGAAGAGATGTTATGCCCTTTAATTCTAACCTGAAAAGTTCATATTAAGTAAGACAAGTCTCTTTGGTGAGAGAGAGAGTATCTTTTATGAGATTATCTGATACAGCAGGAAAAATAGGTAAGTTTGGAGGTGACTGGTGAAGACCTGGATAAAAGTTTCTGTCCCTGAAAGTTTTTCTTGGTGTGTGTTTTTGCTCTCTGTCCTCCCAGGTTTAGGAGATACTATCTAACTGCAAGGTTTGCTTCTCATACAGTGTGGGAAAATAGTGGCTGCAGTGCCTTTACATCTTGAATATCTTGTGTTATTGGTGAGGAGAAAGCATTTCAGCATATAGCACTCAGAATTAGAAGCTTTTCTGTTACTTACAGTCCCAACTCATATCCTGTTCATAGATTTTTGTCTCCATTTCTTATGTCCTTGGAGGTTTCTGGTCTCATTACCACTTAACAGGTGATAGGCCGAAAGTCTTTCCTGTCTTCCATAAGGTCACTTACAGCTCTCTCCCCACTGTTACCAGTAACAACAGAACTGGGGTTAAAGCAATTTGATCTGATAGGGCAGTATGAAGTGTCTCACTGAAGCTCTGCCTAAAGGGAATGTCAGATTTTCCATTTGGACAGGTCTGTAAGAGAAAAGGGAAGACCTCCTGAGGGAAAACAGATTACAGTCATAGGAAGAATTGGTTATTTTTCTTCCAGCTCTTAGTTGCTGCAGGCATAAACATGCCTCATTATCTGAAGGCATTACAGTATCTCCTTTAGTGTTGTTTCTCAGCTTGGAAGCATAAGGATTAATGGAAGCTATTCACCAAATTCTTGATTTTCAGGCTTTGAAAGGTGGATTGTACCATTGAATTCATTTGTACGAGCAAGGTATAAAGACAGGAGTTAATAACTTTAAAACTGTGCAGGGCTAAGGGTTGGACTTGATGATCCTTGTGGGTCCCTTCCAACTCAGCATATTCTGTGATGCTGCGAAATCCTGTCATCTCTGTGCTTCTAGGGAATGCAGTTTGATTCAGTATGGGAAATGTTAGTGTAGGAGTTGAGAGAGCTTGACATGAATGGGACCTGATGAGGTTTTGATCCTGACAAAAAAAGAGGAAAATACTCTTTAGAGGTCCATATTTAACCACTGTTGGCACAGGGGGCTCTTTATGCTCTGCTATTGTTCTCCATCACATAGGTTTATAATCCAAATGCTGTAAAACATGGCTCTCTGCATTGCTGGACACTGATTAAATGCACTTTTCTCACACTTTGATGCTGTGGTGGTGGTTGCTTTGAGCTGAAGCTTCCAAAGGCCCCTCTTCTGAATAAGAGTCAAGGTGAATTGTGTGGAATTGTGTGGCTGAAAATGTGAAAACCTCAATCCTCAGTTTTTAAGTGCAGTCCCAGGAGAGACTTGGCTGTGGCACAGAATCGTAGGCAAGAGTTCAACTGATTCATGTGCTCTTGGCTGAGCTGCTGCACTCAGATTGCTCTTTCCAACTATTTGAGTCAAAAGCTTAGAGATAGAGAAGATCCAGTCCATCACAGTGGTGCATTTGAAATTCAGAACTTTTATAAGCTTCTGTTAATTTTTCTTTTTCCCTTGAGGTACCTGCTGAACTAAATAATGATCTTCCTGTAGAAAAGATAATGGGGATAGGAGCCAGGTGGAGGATGAGGTTCTGTGTGGTTGAACATTTGAGAAAGCCTTCTGGATCTGGGGCTGGTTTGGAAAAACACCAGTCAGGGGATAGTGCCTGCACAGGAATTCTTCCTATGGAGGTGGGTTGGGAGGTGAATGTAGAGGTGCAGGAGTCACAGATGAGTTTGAACTCATACAAGACTGTGGGTAGAGGGAAGCCCCTGTTCCCCAGCAGGGTACAGCCCTGCATCTTTGCCCGCCTTGTGACAAGGGGGACAAGTTTAGGAGCCAGAAAAATGACATCTTATTCTTTTGTGAAGGTGTTTTGTTCCAGAGCTGGAGCAGCTGGAGAGTGAAGGAGAAGCCTTCTTGGACATGCAGTCCTGAAGTACAAAGGGATCATTAGTGTCTCCAGTTTGCATGTGAGGAAATGAGGCACATCTCAAGACATTAATATTATCTGCAGGCGTTAAGCAAGTCCGTGGCCCAGCTGGGATCGGATGTCAATATCCTGAGCCCTGTGCAGTGCTTTGTTGTCTTTTCCATCAAAGTACCTGTTTCTGCTGTACGTCTTAATTAGCAGCTTATCCTGATCTAACAACTGAGAAATAGCTTCATGGTGCAAACAATAATGGTATGAGCAGATATCGGTATAAACTTGTATTTTGTTTCGAATTAGACCAGGGGTGCACACATCTGAGACATCTTATAATGTGCTCAGAAGGAGAAAATATGGATCCCAACCCATCAAGTAGAAAACCATTGCTTTGGATGAAAAGCTGATGCTTTTTTCAGGTAAATACAAAGGCAAGTTTTGTATGTGACCTTTGGGAGCTGAGCTAGAAAGCTTGGAGTTTAAATGTAATTCTGACTGATTCTGCCAGTGTTTTGTATTGACAATTATGTATTTTCATAAAAAGCAAGAGGTGAAACTAAAGATTGCTGTACTCACAGTCTTCCTGTCAGAATGCAATTGTGCATGTTGTGTTTGTGCTAGAATGCTTGAAGCATCATGGCCAGATGCTTTTTTTATCCCTAAAATTGTTATAGGTCTGTTGATCTCAACAGACTTGCACCCAGATGCATTTGTAACAGCCAGCAAAAAGCAGGCTCTTGATTCTCAGAAATGCACTTTGAAGATACGAAGCAACATCTGTAGCATAGCAACAGGAAAGCCTTTCTGCTCTTCTCATTGCTGCTGGTCTCAGAGCCCATCAGGAGCAGTGAGCACATGGTAGAGCACTTATGCTTTCCTTTTGGTCAGGCCGGTCAAACTGTCTGAGAGTGTAGTGCCTACCAAATTTAACACAA
This sequence comes from Myiotriccus ornatus, assembly GCA_036023395.1. Taxonomy (NCBI): domain Eukaryota; kingdom Metazoa; phylum Chordata; class Aves; order Passeriformes; family Tyrannidae; genus Myiotriccus; species Myiotriccus ornatus. The sequence continues at coordinate 1,423,215 of JAYRBT010000002.1, forward strand.
CAGCCAGCTATGGCAGCAGTGCAGGGACTCAGCTTTGAGGAACCTCAGCTTTGGTTCAGTGCTGAGGTTTGGGAATGCGTCACACAGTTGTATGACTCCCTGATTTCTGCTTGCTTTCTGTGGCATTAGTGAATTCCCCGTGTCAAGTCTGCCCTTCCCAATTCCATTAGACACTTTGCCAGCAGGATCTGGGTTCTTTGTTTTCTCTTCCCAGGCACTCTGGAGTGCTCTGTGGGCAGCAGAAGGGCCAGGCTGCCATCCCATGGCAGGCCCTTTCTAGGGATGGAAAGAAAGGGTGTTTTGTGCATGGCAGAGAAGGAGGTTTCAGGGCTGGGAAAACAGTTGGAGCCATGAGCCTTGGGCATTCCTTGGGATCAGGGTCTCTGCTGGTGACAGCACCAGCGTCTGAGATCAGTGCAGCACCTGCTGCTGTGGCTGCTTTTTGCCTGCTGTCGGGTGTCTCACACTTATGTAATTAAACCATTTAAGAAAATTAATTACTTAAATCAAGCCATCCTGGAAAGAATAGCGCCAGGTCCTGTGTAAGCCAGACAGACACCTGAAAGATGTCCTGTATTTACCCAAAATGTAGCAATTAGGTTTTCCCCTGGTATCTTCTGTGTTTTTTCTCATTGTTTGCCTATTATTTCTTCAAGGGCAAAGTGGTAAGTATGGCATGTAATTATACAACCAAAAGAAATAGAAGAAAGCCTTCTGGGTGTTTTCTACATCGTGGGATTTATTAGGTGTCTTACGTGCTGACAGAACAAGATGTAAAATTGCTTTCAGTGTTCATGTGTCACTGTGTGAGATGGAAGAAGCAAGTCTCACCAAGGTACTGTAGCACAAGAACTTGGCTAGTTTGTTAGTGCCTGTCATGGGCAATTCCCTCCCTTTTTTTAAATGGTTTTCTGGTCTCTCAGTAAATAGACAAAAGTGATTCTGTTTTCACAGGTGTAGTACGTGAGAGAGCATCTTTGCATAAAGGGTATTTCAGAACATAATCTAGAGCTGATTTTGAAGTGTTTGGTATGTTCTTACAGCACTGCTAATCATTAACAAAGACTAGAATAATTTGGAGTTCAGAGAAACCCCGTAGGCTATTTGTGCCTGTGGGAAAATATTACTTCTTTCACTGTGTTTTTTGGGGAAACCACATTCATTTGAAAGAAAAAAAGTGAAGAGAGTGTGTTCTGCTGCATCTCAGCTGAAGCAGATCTCCATTTTCTTGGCTATTGTACTGAAGCAAAACCCTCCATTAAGAGGATAAAACCAAATGTTCATGGTCCTGCATTCCCTGTTGAGAAGATGAATTTTGAATACTGCTCCTCTATGGGAGCAGCATTCATTGGACTCATCACAGACGCTGGCCATTGATGTAGTTGATGCGGTCTTTTTCAAAATGTAATCTCTTTGGGCAGGTAAGGAATGAAGCTGAGGCTGAAGGTTACCCAAGTCTCTTGAAGGTTGCAGAGTATATTTGCAGGAGAAGCAATCTGCATCTCATTTTTAATCTTTAGAATTAGTGTCAATGCAGGAGAGAGTAGGCAAGCCTCAGACAACTTTATTGTGGTTATGAATCATGTGTCTGGGCATGGCAGCTGTGATTTGTGGTTGCAGGGCATTTTTAAAGTGCATGACTTTGTGGGTAAAACTTGCTCTTACAAGTGGGGGGGAAAAAAAAGAGAAGGACATTTAGACTAAGTGGAGTGACTGAGAGCTGGTCCAGAAGTTTCAAAAAAGCTTAAAAGAAGTGGGGTATTTTTCAGTTTTAAATGTCAGTTTAGAGACTTTAAGCAGGAAAGCCTAAGCTTAGCCTTACAGGTCCAGAAATATTGCTGGCCTGTCTGGAAATCCTGTGTTTCCTCCTTGCACAGAGCCCTCGGGAGGTGGAGGGGGTGGCATTTTGCAGAACCTTGTACCAGAGAGGGCAGCGTGACCCAGCCCTGCAGCCAGGTCAGTGCAGCTGATCCCTTGCTGTAAGGTTAAGGAGTGATCAGGGCATTCTTCTCTGTAATGGTGCGGAGTAGGCACTGCCCTGCCTCTGTTAGACCTTGTCTGCCTTGATTAGGAAGCAGTATTAGCTTCCTAAGTAGCTTTATACAGCAACTGGAAGTTGAGATCCAGGTGTAAGTGCAGCAGTGGCATGTGTGGAAGCGAAAGATGTGGGGAAATGGGGTGAAAGTGTGAGTTTTGCGGTTGCAGGTGTGGACATAACGAAGGGATTCTCAGGAGTTGTCAGCCCACAGTGTGTTTTTCATATCAACTTTCACACAGGCAGCAGGTCTCAGGAGTCTGAAAATAGAGCCCTTTGAGGAAGGGATAAGCAAAGGTGATGCTGGGCTAACGAAAGGGCTTGGGATCTGGTCTGATTGCATTGCTCTGGGTCTGTTCTCCAGGCGGATTGAAGAAAATATTTTAACTGTGAAATCCTGAGAAGCAGCCTGTAAAATGTCAGTGCTTGGATTTCTAGAAAGGCTACTTTCTTCAGCTCTGATTGATTTCCTCCACAAATACTCTGCTTAGTTTTCTAAAGTCTCCAGTACATTTGCCAGTGGACTCTTTACATGGGAGTTGTCACATTCACCACTTTGATTTACAACTCTTTGATTCTCTTGTTTAAATCTTACCCTCCTCTGGAGTTGTTTTCTGATCTCCCCTAGATTAACAGCTGTGCTGCAGACCCTCTTCTCCACCTGTGGACCAGGGTATACTGGTGAGTTGTTGGGAGATGGGTGCAACACTTGCCCCTGTGTGCATCCTGTGTTGCAGAGACCAGCCTGCATATTTTATGGGCCCTGTGTCTCCACAGAGCCCCTGTGATTGTGGGTCTCCTCTTGTGTCTTGTGTAATGCAGTTGTGCTGTGTTGTGCCAGGTCGTGCTTTTAAACCACAGGATTTCTGAGTGCTGATAGCACATTGAACAGGAGAGATTGTTTGGATTATCAGTGGGAAAACAGTGGAAGGCGTGACCTTTATTCTGCTCCTCTGGGCAGAGCAGAGATTTTTGTGCTGTTCCCCTTCGAAACAAATTGGTAAATAGCAGGGACGTTCTGATCTGTAACAGGGTAGCTGTTGAGGTGTCTGTAGGCTTCCTAGGTGCTGAAGGAGATGGGGTGGCAAAGACATTTCATAGAAATAAGAACTTAAAAAGTCATGCAGAGATGTGGAAATAGCTTATTCAGGCAGGAATAATAAAATCTAGTGAAATTATGCCAAATCAAGCAGTGCAGATGAAAATTTTCCCTGAGTGCAGAGCGCAGGTTGTGACTATTTACCACGATGAGGTTAGATCGGGTGCTGCAGGCATTCGCGCGAGCGGGAGGAACAGACACATCTATAAGATGCAAGTTCGAATCCGCTTTATTATCAGAAGGCCACACAGTATATAATCTTTTGAGTTCTGTACACGCGATCACGGGCAGAGCACGCTATCGTAATTGGTCAGCATGCACTGTCCAC
>JAYRBT010000002.1:1426776-1512725 GCA_036023395.1 Myiotriccus ornatus
TTGTACAGAACAAAATCTCCTTTGAGCAAGGTAGAAAACGGGGGGGAGAAAAGTGGGTCTTTGCAGTAAGATGCTTCGATTAACCCTTCTAAGGCCTTGTTTTGCTTCAACATGTCAGAGGTGAATAAAAGGAGAGGTAGTGTCTTAAACATCTTGAACTTTAATTTGTCTTTTAGTAAAAGTGACTTCCAGATCCACTTTACTGTTTGCTGGCTACTGGAAGATAGATTTCCATTGTCAAACAGTGTCAAACCTGTGTGTTTTTCCTGAGCTTTCCATATCAGTTTCACAACAAGTACTGGGGAAGAACACAGTTCTGCACGTTAAGGGGGATACTTCTTTGAAATGTTTTTCTTCTAAAATACAGATGGAACAAGATACTTGTTACAGTAATAGAGGAACAGTTGGTGTGTAATTGCATTATGAAGGATCTAAAATGGCACAACAGTGGCTTTAAAACCTATTTACTGTAATTTTTGACCATTACATAGCTCAGGGAGTGAGTACTGTAAGAGAGCACCTGGCCTGTGCATTCAGGTGGGGAATCTGACAAGTTACCTAGGCTTCTTAGACCAGATGTTTTATGTGTTGTATGTTTAAATTTGCAGTTTCATATAACTTCTCAGACCAGTCCTTTCTGATGATGCAGGTTTTGGCTTTCACATCCGTGGCTGCAGCTGAACTCCTGCAGTTTAGCAGCGCTGCAGATCCTTAGCGCGGTGTCGGGATTGACCCAAAGTCTGCTGTGCGTGTATGTGCATATCTGTGACCATGACTGGCTTTGAACATCGTGATTCGGAGCACAGGGTGAGATCTCCGTGCATGTTGGTCCTGTGGCCAACAGAAAGGGAGGGTGGGTTTTGGGTGGGCTGGGCTCCAAGCCCAGCTCTGCTGTTGCCTCCCCGGCTGGCCTCAAGCAATATAAAAGTAGGGCTAATGATACAGTTAGCATGCTGCAGAACTGTGGAGCAAGCCTGCTGTCCTTACACGTGCATTAGTAGCAGTTCTGTTAGGAGAACTGGTTTCATAAACAAAAACCAATTGTCAATGAATAGTTTGGCATTTTTTTGAGAGCAGCCTACGGTTTATTTCCTGCAGAGCACTGAGCAGTAGCTAGTAAAAGCTGCTTGAAGCCCTAGCCAGACGATACAGCCAAGCTGTGATTATGACTGCACATCACAAAAGCTGTTTGGGAGGAGATTTAGGTGTTTGCTCATTCATGGCTTAGACCTCACCATGCAACAGCAGCCACGTTTGTGCAAACATTGGCTCATTGTGTGACAAAACCACTTGCGTTGGCAGGTTAGGAAATGTAGCATTTTCTTATTAAAAGCCAATAGGTAAGCTTTGCCTGTAGCTGTAGACCTCGTTAAGTAATCTGCTATTAGGCTCAATTAGAGTGGCACAGAGAAAATAGGTATAATAGATCTGCAAGAAAACAGCATGTGAAGACGTGAACAAATGAGATGTTATTGCTGTGAATAATGCTCCTTCATAGGAGTAGAGCCACTGAAGTCAGGGGCCCTACACCTCTGATTCATGGTGTTTCTGGTACTGTTTCGTTGACTTTGTTTTGATGCTTTATGTTGACTGAAGCATTTTAGTGTTTTTATTTTAAAACTCGGTAACTGAAACTTGCTAATGCTGTGGAGAAAGCATCTTTTGGGACCTGTTCTGCTTTGCTGGGATGGACTGAAAAGTCTCTCTGTTCCCTTTCTCCCCAGCCATACAAGAGTGCAAGCTAGGTTGTCCTGTGATAGCACGCTCTTTTGAGTGTGTAAAACCGTCCTGTCTGCATGATCCACGAAGTACATGGGAAAAAATTTCCCACCCAGTAACTGATGAGGGCAATTTCCTGTAAGCCAGCTCTTGTGGTCTCTGGTTTCCAGCCAGTTCTATTTTTACTTCCTTTAAAAAGAAAAAAAAAAAGACTTTTTTTTACTGTTTTGATGCTTACATGCGGACAGGCTACCGTTTTAAAAGGCACCAGCAAAGCCTTGAAGGTAGTGTGTATTCTGATCACCTTGAATTAAAGCTTGTGAACCGCATCTTAAAGTCAGCATCAGTGAATGGGAGCAGAAAAGAGTGAACCCTTGCTGAGTTAAAGCCAGATCCAAGTAATTCTGCATTACTGTAATCAAAAGTGGTTTGTTCCTGACTCTGCAAACACTTAGACTGATGTCTTATGAGGATCCAGGAGCACCTAAGTAGTTGCAGTAGCAGGCCTGATAATTCACCTGACTGGTGAATAAAGCTGTGGAGATTTACACTGAGGGTGCAAGAGGCGTCAGCAGAATAAAGCCTGGTGTCAGTGAAGGAGATCTGAATGTCTGGGCAGAGTGAGGAAAAGAAATGAGATCCAGGTAAGAGCATAAGAGGGTAGAGATGTGAGAGGGGAGCTGTGTTTAGAACAGTCACTTTCCATTAAAGTAAATAGAAATCTTGGATGCAACTGTAGATATGTCATGCTGCAAGGCATGTGTGTATTTAAAACCCATCTCAATCTGTTCGAACTTTTTCCCAAGACTTGAGGAATCTGGGAAACTTTCAGAAAAACAGTTAGCATCATGCAGGAGAGCGATTTGGAGATACAACTTTATGATGTCAGAAATCGGGCTCAAAAGGCATTCTGATAGCCAGATCCCCAGAAGTACCGAAGGATTAAGGCAAGGCACTGCTGTGACAGTTGCTGTTTCACAGACGATTCTCTCAGCTTTGGAGCACTTCTCCCCCCTCAGCTTTGCCAGTCTTATCTTTGGACTGGATCAGGAAAGCGGCATGTTTTGCAAGCAAAATGCCCGAAGAATGCAGCGTATGCATGGGGCAAAGGGTGGGTTTACTAACCGGGGGAGAGTGAATGTGTGTGGTGGTGCTTGCAAATAGATGCCCTGGTTAGTGCCCACAGTAAGGTAATTAGTTACTTAATTGGGAAGATGAGCATACCTGCTTTCCCATAGATAATAACAGTTGACAAAAGATGCAGGGAACTTAGCCCAGGAGGTTTGGGATCTGAAGTACAGTCTGTACAAGTCAGATGCAGCAACAGTTGCATTTTCCTGCCATTACATTCGTGTGTTGAATCGTTGTAGATTATGTTTTTGACGTTTATTAACCTGCCTGCTCTAGGATGAGCACATCTGGTCCTCTGATACTGCAAAGGGAAAGCATTTGTCAAACTGCCTTCAGGTTTTTCTTGTGGTTTCTGGGTCCTGGTCCTTGTTAGTTTTCAGTGAACAAATGCTTCCCTGTATTTTGAAGAAATACATTATATTCAAAAAAACACGTACTGAAATTGCCCTTTTTAACATGACATGTTGGCAAATCTTTTGTGCTACAGTGACAGCAAATCAACAGGGTGGCAGATTTGAGAGGAGGTGTGACTTCTGCCCTCTTGACAAGGTGCCACCATTGCTTTGGAGTATTGTGGGGGACAGGGGGAGCATTTCTGGTCTTCACTGGCACAGCTGCAACCTTCACAGCAATAGCATTGGACTTGGGGCTGGCATTTCATTGCAGGAAACCATTTGGTTATTGCATGTTATTCCTGAGAATTGCAGCATCACTTTGATTAAATACTGCTGGGGGCAGGCCGGCAGTGATGTTTGCTGTGAATCATCCTCGTTAATGGAAGCTGTTTGATAGAGAAACAATAGTTTTTAGAAAGATGACATTTCTGTTCTAAATCCCTCCTCCTTTTTCCCCTTTTTAATTCCATTAACTGTTTTGTAACTTACCTTTGGGCTGAAGAGCCTCGTTCACTTCATCTAGCAACAAATACATTGGCGTGAGTGGAAGTTATCTTTAAGAACAGAAGGAGCTTTTTGTTATTTTTGATCTGCAAATGTGTTTGCTACTGTTGTGTTTTTATTCTATTTTCATTTTGCATTTAAATAATCATGGATGACTGGAAAACCTTGAGTCAATGGCATTCAAAGCACTACAGGTAGACTGTTAAAAGGCATTTATTTTTCAAGTGCCAAACTGAGGAATGTGGACATTAAATAAAACAGTAAATAAAGTTGTCTGGAATGCTGCTATTTTCCATCACTTTAGAAAATCATAGACTTCCTCCCTCCAGAAAAATAATCAAGAACAGTCTTAACAGTCTTAATTTTCAAGCCCATGAATAGATTCTAGTGCATGATTAATGTTATACTTCTACAAAAGACAGTTTTTGTAGGCTATGGCCTGTCCCCTTAGATATGAATGTTGCTGTTTTTCTGCTTAAACATCCTCCTGCTCTGAGTTTCTGGTTGTGCAGAAGGGATGTTGGTAAACTCAGCTGCTGTCCTAACATCAGCCTCACCATGAGTGAATGGAACAAAATGTGCAAAAAAAAGTACTTAAAATGGAGAAAGCACTGGTCATTCCAGCCTGACAATACCTACATCCCATGTGTCATCCCCACCAGGCATTGACAGCATAGCAAGTATGCTACTTACTTTTTAAAAACCCCCTCCCTGTAACCCATATTACACCTCTCTAAAGAAAAAGTGTGTTTATATACCATTAGAAAAGTGACTTTGCAGCTGTTTAGTAACACACCAGATGAAAGGGACAATTCCTTTGCTGAAACAGTTGAAGCTTCAGGTTGAACAGGCTTGGTGTGCGCGTAGGTTCATCTGTGCAACTTTGTTTTCCCTTGCAAAACTTCAGTGTTCACCCTTATCCGTGTCTTTGGAAAACACACTGATTCCTTGTTTGACTTTAGACTGATCTGAGCTAAAGAATTCTGCCCATCCCCACTCTTGTTTTAAATGTTCTCCGCGAGGCAGGGGAAGGAGCACTCTAGGTGACACATGCAGGATCAGTCCAGGAGATGTCTGTGGATGCAGATAAGAACCAGGCAGTCAAGGCAGATTCTTCAGGAAGTTGAGAATTATCAGAAGAGGTAAAGAGGTTTTGTGCTTCTGTGAGTGGAAGCCAGTTTGTACAATTACCTTCAGGGCTGTCCTAATGTTGGTTCAGCTAATGAAGAAACATCAAAGGCCTCGAGTGATTGCATTCTCCAAAGCTCCTTTCAAGAGTAGAATAATTATGGAAGTGGTGCTGTAAGGTCTTACCCAAATGGGTTGTTTTATCTTCACAGTTTCTGGCCTTTAGGCGGCTGCCCTTCTACTAATACTGAGTCATACCTTTCATTTCTACGCTTCACATCACCAAGGCATCTCTTTTTTTTTTTTCTTTCAGTTTCTTTTTCTCCTGATCCCTTTAATGGGTGGGGGGTGTTAGTGTAAACTTCAGCAGTACCTTAGAAAACAAGTAGGTCTGCATTTGTATGGAAGACTTCTATCCCCTTTTTGTGTTGCTCCTATAGTAGGACAGCAGTTATGGTTTAATAAATAGCATATGAAACACCCATGTGTTTGTGAGCCTTTAACGACTTGCAGTGTTTTATGCAAGCTATAAAATTTGATATTGCCTCTTTCATTTAGAAGGCTGTGTGTGCTTGCTTGCTTTGATGTAATTCAGTTGACAGCAGTGGGATCGTTCCTGACTTACACCAAGATAAATGAACAGGCAGTCAGAGCAACACAAGTTCACACTCAGCGTGTGCTGACTCATTTGCTCCTGGTTTTCTGTGTAACCAGAAATGCTCTCGGGGTACCCCTGAGGGATGCATACAAGTCATGTTTCAGATATCAAGTTCAGGATGAGATGCAAGTTGAGCTAAGGGCTGTGTAGTGCCAGGGGTTGTGATGTGATTTGTAATGAAGGTGAAAATCAGTGTTTTCAAGTGGGAAAGTACTGGCTAATCAATATGCAGGACTGGGGATTTTTTAATTGCGTTTGTGATTAAACTGGTCCAAAGGGTTATTTTAGATGTCTTGGCTCTGGAGAAAGAGTTGTTGATATGAACACTTGCAGCTCTGTTTGTGTTCAGGGGGTTGGACTAGATAATCTCCAGAGGTTCCTGGACTCAAGTAGTTGGTGTTTTTGTTCTGGGAACGCACAAGACTTTAGTTTTTATAAAGTAGCTTGCTTTGTGCTCTCCTGAGTTTTCTGACTCTGTGTTTCCTTTGGGACGTGTCTATGAGTTACCCCATCTCAAATTCCTCCTTGCCTTCTTGTTCCTTCTGCTGAGGCCCCATCTCAGATGTTGTTCCATCATGCTGGTCTAGGAAACTGTTGCCTTTTCATGATAGTTCTTGCACCTCCCTTAGCTCTGGATGGTTTTTTAATGTGAAATAAGCAGCAGGTTCCAGCACATGAGGCCTCACAGTGGCTGGACAGAGACTGGCTTTGTTATGTGGATCATAGCATCTGAATTGTGCTTAGGTGGAGCCCTCTTCTCCAGTCTGCTGGTGAGCTGTCAGTAGTTTGTTTTGCCTTTCCCATGCCAAAGCCATCTGGATCACATTAACAGTCTGGGTCTGTGCTAAGATGATGAACATGACTAATACCTTTGTCCAGAGAGCTTGGGTTGAAGCATCTTCTTAGCATCAGCCAGGGATTACAGTATGGATGGTGGTGAGTCTGATCTGACAGCAAGCTCGTAACTGATGGTGTAGCCATGTGCTCAGTGTCTTCTGTTCCTCTGGAGCTGTCTGAGGACAGCTTGGGCCTGCCTGCATGTCTCTCTGGCTCAGTTTTCTCTTCAGTCAGCGCTCTGTTGTGTTCTTTTTCTTCTGTGTACACAAAAACTGGGTGGCTCTGAAAGAGAAACATCTTGCTCTCCTGTCTACAGCTTTTCTAGGTTAATAAATACAGATTTGGCCATTGCCCCATTCTAGGGGAAGAAGCAATGATAAAACTGATGAAATAATTTACCGTTCAGGACTGTATTGAAACTTCCAGACCTAAGTAACAAAGGGTCAATACACTAAACATCGATGCCTGGGAGTTCAGAGCCTTTTTTTTTCTTTTTAATTAAGGATTATTTTGTTTGATGGTTAGACAAATGGGGCCAGCAGTAACTAAATCAGCAGCAAACCTGCCAGTGACTCTGGTGGGTTTGCGGTGAAAACTGTTAAGTAGTTGACACACAGCTCAAATTGTGTGCAGAACTCAATGCCAGAAGTGAATCATACAGACCATTAACCTTGGGACCTGCAGAGAGCAAAATACAGAGCCTTGCTGTCTGGAGCACCTCTAGTAACTCGACATGTGGAGGTGGAATTGTGGAGGGACACTTGATAAACACCATGCAAACAACTCCTGGTCTCAGCCTAGTTGGCTGAAGGGAGAGGGGTGAGTATCTGGTAGTTGGTGGTTTTAGATGTGTTGCCATGGTAACAAGAGAGCATAAACTAGAGCAAACCCAGGACTAATCTATAATTGAGCAGTATAGCAGAGGCAAAGGGGCATTGCTGTATTCAGAGATTCAGGTGCATGGTGATGAACCTGCTGCTACACCCACCGTGCTCAGTCCTGCCCTCGTCCTGACGAGGACTTTTATTTGCTGCTGGTTTTCAAAGGTTCCTCATTGCTTAAAACACGTACCTCTGTTGCATTTAACAACAAGTTATTGACACCTGCCAACATCTGATCCCAATCAGGGCTTTTTATGTCCTCCACTGATAGGTTTGAGGTACACAACATTCTCTATCTGGGAAAAAAAGGAAAAAAAGCAAAACCAGTTTTGGTCTGTAACTTCTGGAGCTGTTGGTTCTGTGTTTGTTTCATTGTGGAAGCTGGATAGTCCTGTAAAGACCTAACTGTAAAGCCTCGAGTCAGCGAAGCCACCAAGCACATGATTTACTCTAAGTGCTTAAGTGCTCTAAGTGAGGATGGATTGCCCAAGTGCCTAAAGTTATACAGATGCTTAAATGCTTTGTAAACTCGGTGTTTAAGGACTTTATCCCAAAGGATGCTGCAGAAACTTCTACTGAAGTGAGGCTGACGGGGTCCTCATGCAGTGCTCAGCAGCTACAAGAATTGTGCAAAAAAAAAAAAATAGAGCACGTTATTGCTGTTGTTTTACCATGGACAAAATAATCACCAAAATGATTTCTGGGTTTTGTTTTGATTTTTTGGGTAGGGATAGAATGGGGGTGTATAATATGATAAGTGTTTGGATAATTTAATCAGTATTAAAACCTGTCTTGGGTATAAACTGGTATAGGTGGGAAGTGGAACAGAATTCCACAGACAATCCATCCTTTTGTGGTAGTGAATAGTCCTTTTCATTTCCAGGAAGAAAGTCTTTTCATTCAAAATCATGTTTATTATCCATCCCTTAAAACAGTTTTCAAACTGATGTTAAACACGCCGAGGTACGTGTCTTTTACTTAGTGGAATTGTGCACTTTGTTTAATTTATGTTTTAAAAACGAGAGGCACTTTAAAACAAACAAATAATCCTGGTATAAGTTGCTGACTCTCTGCCACATCTAGGATTTTGCTCAAGTCATTTAAAATAATAAAAAATCTTCTGCTTTAATCACAATTTGAGGCAATTAAAGTAATATTCTCTGTCTAGAGAAAACGTGTATTTACAACATATAAAGAAAGAAGTTTGTTTCGGTTTTTTCCCCCTTTGATGTTTAATGATGGAGATAGCAAACTCCGTCAGACAGAGATTGTCCTCTGTCTTTTAGTAATACCAGCATTTTCAAAGTCTGAAATCTTTTCTGCTCCACAAGTTCCTAACAAATGAAAATAGGTGCATGCAGCTTCAGGCAAAGCAGCATTTTTACTTCAGCAAGAAGAGGTCCTGGAGCTGCTAGAAAATCTATTTGTGATATGCTTTTATTGCTCATTTACCACAAAAACATAGATCCTGTACAACATCTACATATCTGTATAAATAATCTCGGTGGGTGTTTGCAGAGTACCTGGTACAGCACAGCCCCACTCTCAGTGCTTCCCGAACACTGCTGCAATCAAAGCAAGTGATGATGTTTGACTTAATAGGTGTAACCTTTCACAGAGTGGTGTCAGGGAGGCGCCTGGTGCTGGCTGAACACACGAAATGGGAGAAGGTGTACTTATACAGGGATAATACAAACCATGACATTCTAAGAGATGATCACTTCTGCAGAGCAGTTGAGCACCATTATGAGTTTGTTGGTGGTTGGAAGGTTGGGTTTTTACTACATGCTGGTGAGGCATCAAGGCTGTGCCAAACCTTGATGTGAAGAAGGCAAATCACATCATTCCCCATTGAGCAAATCATTAACTCCACACTCCCTACAAGAATTTCTTCACGCTGGCTTGACTGGTTCAATGTGAGATATTTCAGGAAAGAAAAATTTTATGATTGGACAAAAGGTTTCAGCTTCATTGCAGTTTCTCTCTGATGTGGGGGGCAGGAGTGGCAAAACCCAAATAAACCCCCTAAAAAAATCAAGGAAAAGAGCTATAAAGTTTTGTGGATGTTTTTATTCTTACGCTGTATTTTCATCTGAACTTATCCTGTTCAGATACTGTGTATCCCTTGAAATTAAGTAATTACCCCTGTACTTCTAAGGTTCAAAAGCTATATTCAAAAGGAGAAAAAACACCATGCATTCTCTTTTTCTGCTGCCCACCCCTCTCTATTCTACTTAATTATTTCTGTGTTCATACAAATAAAAAAGGTAATTGTTTTCCTCCTAACCTTTCTTGAAAACAGCCCTCATTAAAGTCTCTGCTGGGAGGAGGGTTGGGTAGGACACCAGCGCGTTCAAGGGCTTCTCTGTCTGGCCTGGGAGGTGCCTTATGTAAGGAGCCGTCACACCGGCCCGAGCTGCGGGCACAGGGACAGGCAGTGCCTTTTAGCGGGACCCTGCCTGGGCTCCCTGACGCAGATCCTGCAGCAACCGCGGTGGCCCTGAGAGAACAACGTCGTGGTTCTTCCCCACTGTCCAAAGTGCCTCTGTGCTCTGCCAGGTTGGAGCTGCGTGTTGGCGTGGCCTTGCTGCTGCCTGCTGGGTTGAAATCGGCACAGAGCTGCCTCCGGCCCTTTTGCTGCACACAGGCATTGCAAGGAAGACAAGACTTTGTCATCTAATAGCACCCCACTGCTTGCAGAAATGATTGGTCTTTTTATGGCATATGTAGTGTTTTTCTTTACACTTTCCTAGCTGCTTTTTCTCACCAAATGACCCAGCTAGTGCCTAGAAGGTGTTTGTGGGATTGCTTCTGAATGAAAACTTTCTGCAGTGTGGCAATACGCACCCCGTAGTGCACAGCACATCACAGAAAATGGAAGGTTAAGATCTAGCAGGAAGGCTCTTTGCTGCCCCTAGCAGCAGGATATTAGCTTGGAGGGAATGTAGCAGGACAAAATGATGGTGTATTAAATTGAAAATCGCAGCAATGGAGGGGAGAAGCCAGAGGTGCAAATAAAAGTGAGTGGGTGAAGGAAGTTGGTTTGCCAGACGTCAGAGCTTGTTCCCCGGTCCCCTTGCTGTAGTTTAGAGATATAGTGCATATACCAGTGCTAGTGCTGCTTTGCTTTTGATTCACTGTCCTTACTGATAGAAGTTCTTCCAACACTACCTAGATTTTAGTGCTTTGATAGACCTTATTTTCATATCCACTGTACATGTTCTCTGTTGTGCACAGTAATTTGGTGAATGTTTGGATATGATACTTTATTCATATCACTTGTTGGTATTGTCTGAATTTCTGTTAATATAGTCTTTCTGCATAGGCCTTGCTTTATTGAAGTAGAGTTATTTTTACTGCTGCAGTAAACTGGAGAGCCAAATAATCCTCCCAGATAAATTTCTGGCTGCCTGTGTGGGTGTGGATGGGCTGTGCCGACCTGAACTGCAGCTGTGTGGCACAGGTGAGGCGGGGGATGCTGCTGATGCACAAATGAAACCAAGATGTGTCTTGTAACGTTCTGCAGTTGTATTTGGTTCAGTGGCTCAGCGATTGATTGCTTAAATCTGAGCTTTTTTCCTACCCTGTCAGCTTTATCCTTGGCCACGTCAAGCACCCTGAGCTTGGTTGTAGAAGTTGGCTTGGAGAATTTGAGTTTCTCTTTGGGTGCTTCTAATTCAGAAGATACATTTTCTGGATTGCTAATAACGTGTTTGTGTCCTTGCATTTCCATGTGGTTCTGTCAAACTGGAGGTTTAATGTTTCAGCTTAGAGGGACAATGAGAGGTGGAAAGGGAAGAGTGGTAAAAGGTCAGAACTGCTTTTGATTTATGAAGAAATATGGTGCTTTGCACTATCCTGGCCTGCTGCTTGTCACACAGCCTGGCACCAGCTCTGGTGAGCATGGAAATGAATGAGCACTTGTTAGTTGTTGAGAGACTTGTCTTTCTATGACATGAGTACACCCCTTTTGCCATACAGCAAACCTACCCAGAATTGGGCATTAGGAGTTCTGCACCAGGCTGCAATCCTTTAGATACTTAGGGTTTGTTTCATACTTGCAGACTTACCTCTCTCTACTAGAGAGGTACAGGAGTGGTGATTTCACAGTAAGTACAGTGTGTGACAGTGTAGTGACTGCTTAAGCAAACAAGTTACTTTGCACTTTGTAATAGTTGTACTGATTGTGTGTGAATTTCTCATGGTCCTGTGCAGGGCTCTGGGGAGACAGCAGAGGGAATCCCAGGGCCACTTCAGCTTGCTGTTTATGGAGGTGTCTCTTCTGGGCTAATGGCTGTTGTTGCTTTTGTAAATGGCTGTGACAGCATCACCGTGAGCTTGGGAGAGTCTGGACTTCGAGAGCAAACCTTATCCTCTGGAGGTGAGAGGAAGTGTGTGTGTCCTGGGCTGAGCAAGCTGGGGGAGCTGTCTCATGTGCTGGTGCAGCTGCACAATTGTCACACTTAAGTGCAGGGTGAAAAAGGCTCCTGCAACAATATGATTCACATTTATTTAGCAAGTGCTCCTGAGTAATTGGGTGTTCTCACAGCAGATTGTGCCAACACACTTTGAAGGGTTGTCGGTATCATCAACCAGCTTGTGCTTGGCTGCGGCTTCCCTTGCCCTGTCTCTTCTTGAAGAACTGTGTAGCTGTAGTGATTTAAGCTTTATCTTCCTCCTAAGCACAGGAGATACATGCAATATGTTCAGTATTATGACACATCAGGTTCCCTTGGTCCGTTCACTGGCTTCTCATTTGGTTTGGTAGTGGCTATAAATCTAGCAATTCCTGCTTCCACATAGAGCCTACACCTCGGGTTTCTGTCAGCCGTGGCAATATGAAAATGGGAATGTAAGGCCAAGATGTGAAAAAGCAATTTTAAATGTCTGGTAACCAGCGCTGTGTTTCTGTCAAGAATTTATGGTGGTGTAAGGATGAACGATGACTTTTGTTCAGTTCGTAAAACATCAGAACAGAGCCAGTTTGGACATGTAGCCTTGTAAAGCACATACTGCCATCTGAAATAACTGGTTTCTTCAACACACATGCATAACAGCTGCTTCTGAAGCAGCTATCTCTACAGGATGTTTAAGAAACCATTTGGGGTATCTTCTTCAACAAGTGTAGTTCATGTTTCTTCCCCAGGTTTTATTGCTCTCATCTGCTTAAGTTTCAGTTCAGGGCAGTTTTTGGTAAGGTTAATTTTGCACTGAAAGTTACAGCTATGCTGATGCTCTTCTTGAAGAAGCTTCTTTCTTCAGTAATCCAGTATGTTACGAAATAGTCTTTTACGCAGTGATGTAAACAGCCATTGGCTTTTAGTTGTAGTTAGAGAGGAGAGGTAACACACATCTTTGCAAACTAGGGCACAGATGAGTGAATTGAACTGAATGTTAAAATGGTGAGTGGAGAGTGCTGGTGTCCCATCCAGACTGAGTTGATGATAACCAGTACAAGCAGCTGTAGAGACTCTCCATCATTTGAGATGTCAGGAGTCCTGTGCTTTCAAGCAAAGGACTTGGGAGTCCTGATTTTTCACCAGCATGAGAATGAAACATCCACAGTAATTTATTTACCTGAATATTTGTTATGTTGATTCACAACATTGGCATCAGGCTGTTGGATTAAATGTTGCTTGACTCTAGACATTGTTTGTGCTTATGAGGGTACAGAAGCACTGCTTTGTGTGTGATTGTGCAAATGGGAACACGATGTGTCTGGGTAAAACATTAGTGTATTCTACCAGCAGTTAGGCTTCTGGAAAAAAACTTAACTTGCAGAGTCTAGTCCTGGGGTCCACCCAGGAGAAGTGTCCAACTGTTTTTCTATAGCATGATGGAGACACAGCATTTGGCACAACAGCCAGATTATGAGGAAGCCTCAGGGAGTGTGGTGAGTCTCTCGGCAGTGGCACAGGACTCTGTGGATGCAAACTCCAGAGAGGAGGAAGAAAGCCACCCAGAGTCACATGTCAGTGTTTTGAGGGTCCCTTTAGGTAAAGTTATTTAGCTTTCTAGGAAGCTGCAGTATTTAATTTGACCTGAAGCAGCTAACAGATGGAGGGATGTATGCTGTCAGAGGAGAGAGCTGTATTTTTGGCTTTCATTTCAAGCAAGAGATTTGTAGGTGGCTTGCTTAGTGTTCTATGAATTTGAAGCTCTATGTATTGCTAAACTGGGCCTTATTTTTTTTTTGGTAAGTAACATACATAATTTTTCAGCCTCTGTAAGGTTAAACTATTTATTCACCCAGGAGTTAAAAACAGGTTCCCTCTGAATCAGATGCCCTGTTAGACCATATGTTCTGCTGCTGCAGGGAGCAAGTCATTCGCGTTGGCTTCACTGGGACTTGCTTATAACCTGCAGTGGGACCATGTATTTAACTTTTCAGATGAACCATTCTGGTTTTGTGTTTACATATCTAAAAGACTGGATTCTTTCAGGATTCATTTCTTTATAAGGCTTTTAACTTAACTGGAGTCTTTTCCTGTTAGATTGAACTTAACTTTCATCAGTGCGTATGTTTGCAAATTTCCCCCTTCCCCCTGAGACCATGCCTAGTGAGCAGTGGAGGAGAAAAGTGAACATTCTTGAGAAGATTTGTTCTCATCATGTCATAGCTTCTTATAAAATAGAAACAAAACTAAAATTGTTGCATTGCTGCTTAAGTAAATGACGGTAGAAATTGGGGCTTGGTAAAAGCGTGGTACTCCCTTTTTCAGGGTAAGCCGTTCAGCATTCCAAACTTGTTTGTGCTGGGAGCAGACATCACCAGCAAGGTATTTCCTGGCTCCTTTTGCCAAATGCTAATAATAATAATAACAACAATAATAAAAATGTTTAAAAATACTCAAATTAGAACTAAGCTACTCGTGACTTCATTTGGCAGCATGGGGATTGCTCTATATAGCTTCTGGTTTTATTTTGTTACTCATGTGTTTGCCAGGAGCTTCTGAATTAATTTGGCCCCTTCTCGCTTCACCTCTTCCCCTGCTGAAGCACAGACATAGCATATCCCACTTTGAGCCAGAGGAGCATATGGGCTGGGGGAGCTCCAGCTGACCAGACTCAGGGCTCGGCCATGATGCGAGGGCAGTGTCTTGGCCGCAGAGGTTGGATTGTCTCTCTCCTGGGGCTCCATCTGAGGCACGCTGCCTCTCCCCAGCCCTACTGCTTCTTGAAGGTTTGATTTCCTACTGGCTTTTCCTGGTGGTTTTCTCTGAGCTTGGGCTTCCTTCCCAGTGGTGTTTGGCCATGCTGACTGTAAGAAACAGGTGCCCACCTGTTCTTCCCTACCACCCCTCGAGAAGGAAAGTAGAAACCTGGTTTTTTTCAAAAACATGCCAGTCCAATGTGAAGACAGCTTTTATGGAAGCACAGGATCTCTATTTCTTTACATGGATGCCTAATCCATGTCAGATTCTGGTTTTGCTTTAACATGTTTCAGATTCCTTGATGTATGGTTACATCTGGAAAAATGAAATATCTGTGGTTCTGAGTGGTGAAGAGGAAAGGGAGTTTACCTATAAAGGGTTGAAAGCCTGATCTGCTGCAGATATGCACAAGAAGGCACAGCCTTGCCAGCAAATTTCAGTGTTGCAGGGAAAACCATGAGAACATTTCTGAAGTTTCAGGAAGGAATGCCTGGGAATTTCTTTTTCATTGAGGGCAAAGGAAATACGTGTGTGTGCGGCTCTGAGCTGCCTCTGCTTGTGAGGTGGTGGTACCCTGAAGAGGCAGGTTTAGATTTGTAGTGCATTAAAATGAAGTAACAGATTCTTGGTAATGGATAGTGTTTTATGACATATCAGTTCCAGTTTCTGCTTTGTTAAACACCTCTAAAGCTGCTTCAGTGCACCTAGCTTACCTTCCTTAACTGCTGGGAACTCTGTGAACCACTGCCTTGTCTCCAGCCGCAGCTGGAACTGCTGGATTGGTCGCAGCCTCCCGTTTTGCCAAGGCAGCAGCTGCATTTCCTGACGTAAAATCCAATATGCAAACGTGAGCATCGTTTCTGCAGTCGGTTTGAAACTGTGCATCCACATGGCCCCCTGTGTACCTGTTTGTGGGGTTTGTTTTTCTCTGACTTGTTAAAATTCATTGTAGAAGAAAAAGCTGCCAGCGGGGCCCGATTCTGATAGTGAGCTTGTATATCTTAAAAGGAACCAGAAATCACTTCAGCATGTGTTCCATCTAGTCCTTTGTGACCTCACCTGAAGCTTTCTTTCTGACATTGCTTTTGGATTGAGTCTGCATTGCTGATGGTGCATTTGACTGTAAAGAGGAGATTGGTAATGGTTTAATTTATTTTCAAGGGTAGGAGAAAATGGTGTTCTTGATAACCATTGCAATTTCAGGTAATGTATCCTAACACTGATGTATGGGCTGCTCAGAGCTAATAATAACCCAGCTGACCTGACCTGCCTTGGCTTTAAAATGCCCAGTAGAGCTTGCAGTGGCGTTGTAAAGAGATTTTGTATTTTTGTGTCTGTCTGCTGATGGACCTCTGGTGTGCATCTCCCTAGCTTTGCATCAGGATTTAATTATCAGCATATAAACAAACCAGGTTGCTCTAATTATATCTCCTGCTAAGACTTCACAGTGGTGTTGTGGCTCCTTAGGGTGGAGGGGCTTTCAGTGAGGGGGTCAGAAAGCTGTACACCCTCCCAGTTTGTACCAGAGAACAAAAAATATGTAGACCCTTCTCTATCAGCTTCATATATGTCTTGATGGTGTTTTGTAAAAGCTCAGGTTAATAGTCCTGCATGTTTGATTAATGAATACCTTGGCAGCTGTGACTGGGAAAACTGGGCATCTTACGGCTGCCTCAGAAGGGCAGCAGCAGGCTGGAAAAACAGGCTGCTAAATCTCGCCTGACCTGCTATTCCTGCAAACTTCCCACCAAGGAATTCCCAAGGAAACTGAGCTTAATTTCAGAGCACAAAGGAAAAATACTGAAGAGTTTGGAGATTAGTTGTCAGCACTGGAAGTGAGGCTTGCCAGAAGTAGTGACAGACCAAGCTTGTAAGGCAAACAATGCTGCACCACGGACTGACAATATCCCCCCATAATCTGTATTGAAAATAGTTTTTACAGGCTCCAGTTTTAGCATGATCCATTCAGTAATTCATATGGCATTCCCATATGTTAGGGCGAGAGGAAGGTGGAAATAGTGGGAGTTGGGGAAGAAGACACTGACTGATGCAGATCCTTATGCCATTTCAGTTCAGTTAATTGCATGTGTTTCAAGTGTTGTAACGTGAGCAGATGGGGTGTTTCACAGTTATGTGCTGTGTGTGTGTATATATACACATATATATATGAAGTTCTTTGGCACTCGATTCCATGGGGTTGCACTGAGGCTTTGCCAGCTACTCAGGTTGGGCATGTACAGGAGGGAGCATGGCAGTAATCAGCGGTGGGACTGGTTGAGGGATTCGTCTAATACTGGGATCCCCAGAACCACCTGAGATGTGCATGTGCTCAGTGAACAGTCCCATAGCTTGCAGCTTTGTTGCACTCAGTGACAACCTCAAGATGCCCTTTCTAAGGTTGTCCTGTCTCCTTGATTGAGGCCACCCAGCTCTGAAATCAGTAAACAAATCTCTTCAGGGATTTGGGCATCAGTCTTAGGCTGTGACATCAGGGTAGTTTCTCTCAGTCTGGGAATGACTTTTAGAAGAAGGAGAATTGGCCGTGGAAGCAGTGACTGTGTGTCCTGCAAAGCTGAAAGACTGTGTGTTCCCTCCTCTCACCAAGTCTGCTGGAAGAGCCAGGCTGCTGTCGGCTGCGTGCCAGTAAGCACCATCCAGCTTGGGCAAAATTCTGGTTGCAACTGGGATAACAAGTGTTCTTCTGAGCGCAGGTGAAATCCCACTTCAGACTTTGCTCCCCTTTGCTGGCAGCGCTGGTGCTCAGCCTGTGATGGAACACCAAGTCACCTGGTGGCTTCTCTTACCCATTTTCTGATGTTGTCCCCCCAGTTCTGTCCCTGCCTGCCTACCCCGCACCCCAGCCCGTTTGGCGCAGGTGCTTCTGTGGAAGGGTCAACTTCCCTCTGCACAGAGCAGTCTGCCATTCCCGTGCTCCTCAGCAGGAGCGTGGCAAACAGGCTGCCTCCCTCCTCGCTCCCACCGCCCTCTGAAGGATTTAGTAAAGCAGATGGCGCCGCGCTTACGCATAATGAACAGCCAGCGACTGAATAAGCCTGTGTGTCAGCTTGGGCTTTGCTCTGCACATGTATCCCATCTTAGGAAGTGCTGGGCTTTTCTGTTGGAGCCTCTGCTCCTGCTGGGGTCTCATCAGGGAGAGGTTTGCCTGGAGGGACCCCTCCCTGGACTCTGGTCCCTAAGGTCAGGCTTAGCTCAGATCAGCGCTTCCCTGAGAGCAGCCAGGCTTTCAGCAGGACATGGATGTAGGGTTGGGCTTTACTTAGTGCAGTGTTGTTTCTCTGAATCTTCAGGTAAGACAATTATTATTATTTTTTTTTTCTTTTAATCTCTTTTTCTTTGCTATTTTTCTTATCCTAAAGAATTATTTGGGGTAGTCTTTAGCTTTTAACAGTTTGAAGACACCTGACTATACGCATGGGTTTGGCTGTCTTTCAGTTAGACTGGTAGAGACATGTTTGGCCAAGGTCAGTATGAGTGTAAGTGGTGTGGACCTGACTGCTCTTTGCGTACAGGGATTTTGTTTCAGTGGGGTTTTTGTGTGTGTGCTTTAGTCCTAGTACCAGTTCCTACAGCACTTGCTGACAGTTTTTAAGCTGCATCTTTGTATTCTTTCCTGCTCCCCCTTCACACAGATTGGGAGGTTTGAGGAAGGATCTTGTGGCAGCCAAAACATTGTGCTGTCCTTGGAGGATTCCCAGGTCATGCAGTGCCAGTTGAAAGTGCATCAGCAGGTCCAGCTGAGACACCACCTCACCTGCAGCTGGCAGCTGTTGTCCATCCGTATTTACACGTGTTGCTGGTAAGCTTGGTGCAAGTGATGCAGTACCTCGTGCACTGGGACTGGTTTGGGACTGAGGCCTCAAGCTGCTGCAGTGTAGATAAAATGTCAACAGTACAATAATCTTTTGCCCTGCTAGTGGGTAAGAAAGCCTAAATGTGGAGAAAAGCTGGGTTGTAGGAAATACTTTCTCACCCAGTTTCTGGAAGTCCGGGCACAGATGCAGGAGCTGGACTGGGCCTTCTGGTTCCCGTGATTTGCTTTGCCCCTTAGAGCCCCTTTCCTCCTCCCACCCATTATCTCATCTCATGCATTAATTTTTCAGCCGGTGTTTGTGCAGTGCCCTGGCTCTGAGGGAGCTTTCACTCCTGAAGAGTCTTTGTGGGCTTCAGAAATAAAATAATTGACTGGGCAGTGCAGGCAAGGATCAGCTGTCACTACCCTTGGTATACCCGGGGGAAATAAGGAGGTTCAGTCCAGTGCTTTTCAGGAATGGCAGATTAATTCAGGATGAGAGAGTCTTTTGGTCTTTTAAAGGGGCAAAACCTTGAGCCATAGAAATTAAATAGCAACATGTGGAGTGGTAGTTGAATGAAAATAAGATGAGAGCTCAAAAAAAAAAGCCTTAAGCTCTTTAGTTTATCTTGTTCTCATAGTTCTATATCAGATGACAAGCACCTGCCCAGTGCATGGATATTAGGGGCATGCTGTGAGGAGACTTTTATCTTCAAGTGATATCTGCCCTCAGACTCTGCCTTCTGCTCATCAGGTTGCATCTTGCAGAACAGAAAGCATTTTCTGGTCACAGTGACTTGTTTTTCAAGTTACTGAAGTGTAAAATCATTTCTATCAAGGCATAACAAAATAAGTGTTCAGTTATCTTGGCTGTATGTTAGAGTCAATCTGAACCAACGTGTGTACTTATTAATAAAATATAGCTTTATATAGAGAAGGCTCCTGCACTTGGTTTCTCCCTTGTTCAAGGGAATGAAAAGACAAGGAAAAAGGCTTTAAGGTTAAGTTAAGAGATGCATAAAAGCCAAGTCAGAGAATTGTTATATATTACAAGAAAAACATTGAAGAACAAGGGAAAAAAGATGGAAAAAAACAGAGTGCTAGTAATGTGTGTATTTCACATTAATTTTATATTTACTTACATTTACTCCTATATTTATAGCACAGAGACATTTCAGAATTATCCTGAATCTCTCAGAAGACAGTATTTTCTTAGCCTGGAAGCATCAGGTGCTTCTAGGTGCTTTCTTATCCCTTGGAAGGGCCTCAGGAGCAGAAATCAGATAAGCTAAGCTCGTGTGGCTTTTTTTGGTTGTGTGTGTGTGTTTGTTTTTTTTTTATTTCAAGAAGGTTTGAATGCTTCTGAATATTCAAAGTGTTTAACTGTGTTTAATGGTTAATAGATCCTGTTAAACTCTAGAGTAGTATTTTGGATTTTGGGAAAGGTAGGAAACAGGGATTGGGCTGTCTGTTTGACAGTATATGGGGCATTTGCAGACATGTCTTTTTACTGAGAAGATACTCTAAGTCTTTCCAAAAGATGTAAGGAAAAGAAAGCTCTTTAGTCCTGACTGTCTTTCACTGAACCTTGGCACGTGCTCCTTCCACGACTTTCCTCTATAATGTTGAACCCTGCCCTCAGGAGAGGCTGGAGAAGAGATCTGTGAACCTAAGAGTGGGGAACAGCACTCTAAGAAAATCTGGGGAAGCTGGTTTCATTAGGGCGCCCTCCTGGTGGACTGGGGAGTTCAGCAGCTGGAAGTGGCCTCAATCCAGCAAGAAGCATCACCAAATAGCAGAATTTGGGAGAACAAAAAGGGCCAGAAGAAAAGGCCGTTTCCCAGCACTGCAGTGGTTAGAGCTCATCACCCAGGTGTGACCAGTGCATGCTCTTTGAGAAACGCTTAGTGTGAGTTTTAGTGGAGCTCTCAGTCCCTTTGAATGCCTTAACAGGTATGCTGGGGTAATACCACCAGTTAACAAAGGCTCAGGCAGCTTTACCAGATGGGAATTTTCTGACTCTTGACCTGCAGTTCTCTGCAGCAGGTGTAGGTTTCTTGTGTTTTGTTTACATGCCATTTTTTTTATGTGTGAAAGCTGGTTGTTTTGGCATGACCCTATATATACATTTTTATTAGTAAAGCTGCTCATTATTTATTAATGGCTTTTCATGGTTCCCCTTTATTGAGAAGTGCAATAAATATTTCTTTCTCTGTTCTTCAAAGTTTAGTCTCTGAATATGACAGAATAAGAAATTCAGTTGAAGAAAGGATTGGTAGTTTCCAAATGAACACACAGAGTCTGATTTTTGTAGCTTAAAAACCTCACATATGCAGTGAATAGAGTATAAATCCTATAATGAAAACCCATTCCTTTTCTATTAGTATCTTGACCTGTGAAAGCTGTATCAGGCAGAAGATTTTTATCTGAATGTAAGCAATGAAATGTTAAAGGATGATGTTGCCAGTTGTCCAGCTTCTGACATTTTTGGGTTGCATTGACTGGAAAGGGCAGTTTGCAGTTCCTGCTATTGAGTGAGGTGCATCCTAAGTTCAGTGTAGTTGAGTTGTCTTGGAGTTTGGTTTCTAGTCCGGGCTAAAGTCAAGCCTCAGCTGTGGGAGGAAAGTGTGTGTCTTTGGGAGGAACTTGCTGTCCGGAGGTGGCTGTGGGGAGTGGCCCCTGGAGCTCCCTCTCTGCTCACTGGAATGCTGCAGCACAGCAGATGAAGTGTTTCTAAGTTTGCAGCGACTTCTGCAAAGATGGACAATCCCAGGGAGGCTCAAGAAAATAACACAGTGCCCAAAATCCAGGGCTTGCAAAGGTGAGATTAAAGTGTTAGAAATCCCCAGCAGCTAAAAGAAGGTAATGCAAAAAAAGCCCACTTTCCTCATAAACTGGATTCTGCCCATTTGGCTTTGGTGGCTCGATGTGTGTACCTGCAGAGGACAGCCAAGACCCTCTGCAGGGTCTGTCCTGCCATGCTCACCTGGGTTGAGTGTCACAGCTCCAGGCATCCTGCTGATGGCAGAGGGGACATTCAGGGGGACAGCAGAAGGTGACTTGAGCAAAGCTAGCAGACCAGAAAATGCAATCTTTGTGTGGAGCTGGGAAGAAGTCCCACTAAAGTGAACAGTTGCAGGAAGGTGTCCTCCTGTTCATGGCTTGTGTTCAGGGGGGGCTCCAGACAGGTTGAGCCATGTCATGATGCTCTGTTGCATTTTCTGTCTTAGATTAGTTGTTTCTCACTGATTTAGCTGTGGTGCGTGACGATGTTATAGTGGAATTCTGAAAATGCCTTTGTGATTTGCTGCCACAGACCCCCCACTGGGGCTTGGTAAGGTTTACAGGGATAGCTTTTTGGGTATCAGTAGTTAATGTGGAGTTGATTTCCCTGACAGTGTGAGTTTTTGGTTCATCACAGGGTTCTAGTAGTCCTTCCTGCAGGTGATGTAGAGCTGTGGCTTGGTTTTGTGGGGTTTTGATGTTTGTTGTTTTTTCTTTCCTTCTCCTAGGAAATGTATCTATCTCATCTCTTCTGTACTGTTTTTGAAGTTGTAGCTTTTTCTCCATTATGAGGGAAACAATGCATTTCAGTCTAACTTGAGTTTTCATTAACATCTTTCCCTTCAAATATGGCAGTGAGCCAGTAAAATTATTGTTCCCTTTGTGTCTTGGCACCGTTTGGTTTCTCAGCAACTGTCTTGTGCGAAATTCGAGGCTTTGAACCAGAGGCCGACTTGAGTGTGCCTGACTACACTGCTGATGGGCCTTTAAAAAGTATTGATGGAAATTCCTCTGTCCAAGATGCAGCTCCTAAGAAGGGATACCCAGTGTACTGGTCATGTTGGTCCTGACTTGGTCTGCAGGGCCAACTTCCAAAAGCAGTTAAAGCTCAAGGTCCCATCAACTACATGCAGAGAATCATCGGAGGAGTTAAGGAAGGCACAGAAAGCTGGATGCTTGTTAGTATTCATCCTTTAATGATTTATGAGACTAAAAAGTATGAACAAGTGACACTTTATATTTTGCCACAGCAGTCTCCTATCCTTGTTTAATATTGTTAGTGGAGAGCTTGTGTCCAAAAGGGTGTTCGGTGACACCATCAGCTGAATAAGGTCTTTCAGATGTGTCTGTCTGCATTAGTAATGAGAATGCTTGCTCTCATTTTACAAAGGAACCATTTATTTTAAATATAACCCCCTCCTTCCCAGCAACCCCCCCAAACGATACCATCATCAGAAATCTCATTACAGCCCTCTTTCATCCCTTTATCTAACTTTGGATGAAAATGTCTTTGTCTTCAAGTTCCTTCAATTATTAATGATTCAGTTGTATTCTTTTTGCCAATTGGTGCAGAGAGAACCTTGGAGCAAATGTGTATTAGTTATTCCATTTATTCTCTCCTCTTCATTCCTTCTGCAGTCTTTCTTAATAGTGCTGCTCCCCTGGTTTTTCACTTGCAGGTTCCGCATCGTTGCTTGTTTTTTTTGCTGAGATGTAAGAGCCATTGTACCCCAAAGACTTTGTTTCTGAAACCTTTTAAAAGAGATGGGGAACCTTCTTGAAAATGCTGGGAACACCTGTATTCTTCAGTCTCTACTGTGATGTTAATAGGTGGACAGACACCTTTATCTGAACCAGTTCCACCCTATGGACTAGGTCTGGGGGAGGGCAGGTCACAGACCCAGTAAAACTGTTTGCTCCCAGACCCTAAAGTATAATTTCAGTGGCACTGTGGAGAGGCAGGGGCCATCCCCTGTGCCCTCCCCACCCCACTGAGGTCATCCAGCAGTGAAGAGGGGAGGAGTAGGTGGGATTCACATGGAAGAGCTACAAGGCTTGTCACACCTGCCTTGTCCTCTGAGACACCCAAGTTGATGTAGTGGGAGCAATATAACTCCAGTGCTGCGCTTCCCTTGGCATTCATTTTCCAGCCCCAGTGTCCCTGGAGCTGTAGGCTCTCTGAACCTTAAGGGCAGCTTAGGGCTGAGGTCCCCAGCACTGTGGCTGGCCCAGATTAGGAAGCTGTAGAGGGAACACACCTGTACTCTGCACCAGCAGTTTGGATTTGGCCTCTTGGGAAGCCTGTGGAAGGACAGAGAGAAGGCAGCAAAAGTTGGTCCTGTGGCCCAGGTGAATTTTGCTGGGGATTGTGCCAGCTGCCCGGTCTATGCACAGTTGCCCAGTTATAGTAACCAGATGCCTGTTGGGATAAAAGAACAGGATCCTTATTCACTCTGAGGAGGATACCGGCATTTCTAGGCACTGTCCTTGCTGCACTTTATATAAAAATATAAAGTATAAAAATATCTTTATATATAAAAATAAATACATAAATAAATAGTTTGACCTTCCTCAGTAGCAGGGTGTTTTTAAATACCAGACACACGCACAAAAAATTTGCTTTTAATTAGCCCAGTGAATTCCTCTTTTATGCCTCCCTACTCCCCCCTGTTGATTTGCAATGCTTGCTGTATCTTCACAAATTATATTATCTGGAAGATTTTTTTGTTAGTGTTTGGTGTTGTGTATTTCAGAGATATCTAATTAAAAACATGTGCTTTACAAGGAAAGACTAGAAGAATGTTTTCCCAAACTCTCCTTTTTGCTTATGTCTGGACTCTCCCCAGTTTGCCAGTATCTATCTTACTGTGCAAACCCCACATTTTGGCATTTCTCCAGCTGAGACATCATCACCAACAAAGAAAACGGAAAAATTATCCCAGTGTTTTAGGGACAGCATCCCTATTAGGATAAATAAAACTGTGATTTGTCTTTTTTTTGCCCATGATAAGCCTTTTCCTGCCAAGCTACTGCCAAGCTGATTACTCTGATTTGTCTAGTTATGTGTTGGAGGCCTCATCTCTCAATATGCTGTTCAGTCCTTTTTTTTTCCTCTTGATTTCCTGCCTTTAGAACTGGGAACTGCTGTGCAGTATACTGCAGATACATATATACAGATCTTGGTTTTGGGAAATGGTTTCCTATGACAAACTCATCCCAACTTGGAGTGAAATCTGAATTTTAGAAATGCAAAATCAGAAGATGAGTTTGTTGAGATTTTTTTACTGACCAACTCATATTGCCAGAGTATTTTTTAAGTCATACTCTTTTCCTATGGGTTCTTGTAAACTACTTAATTGTTTGGTTTTTTTCCCCCCAAAATCTTTGCGAAGATGACATTTAAGTGATTGGTTTATAATTGACCTTTCAAGAGAGAGTACAATGTTTGGAAATATATTTGTGAAGATAAAGCAAACTCTTGTCTGGGATCTGTTCTGAAACCTTAAATACTCTTCTTGAGTTAGGAGGATTCATGCAACTTTCTAAGCTGCATCTATCTTGCTTTGAGTGTTTCTTAAGTTGCTCTTTCCTATTTTAACCTGAAGTTCTGCTTCTTTTTAAACTAATTATATGTGGTAGTTTACTCACTGTCGGTCTTGTAAAAATGGAACAAATGTTGAGTATGTTGAATTATACCCTTCTGTGCATCATCTTTGTTGTGCCTCTCTGCTGAACTGTGGCTTTTCCTGTCTGCTTTTCAGATCCTATTGATTCTTTTTTTGTTGCCTTTTATGTTCCTTGGCAATTGTAATTCAGTTTGTTCCTTAGCTTTTCTGATTATATTCCTGTTCTTTTGCCGTCCCTTATTTACGTGGCATTTGTCTCTGGTTTTTTTGCATGATTTTTGAGTATTCAGGCTCTTAGAAACCTTAGTGTATTCTTCCTCTGTACTGATACAGTTTGTTGTTAAAGCTGCTGAACTCACTTATTTCTGTCTTTCCTTTCTGGTTCAGTGTATCTCTAGAGACTTGCACAGAGCACAACCCCTCATCTCTTGAGCTGTCCATGCTTTCTCCTGTTGCCTGCCAGACTGAATGGAAATCTCCCAAAGAAACCAAGTAGGATGGCAGAGGAGCTGAGACTGGCAGTTTCTCTCTCCATCTTCAGCTCTGCCTTTCACCCTTTTAATATCAGGTCATATTCCCCTCGGTGCCCTGGTGTTGCTGTGGGATCACTCCTCTGCTAAACAGTACCGTCCTTACAGTAGCACGAATTCTCTGGCAGTTGTTGAAGCAGCAGTTCCCTGACTTACTGGCAGTGCTGTTGTCATCTGAAATGCCTTTGATCAGAGTACTACTTTATCTAAAAGAAGGTCACTTGAGATGTGTCAGATAAGTTCCGAGGTCCTTCATTTATCCAAAATTCCCTTTTGCCTAATGACTTCCATGTTTTCCACCCCATACTGATAAACCAGAGTTGACTATAATCATGTTACACCTCCCAAAAGTCTCCCTGATGATGGCGATTGGATGTGACACACTTTTCTTCGTACCCTGAGCTCATGAGCAGCGTAACTGAGCACTGCACAACATCTGCTGTCTTGTCACCCTCGGGGCAACTACCTGGTACAGATGAGGGAAGTAATTCGCGTGTGCAGAGAGCTTAAAAATAATTTTGGACAGCACTGTGAGATCAGGGTGGCTGAAAGCTATGTTTAAGTTACCTAATCCAAATCTCCAGTCATTAAACCCATTTCAGTCTTGATGTAGTAACTGCAATGGAGTCAGTGGAGCACTGGCTGACTGAAATGCTTGTAATCAAAGAGGGAATTGTGATCATTATGTTAACCGCAGGAAATCTGCTTTTGTGGTGATGTAAACAAGAATCAGTCATAAGTAGACAATGAATTAGTATCTGCTCTGATCATTTTCACAGTAAATGTGACAGAATCCATTAAGAAGCCCTTTGCAAGGGGGTCCTCTGCAAAGATGGTCTCTGTACCACCAGCCCTCCTTCCCTTTATGGAAATTGCTACAAGTACAAGAGTGTGTATAAGTACAAATTCTGATCCAAATGCACTGAAGCCAAAGAAAGGCTTCTGGTGGTTTTAGCTGGGTTTTGTCTTAGAGGTCAAAGCAGCTGATAATTGTGGTTGGTTTTACTGGAAATGCGAAGTCTCTGCAGGACAGCTATTGGACGGGCTCATCCCCGTGCAGAGGACCTGGATGCCCATGCAAGGAGGGAAAGGGCTGTTGCATCATGCTGGCAGTGCCACCTCTGAGCCCATGTGGGTCAGGCTGACAGTCAGCAGCATTCTCATAAGGCGGCTTTTGTTGTCTCTGCTCTGAGGCGAGGACAGAGCTGCTTCCCCTCCAGTGGCTCAGCTGCTGAGAGCTCTTCCATGGGTTTCTGCCTGACTGCCTTCCTTACGTAAAGTGCTGCTAAGTGAGAAGCTGTTCAAACCAATTCTGCTGCATGTTACTACATGTTACTGCAATTTCCATTGCCTGTCTGGTTGGTTTTGCTGTCGAGGAACAGCAGTGAGGAGTTTTTTTAAAAATTCTTGAAGGGAAGTGTGGACACAGGAGAAAATAACTGGCTGGCAGCTTCCAGGAAGGCAGTACTGAGCTGCTAGGGAAGGTATCTCTGACGGAAGATTTATCTTCATTTAAAGAGCAAATACCTTTTCTCTGAAAGGGACAACAGCTACTGACCTATTTGAGGAAAACCACGATTTTCACTACTATGTTAACTGTGTACCAGTGTCCCACTGACTGCAAAAAACTTACATGTTTTTCTAAATATAAATGAGTTTTGAATTGAAATACCATCCAAAACCTATGATCAGACAAAACAGGTAAATCTATGTATTTTGTGTTGCAGTTAGTGTTTCATATGTCCTTAAGACCATGCCAGCTCTGTTTATATTTTACTTGCATGTTATGCAAAACCTGCTTCAACAAAGGATTCATTAGTTTAAAATATTTTATTTATGAATGTAATATAGAATAATAACCAAGGCTTCTATTAGGAGATATGATATGACAGTTAATTGAAAAACATTAGGTTACATGGTTAAGTGAAGTACAAACTGACATTTGAAAAGATTCTATTACAGTAGCTGTGATATTTTACTGTAAACAAGTTTTTGTCTTGATTCTTCACCCCACTGGTAGGCCAGGAGAGAGAAAAGATGAGAGCAAGTGGTAGAGCTTCTGCCTGCATTATTTTCTTAGTCATAAGCCTTGTGATAGGATGGAGCAACAGTCAGGGTGTCTCTCAGATGCATGTGGTATGACAGTCTGTCACGTGGACACACATGGAGACATGGTATGTTTGTGTTATAATCCTTGAGCCTCCCAGTAATGCAGTGTTGACTGCACAGGCCTGTCTCGAGCCTCTGCAGACATCGTGCTCATGGATGTGTGCAGTGCAGTCATCTGGTCTTGTGGAAGGTTGTGGCACTCTCAAATGGCATTGCTTTCTGCAGGAGGGTTGTTGCTATCAGTGATTTCTCATACTGGGGGCTGAACACTAGATTGTCCTCCAGGGGCAGTGGAGTGACAAGGCACTTGGCGGCTGTGCTGATTGGGACACATCCAATGGCTCCAGTGACGTTTTGGTGTTTCTCTGAGATGGAGGTTTGCTGTTGCCCTCCACATGCAGTACCCAGGGCAGAGGTGGTGGTTTATTTTGGAGTAACGATACAAAAGCTTGTGTTGCAGCAGTTACTGGTAGCTGTGCCACATATACATACAAGGTTTGGGGGCTAGCAAATACATTTTGTGAATTTTGCTTTCTTATTCTTTTGTTCTCACGGGTCTTTGAGCTAGAGACTAAGGATTTCCTAAGAAAGCCAAAGAATACATTTATCTAGTAACTTCAAAGGGTTCAGTGCAGAATTGGTTGTTCTGAAAAACAGGCCTGGGAGGATGTAAATATCCTACATCTCCCAGCTTGATTTCAGTGACATGCTGGCATAGAGTGAAACAGAAGATCCCTTTCTAGGTATTCCACATATCAGTTACTTAGTTGAGGAGAATCAGCTTAGATTCACAACAAAAAGATCGTGCCTGAAAGTATCTGTCTGAAAAGTTTAAAACAAATAAGCTTAAGTAAGGGAAAGAGAGGACATAATTTGCCTGGGATTTGAATGCTCATTTATATAACGGTGCTGCAGAGAAGCCCGTGCTGTGTCAGCGGGTGGGTTAATGGGTGCAGGAGAGCTGGCTCTGATACTCAGTGGGAAGAGCTGCCTTTGCATGGATGCTGGGAAAGGGCAATGTCACCAGTACGGGCCTGTTTTAGTGGTAGCCTGGGAGGAAGGACAGGTGAGTTCCTTAAAGATGTTCAGTCAGCTGTGGATGCAGAGCTGGGGGCACCACTGCTGTAAAAGCAACAGTATGATTGAAAAGGCCCTGGGTGGGGCTGCATGAGGTGGGTAGATCAGCCCTGGACTGAAACCGAAACCAGGGTCCCCCTGTGTCCTGAAACTTTCTAACGTGCCTTGAAATCCTTTGCACCCACAGAGGCTGCTCACTCAGCCTGCAGCTTTTCTTAGCTCCTCCCCATCCTCTCGGTTGTCAGTAACCATAGAGACACAGACGGCGACTCCAGCCTCAGCCTCCCGCACGGTGCAGCCCTGGTGAAAGAGCTGGTGTGCTGTGCTGCGTGTGTTTTTCTAGAATCAATTAACGCCCTTCTGTTTTCTCTCCACCTCAAGTAGGGGGGGAGAGGAGGGGAAATAAAAGCAAGTTTTTCCCTCGAATGGCTAGTAAAACGCGATAGTCTGATGTTTATTGCTGCTGCAGCAGATCAGACAATACTGACAGTACTTACAGAGTCTGGTGAAGCACCTGTCTCCTCCCCAGCTCTCCAGCAGGCAGCCATCCCCAGCACTGTTTCAAGTGGTAAGACAATAGCAAATGAAAAGAAAATGCCCTGTTCCAAGGCTATTTTTACCAGAGTGGTGCAGTTCCTGTTCAGTAGACTTATTCCTCTTAATCTGCATCACTGATGATACTGGATGCTATTTTAGGCATTGCATAAAATGTTCACCCAGTCTTTGCTAAAAAAGAAGCAACCAACCCACAAGTCCTTTGTTAAATGCTGGTTGCAAGACTTCAGCAGTGGTTTGGGTGGAAAGATCTTAGACTGAAGTTCTGGAAGCGTCTTGCTTGGTTTAGGAACAGAAGTTGTGCGTGACCTTGGGTAAGCCCAAGCCCCATGGTTGGTTGGTTGGTTGGTGGTTTTTCCATTATCCCGAAAATGAGGAGAACACTACCTCTTTAGGGTTTTGGCTCTTGTAAGTAATCTGTTGCAATGGAAGCTCTCTCCTACTCTGCCCAGCATCTTGCAGAGAAGGACTCAGTTTGCAGCTGGATTTTCTAAACCCTCTTACAGTGCAGTAATGAAACTGAGTGCACTATCTTGTGTGAATATCAAAATTAAAGAGAAAAACCCACCTGCACAGGTGAAATCTTTTAGAGTTTGGACCAGGCTTCAGTCACAGTCTTACCACCTTCTGTACTGAGACTGTAAATGTCTTTACTCCTCTTAAAGAGGTACCGTGCTGAAAATGTAATTTAAGCATTTCCAGGTCTTTGACTTATCAACTTCCTAATATTTGTATTTTCACTGCATTGATTTTATGTGATAGTTTCATGCTTTTGTGGCTAAGCCAGGAAACCATGAAGTTAAATCTCAGGGCTAAGTGTTCTCTGTGTTCCAGCATTTACCTGGATTAGGCCCTTCATCCCTGTCTCCTGTGCCTTTGTCTTGTCAGAAATGTTTTCATAGGTGCTTGAAAGACATATCGCAGGGCAGCCAGAACAAACTCGATGATTAACTCTTTTATTTACAGTATCTTATGATGAAGCCATTTGCCATGGGCTGTTTTGGCAGATTGTGTCCCTGGAAATGCTTGCATGGGCAGATCAGAGGAGACTTGGATGGCTGGTTGAAGATTTATCCATAGGCTCCAGGGTGTAGGACAAAGCCTGGCAATACGTATCTGTCCCTTATAAGTCACATGAGTTCTGTCAGGAACATCTGAGAGAAGCTACAGGACAGTTTTCAGGACTTCTTGCTATCCCTCCACCATCCCAACTCCCTGGTGTTGTTTCTGGGGCCTCCCAGAGCTCCTGGATACTTTGTGGGAAATATGGCTGGGAAGGGGAGCTTTAGAAGTGAGGGAGGGACCAAAGCAATGCTGTGAACAAACACCCACTGTTAAATGGTGGAGCTGAGGAAGACGAGGGCAGGATTAGGGTTTCCTTGGTTTCTGCTGGGAATGAGCTCTGCAGTGGGAGGTTTGGCAGCAGCAGGCACCCCTTCCGATGAGTCACAGGACGCTTTTTCAGAGGAAGGGTCTAAGAATTGCGCTAGTGCTGCTCTTGCTCGTTTTTTCCGTTCGTTCCGAAGGCCTTTTTGCTGCCATGTGGTACCTGCTCCACTTCTATCTGTGTCCCGTACAACCTGTCTTTGAGGGTACCTTCCTCCATTTCCTCATCCTCCTCTCTGCTGCGGTGGTTTAAAGAGTGGGGAAAAACTGTCAGGTCGGGATGGATGCCTTGTAGTCACCAAGATCTGTTTATAGCAGCGAGGGTGGAAATTCTGGTCGATACAAAGTTTGATGGATGTGTGAAGTCATCTTGTCATTGTTGTGGGGGAAGACAGAGGGAATCAATTCCCTTCGCAGTCCTCTACCCCTAAAGTTTTGGGAGAGAAGCCCTGGAATTTGCTGGGAAATTGTTACTCTTCCTGCAAGCCCCTTGTCCCTTTCAAAGGTAAATGGTGTTTGTTAGACCTCTCTCAAAATTTGTGGTAGGGAGATATTTCATTTTCCTCTTAGTATCTTTCCCTCTTAAGTGCTCTGCTGACACAGGGACTGAGAAGCACCAGCTTCCTGCTGCACAGTGGGTCTAGTTGACTTGTGTGTCCTGACTGCAGGGAAATAAGCCTGTCTTCAGTCCTTAAGAGTGTGGTCGGGCTCATGGGTTATTCCTGAATGCTCCTTCACTAGTTATGCTGTTTCATTACAAAATTCCAATGCCCAAAAACAAACCAGTTCATCTTTTAACTTTTACTCACTCCCTTAAATATTCAGTCCTCTACACCTTCTCGGCCATCCCTCCCCAGTTGTGCTATCACCTCCCACAACACTGGGTGGTTTCCAAATTCCCAGGTCCCTTTTCCTACTGAGATTAGTGTTGTCTTGGAGAAAGCCTCGGAATAGAGAGATGAGATCAAAGCAGCCACAGCAGCTGAACAGTGGCAGTAAAACTGGACCCCTCACAGCAGCTCGGTTTTGAGTTGAACTGTGCAGTGAGCCCTGTTCTGCTCTTGTTTTAGTCCTGAAGTGTCCCTGCTTGCCCCTGCAGTCCAGTAGGACTTCTGCATTTTCCCTAGGTTTATTTCCCCTTGGTGTGAATAAGCAAATGCAAGGCTCAAATAACAGCACAGTCAAGCTGGTTCCAATAAGCAAGCAGAAGCATTAGATAGAAAAATAAAGGGGGAGAGCAGATCACCCTCCTAATCCGTAATGCAGAAAATGCTAAATCCCTCCAGCCCTCCTTTCCAGCATGTACTGTCCATAAAACCTGCTTGGGATTTGGATCGGCGTGGCGGGGGAACCCGGGTGTGCTGCTGCCTGTGTGCAGTGCGTGCCTGTGTGCGTTTGGCAGCAGCACAAAAGAAACCAGTTGATGATATTCATAGGATTAAAGGCCTGATTCCTGGGGACACACTTGGTTGGATGCAATTAAAATGCCTGTCAGGCATTTGATACCAGCAACCCCTTGACAAACTGCTTCAGCAGCCGCGAGGTGCGGCATCCTACTGTAAGTGGATGATGGCGGAGCTGGCTGGTTTGTCATCATTCTCGAAATTTCTGTGGCCAGAGAACTCCCTCTTCCTCTCCCACTCACCCTCTTTTCCTTTTCACCACTGCGGGGACTTCTTCTAATTTGCAGTTTTCCTTTTCCTGGCGTACACATGGTAGATACAAGCTGGTGGCTTGCAGACTGCGTCTGTCTGGAGATAGGCAGCGAGCCGATGGATAACAACACTCCAGGAGAATGATTATGCAGCAGTTATTTAAGGATAGGCTTTTGTGGTATGGCAGCATGTGAACTGGTAACGATTTTATTTTAAAAATGTCACCTTTGTTTGCTTGTTGAGAATTTGGAAGAGTTATACCTTTATGCTGAAGCTTTTTTTGGATTTAGTCTGCTGTAGATTAAATTCTGTAGTGGTGCATACTGGATGAATTAAAATGAATAGGTAATAAACCTCTGTGGGTTTGTTTTGAAATACATTGATGCATACATAGTGTGTGTTATATGTACACACACCTCCATACACACACACTCGTATGGATATGTTTATGCATCTGTGTCTTTGTACAATAGAAAAAAAACTTCTTATAGCTGAAAACTGTTTTTCAGCAAAAAATAAGTGTTTTCAGTTGGTTTTTTTTTTGCCCCTCCCTTTGTTTTGTATTAACAGATTCTTCAGCATATAGTCTTGGATGCGCCGCGCTGGTTGGAATCTGCCGGTTCACCGACTGGAAAGGTACAGTGAATTCTGCACCTCTGTTTGAATGTGGGAATGAATGTGATACAGGGTGTGGGCTGTTCTTTTTCATTTCGCTTTTCTTTTTTTGTTTAAACAATAGATGTTTCTCTTCATTTTGTCCAGCTGTGTTTTGTGGCAGCTTTGCAGAGATTTTCAAATCGTTCTGGCAGGCACTGTAAAGTTATTTTTGATGTGTATGCATACGCTCTGGCTAATTAATTAGTCCTTTCGGCTGCAGCTACCACAGGGTGAGATACAGACCTGGGTGCTTGTCTATTGTCTATAGTGAGGGTGCAGGGCTGTCTCCCATCATACCAGATTTGGGGGCATCTTAATATTGTTTAATATCAGCAAGGACAGGGTTAAACTTGCTGGCTTGCTCCGAGCAGGTACAATCTATCACAGCAGAAAGCATAATGCTGAATTCAGACTGTATCACTTCCATGGGAGAGGGAAACTTCTTTTAACCCTTGCACTGCTGCCAAAAGCTCTGTGTGCTTCAACTCAGGGCTTTTATGCTTTTATGCTTTTTTCAGCAGCCTGGCAGGGCACGGTAGTGCTGGGTGAGCATCTGTCTTATAGCTTTTTGACACACCCCTGGCACTTCAGAAATTATGTCTGTGTATCAAAATGAAGAAAGCAAGCTGGTTTTTTTTTTTGACAGTGTCATTGCTACTTCCCAGGAGAAGTAGTTTATTGTCCTCTTCCCCCAGTACGTTTTGGCTTTGGTAGCTTTAACCCCTTGATGCTGTAAAGGAAAGAGGAAGATAAAACCTTGCAGAATAGAAAACATTAAGTGACTTTTATTGAACTTGCAGATGTGTCAGGTAGTTAAGGAATACAGATCTCATTGAGGGGACTGTGCCCTTAAAAAAAAGTAATAAACAGGATTGAAAATCTGCTCCCTCGACCTTGATACAGAGAGGGAAAGGCACATTCATCTTAAATTAACTTCTCAGGTGCCAGTTCTCACCCATCACCTACCAAACCAGACTTTATGATGTGTTGTTCTTCCCAGGTGTCCCACAGGTGATCATAGTTCCTAGCCCCGCATTTAGACCTGGAGGGAATGTGTGTGTTTGTAGGGCAGAAACCAAAATGTGTGTGTCTTTAGTATGAAGTTTCAGGGGGCCTTTTGAAAACTAGAATAAAAAAGCTGAGAAATTCTTCAGGAAGGACAGTTATGTTTCATTTGAGAGAAAGCCTGTACTCCTGAAATGGCCAGTGTGGGTCCCCAGACAGGCAAGAACCTGGGCGTTGGCAAGGATGGGGGGCACTGCTAGCAGGAATGCATCCCTCAGAAAGGAGATGAATAATCGCTCTCAGTGCAGTAAATTGGTAGGGCTGGTTGATAGGTGCTGCTTCCTGGGAGAAAGCATTTATGAATTTTTCAGAATATTCTCTCCTGTTTTCCTTACATACAATTCTATTCCTTTTCTTTCTCTTCTACACATCTTTCTCTTGGCCCTTCTTTCTGCCTTGGCAGAAGGCTTCTTTCCTAATAGATTTTTCTGGCTAAATGAAATATTTGAAAGGAATGCTTTACTTGTTAGTTTTTCTTGGTTGCTTTAACTACTGTTTCCTCCTGGTATCAGTTATCACTAGAGTCATTGAAATAGAAAAACTTGAAATAGATAGTGTATAAAATGCTTTAATTCTTGAAAAATGCATTCAACGATCTGATTTTAGCTAAGAGCAAGTCCCTTCTCTTCCCTCTACTTTTAATTTCACTTCCATTATCCAAGGGCAACAAGCCAAACTGCAGTCTCATTCTGATTTCATTGATGTTTTGCAAACTCTGTCTCAAGGACTAACGTTGCTTGCTGGGCTTGCAAGGTTTTGCTGCAGCATTGGAGGGGAGAAAAGAAAGAATTCTCACAAATAGAAATGATGGCATTATTAGCAGATGAGTAGAACTGCCTAGTTTTTATAGTATTGACGGATAATGAGCCCAATTTGTTGACAGCGTGATCCCTTCAGATGAATGGTTTTCATCTGCTATGGAAATGTCTCTTATCTCCTGTGCACAGCATCTTATCAGCCTTCTAAGATCTATCAAAAACAAGGAGAGGGCATCAGCTATTTGTTAATAAATCAGAGTTGGTGGAGACTTGTTTTTTTTCTTGACTACATATGCATATAAAAATACATATACATTTCTTACCCTTCTGATTTATCTGTCATTTTAACCTTCTGCTTTGATGTGCGTTTTTAAGATTCATGTTACAAATCGTTCCCTCAGACTACAAAGAAGAAAATGAGATGATGTGCTGGCAAAAATGGAAATTATTTCAAGCAATATAATTTTCTTGAAGAAGAGGTGAGGGGCACTTATGCTCTAAGAAGAGAATTAATTCTAGACTGACAGGACTTGAAAATCCTGTGGCCCCAGGGGTAGTGTAAGGTAGCTTGGAATATCAAAAACCCCACATTTTTGTAGCTGATAGACAAAGGCCTCAGCAGCCGGAGTTACAGTGGCAGTGAGGTGTGCTGGATTACAGTTCGTGGACTCCAGGGCACGCTCCCAGGATGACGTGATGTTTGGCACTCACCTGCAGTTAAACACATGACGTGGGCACCAAATACGCCAAAGGCATCCAGAGGGAACGTGTGGTGTCACTTCATCCCCAGGGTTCTCCTGCAGGGAGCAGCTTCAGAAATGAGCTTGGGCCCTGGTGTCTGCCCCTGTCCTGAGACCCTCATCTGGTTTTTTAACTGCACTTGAGATGGCCCTCATGGAGGAGGTAAGGAGGAATTTTGTTTTCTGGCTGGTCTACGCTGGGTTTTAACATTCCCAGTTTGTTTACTAGGGTTAGGGTTACATCACTAGGATTAATGTTGTCTTGTCCTTTGATTACAGGGAACAAGTATTGGTTTGAGCATTGGAATTAATGGTGCCGACTTTCCTTTGATTTCTGTCTCGTGCTTGATGAAGTGGACATTTTCTTGCTGTTTTACTGATCAGAAAGTCTGTCCCTTAGGCAAACTGTTCGGTGACAAGTAAGGGTCCTGTGTTGCGGCTTTTCTTTCAGCTGGGACAGAGCTGAGGTCACTTGCAGGGTCTGCGTTTTGTACTTGAATGTCACGTACAAGTCATGGGACTTGTGGGAAGACAGTTACCTTCTTAACAGAACAGGCTGAAATTGGTCAATGGACCCAAAAGTTATTAGCTGTAGAGAAGATGAACCACACAAAACTGGTTTCCTGTGAGTAAGGCTGGAAGTAATGTATCATACCCTGATGAAAGTTCTTTCCATATGGGTTTGCATCTTATGTCCTCTCCTCTCCTGCCACATTTTCCATTCCTTTTGTGCCAGAATATCTCCATGTCTCTATGGCCTTGTGCTGTCAACTGGGCAGGACACAGCGTGGATTAGGGCTGCTCTGGGGTGCTGGCTGGCCATGGTGTGCATGTGCTGCCTGTCTGGAAGATCAGACCCAGAAAGTGGTGCGGTTATGGCAGTGCTTTCTTCATTTAAGGGGAGGACTCATTTCGTTTTTCGTTTCTAGGGAGAAAACAAGTTTCCGTCCTTAAATTCTCTGTCAAGCTAGATTTAAATATTAAGAGCTAGGGATAGTTAAACAGCAAAAGTTTGGTTTAGGAATGTTAGAAAGGACCCCCCATAACCTGTCAAGAAAATAATCATCAAAGCACAAGAATCCAATGGAGGATAAATTGGAGCAGGAGCTCGGCTGACATGACCTCAACTGAAGGAAGAAGTGAATAGATACAGGCCTGTGATTCCTGTGAACAGCTGTAAACTGCCAAGTTAATTTCTAAAAATTTGTATCCTCCTTCTCTTCCTTTTTTTTTTTTTTTTTTTTCTCTAAAACATACAAAGAAATACCAGTGTATTTCTCAGGAAATTTGCAAAATGACTGAGATCCTTGGATTTGATTATGAGACTTAGTATGGTGTCTTTTGTCTTGGCTGCAGTAACAAAGGTGAATGTGGTATTTCTGTAAAAGCAGTACCAGTAAAAAAGGTAAAATACGTTTAGGAAAAGACTTGATTTCTCCCACCTTCACCCATCAACTGAACTCTTTTTTTTTCTTTGCTGTATATTGTGATTGTACAAGTCAGTGATGATATTTAAGATGTTAATGAATCAGTGGCAGGCAGTTGAGCTGTCCCATTTCATACAAAAGGTGGCAGTTTCCCGATGGGCACTTAGCTGGCGTACCCGAGCTGGGAAAGGCAGAGACTGTGTTGCCAGGAGCATGCTAGGAAAAAACCTCTGTAGCAGCAGTGCTGCTGACTCACGGTTTACAACCCTGAAACATTCCCGGAAAGGCTGGAGATGCAGATTAACTTCCTTTCCCTGTCCTGGTCAGGGGACAATTCATTCCATTATTTGCCAGCAAGTGAAGCCTCTAGATAGTTACGCACTGCTGCGTTTTCAGAGATGTTCTGTGAATGCATTAGCGTGGAGCTCGCGAGAAATCATGGGCGATTTATTTTAATACACTGGGTGTCAGTCGGTGCTAAATCACAGAAGCTATTTACGTTTGTTTTCTGAGTCACCCTGTTTCTTGCGATAAGGTGATTTTTCAGTGTGTGTGGTTAGTAAATCGGGTTCATCTCTTCTTTTTCTTACTTGGTGTGTATCTTTTCTCTTAAAAAATGCAAATATGTGCCTTAATTGGCTAAAAGAAAATGAGTCACATTTGAGAAAGTGCCTTTCTTTAGGCTTTTCATCATCAAGGCGAAGAGATTCATGACTGCTAGATACAGGAATAGAGAGCAGTGGGGGAGAAACCAGAGAGATGTGTATTTAAGTGTCCGTATAAAACTCCCTGTATCGTCCAGTTGTCTGTGTCTCTGTAGTTCCCAAGTTGCTTCCATCCATATGCCTGAAGGAACCTGAGCACTGTGCTGCTGCTGCTCAGCATTGTAGCATTTGATACTGAAAAACTTGATTTTATGGTAGAATTTGTAGCCTGGAGTTTGGCTGGGGAGAGAAAGGTGCATGGGTCAGCTCTGGAGACTTGACTGTGACACATCCTCAAACACCCATTTCAGGTGCATGAATTACAGGTGTGGAAACAAACTCACAACACATTTCTGTGGTAAGTTCCCTGACAAATCACTGCCATCTCCCAGTACAGGCAGCACAGTGCAAGCATAGGTAACACAGCAGAGAGGGAATTGTGCTGAACTGGTGCCTCATTTTTGCTCTGGGAAAAGCACCTGGTTCTTCCTGCTCTGTAGTGCCAGAACCACTGTTCACCTGCCCCTATATCCTCGTGCTGGGCTGCAGTGTTGGACACGAGTCTGGTGTTGGTCTGGCAGGAGTGCAAAGGCCAGGGACTGCTGCTCTCTTGCAACTCTATTTTACATCCTCTGTGAGCATCAGGAAGGTTTTTATTGGCATTTCTGAGCTGATAATTTGCAATATAAGCTGTCAATAGAGATGAGTCCAAATTTCACAGGGTTAGAAGCCTTTCCTGCCTGTGTGGATTTTCCACTCCCCCCATCCCCAGTTCTTTAAAATATTTGAGACTGAGACATCATGAAAAAAGGGCAGCAGGAGTGAAAAACGCAGGGCTGTAAGGATGTGGAGATTGATCAGGTTCTGCCTTTGGGCACTCTAGCCCCAGAAACCAGGCTGCCCTGTCTGGGATTCAGCACCACAGCATCATTCTTCCTTCATATGCAGCCCTGAGCACACTGGGGAGCAAGCTCACTGATAGTTCCAGCTTGCCTTCATTTCTGTATGAAAGCAGAGGCATAAAAACCCTGAAGTGGGGTCAGAGAAAGGACAAACCCAGTAACATTTAATAATTTAGGACAGAACTACCTGCTTTAGGATTTCCGTAGTTGCAGCAATTTAACTGAAATGTGTTTTAAGAGTGGACTCACTTGCGTTGATCCAAACCCCTTCTCCGCACGTCGTAGTGTGGTTGTGGTGCCTGTCTGGCTGGTGGATTGGCATTAGAGTCCTCCAGGTTGACAATAGAATATAAAACCAGTTTATGATGAATCAAGATGGCTGATACCTGTGTTGATAAACTGATATTAAGTGTGAACTTATTGTTGCTGCAGTTCAAGTGTGTGCCAGCAAATCTGTGTTGCCAGGCCTCACTCTAGAGCTCCAGTGGGGTGTAATCCTGGCACTTGTGGAGGTGCTCAGCTGCTCTCAGGATCAGCTGTCCAGTGAGGACTGACCCGTGACCTGATGATGTTCTGCTCCGATGACTTCCCCAGGCCTGTGGCAAAGTCGAGTGTAGTCTGACTGTGGATCCTGTGTCTTTCTAAAGGTTATAGAAATTTTGAAACACAAGTACTTAATTTTTAAGTGAAACAAGGTGCAGTTGAATGTGCAGTACAGTGAGCTCCTCACTCACAATACGTACTCTGCTAGAGTCAGTGTGCAGCTCCTACACTGTGTGCTCTGAATCTCTAAAGGCCGAGACAACAGTTGGGTAATCTCTTCTTGGGTTTAGCAACATGATGATAAAACTGATTAAACATTAGAAGCCAAAGAATGAGTCAAGATGGCATTGATTTTTTTTTTAATAGTCATAATAAGGTAGATGTTAAAGAAGCAAGTTGGGATGCTCAGTAATGTGCTGAATGCCTTCAGAGGAAATAGAAAGCCAAGATATAAATCCCTGATTTCCCCCCCTCACCCCATAGTCCTGTGTATATACAAAAGGAGCCTCTGTCTCTTTTCGAAACCCACTGGGATCCACAGAGGTTTGTGCTCTTGGCACCTGGTGCTATGGACTCACAGCACGCAGAGCTGCTGTTGATGTCCCCCTGAGCAGGACCTTAGTTCTCCTTGGATGGATGTGCAGTGCCTACTGTCCTCTTCCTTGGAAAGTTGCCTCAAAAGTATGGCTGCAGTACAGCCAGGCATATTAATAATCATTAAAATAAGAATTGATGCCTTTATTTGTAGTCTTGGGGTTATGTAATGACTGATAACAGCAGATCTTGTAAGGGAAGAGTGAGGCACAGGCAGAACTGCTCACTGCAGTAACCTCCCCTGCCATGGACACATTTAGATGCCCTTGGGTATCTAAATGAATGTGCTCACTCTTAGGTTCGTGAATTAGTAAAAATGTCTTTCAGCAAACACTTGTGGAAGTAACTATGCAATGGTAAATTCAAGACTGATGTATATGACTACTAAAAGTAATTTTACAGCTGTGTAGCCAGCCAGCATGTGTAAAAACTTCAGATACCAATGTGTGCGCTACTCACAAGCAGGAGACTTGGGCACTTTAGTGATTAATTATAGAACAGAAGGGAAATGGTGCTCAGTGGTACAAGTTCGTGGTTGGCAAACCAAGAATAACTCCCTGAAAGGACTCACTAAAGAAATTTGAAAAAAAAAAAAAACAAAAAACAAAAACAAACCCAGAGAAACAAACCCAAAAGAAAACCAACCAACCAAAAAACCCACCAAAGGACAGAAGTTCTCTGTGGCTGCCTGGGACTGTCATTCTGAATGGCTGAGCATCTCCCTGGTTCCCATCCATTCTGCTGTGTGCCCTTAGAGCTCTGTTTGCCAAGGCATGCAGTGGGTGGGTGTAAGAGCAGGGTAGTCAGAGTTTGATCCTCACAGACCTGTTAGTTCGATGTTGTGGGATGACCCTCAGTCCATGGGACTGGCTAGGAGGGTGCTTGGG
Organism: Myiotriccus ornatus; assembly: GCA_036023395.1. Lineage (NCBI taxonomy): Eukaryota > Metazoa > Chordata > Aves > Passeriformes > Tyrannidae > Myiotriccus > Myiotriccus ornatus. The sequence goes on from JAYRBT010000002.1 coordinate 1,466,994, forward strand.
AGTGTTGGAGTGAGCTGTTGCTGGGGTGTAGTCCTGTATTTTCAGTGGTGTTGTCAGGAACTTGCACTTCAGAGTGAATTTACAGATGAAGCAAAGCTTAGACCCCATCATTTCTGTTGTGCTGTCCTTCTCATTTCTGTACTTCTGTAGGAAATACAATGTGTTCAGTCCTTACCTTGGAGAGTGGAGAAAAGCAGTGAGGCATAAGGAAGGGGTACAGTCAAATCATTGCATCTGTGTCCACACGTTCACCTACATCTTGTTAGTGTTCATGTTTGGATTTTCTGGAGCCCTCTTTACTGCAAGTGGCCCTTGTAGTAACACTGTCTTGACCTATAAAAATTCCTTTCTGAAGTATCCAAATGGGCAGGAGAAATAACTAAACGAAGTCTTCTTTCTAATATCAGTGAACAAGTGCTGGAGTTAGAAATATTTTTATGAGCTGTGTTAGAATTAAGTTATGTGGAAAAATTAATTCCTGGAACGAATCAGCTTCTTTCTGTAACCAAATACGAATTTGGCCTGTGTATATATGTGTGAATTAATCATATATAATACAGAAAAGTTGACTTTAAATCCATGATATGATGAGGGAAAGAAAGGAGAGTACCTTCTGTCACTCACCCCAAATTTCACTTAGTTTATAACCCTCTGGTGTTTGGTATGTTTTGAGCTGGGGTTTTGGGGGGCTTTTTTTTTTTTTTTTAGCTTTCTACATCTGTCAAAAGGGAGATAATTATTTCTATCTTGTCAGGCGGAAAGGCTACTTACTTTTTTCTAAAATAATGTTACTGAGCTAAAATTGATAAAATAATTTTTAAAATACTCTTACTGGTCCCAGTGTAGCATCTATGGAATTGACTGTTGACTTGAAAAGCCTTAGGCTGGGCTTGTAGTGAAGGATAGTCCCAGATGTGAATCTCTCCACCGGGAGTTTGTTTTGAATAGCTTACTGAGTGTAATGAGGGGCCCAAACTCTTCAAGTGCATTCTGTCAAAAAAAAGAAAAGTTACCACCTTTGAATTCGTGTTATGGTGCTAGTGTGCTTCCTTGCACTTCTGCTCCCTTCTTAAAACATGGGAAAGAAATAGTTGCATAATAAACTGTGTCGTGGGAAAGAAAGTCATATGTTATGACAAAGCTTAAAAAGGCTTTTGAGGATTTACAGCCACTGAGTGTTTAAGAGAACTGAACTCATTTTCATTTCCCAGCAATGCTGGTTGCAGCGATCATCAGGAGTCAGGTGTCTGTAAAGATGAAGTGGTGCAGGAGGTCAGGAAGGTGGGAAGCAGGGCCCTCAGCCCCTGGAAGGAGCGGTAGCTGCTGGTCATGCCTGAAGTGCTGCCTCACCCAGCTGCGGTGGACCGGTCAGCTGGTAGCAGGAGGACAGTGACAGTCCATCTGTGCAGGTTTGCTGTAGGAAGGTTAAGCCTATGGATTGAAGTAATCCTTGCAATATTAAAAGCCCCAGTCTTGCAGTGTCTGTGGGGGAAGGGCCCGTCAGGCTTCACAGAAACTTGGTGAGATGGTCTGTCTCATCAGCCCCCCGCCCCGATGCCCCTCTACAGCTTTTCCACTTGTCTCTGGCTGCTGCTTTGTCAGGCCCATCACCACCTTTTGCTTTTGGTAAAGTGCTTCCCGTAGTAGAAACTGGCCTTGGATGTGAGCCTCTTGGCTGCTCAGTGGAATTAAATCTTTCACCGATCCGTCATTCAAAATTCATTGCAGCCTGCCTGCTCTGGCCACCCTGGCTGACACTGAGGTTTTTTGGCCCTTTTTCACCCTATCTGTCACTGATTCTCTGTCTCTACAGAAAGTCTGTATCTCTGAAGTGGCATCACTCCTGTGGCCCTCTGCCGTCCATGGCAGCTTGTCTCAGAAACCCGAGGCAACGCCGGGCTTGCTGGGCTGGCTACCACGTTCCCAACACGGTGTTCCCCTGCCTTTCCCAGAGCTGTGCCGCTTTGTCCCTGGGTCTGGCACACATTTTGCAAGGCACAGAGGCACAGCTTATCACTGCTGGGCAGGAGCATCTGTCCTCTGTCCTGGGCTCTGCTTTTGCGGTGCTTGACTCAGAGAATGGGCGGATTTCTAAATGAGAGCATGGAAGGAAAAAGTGTGACCTCTGCACCTGTTTCAGGTTAGAGGGCTCTATGGGACAAGAGCCAGTCTTTGAATCAGCACATGTCTAGAGCTGGGGTGGGCGTAGGCAGACTACTTATCCGTTTAAATAGACTTGATGGCTATTGTGTGGCTGCCATCTGTCCTCCTCCACACAGGATAACTTTGTTTTATTATTAATATCTTTAACCATCTCTTACTAGGTCTCTAAACTGCTGGTCAGCCTGCATTCATTGTTGGATAAAGAAACTGCCACTTTTCTTAACAGAAAATAATCTTACTACAATCGTGGTAAATGAGCCTTCCCCCACCCCTTTTTGACATGAATGCCTTTCTGCACAAGAAACATGATTGATAGCAGGAGCCTCACTGCAGCACTTATCGCCCTGATTAATCACAGCGCTGTAATAGGGCACTTTGCTTCAAACTGAAGACAGTAGCTGTATGAACAATAGCCAGAGCATTAAGCATTGAAAGCCAAAATACATGGTATTATTGTTTATATTAGGAGGGGGAAAAAAAGCAGGGTTTCAAGGAGAACAAGTGCTGGGCATGGAAGATGCTTCAGGGAACTCTAAAAATGAGTTCTCTTGTGGGCTAACAGTAATAAAAATGTAATGGCAGATGTGTACCACTCTGTAGGTACTGTTTGTTGTGCCAGTTCGTATCCCAGTCAGTTGCTTACCTGCTGTCAGGAGATGGTACTGATCCATACAGCAGTGGTTGGTTCCGCTGTCTGCATGGCAGCGTTGAGCAGACTGCAGGTCTTTGCATCTCTGGACCCAGTCCCAGTCCAGTTACAGCAGCTGCAGGAGATCTGCAGCACTGCATGCAAGTGGGAGTCAGTCTGCAGTTCATGTTTTGTTGATCTGTTCTATCCAGGTGTTCTCAGCATCAACAAGACTTTTTAAAAGTCTGCAACCATTGAAGTGCCAAGTGATAATCTTCCCTTTGACGAATTGTCATGGGAGTTTTAATATGTGCAAGAAAGTGGGAATATTCTGGAAGATTTCTGGAAGTGTTTGTTGTCCCCAGACAGCGGTTAAGCCCAGGCGAGTTCAGGGTTCCCCTGTTGCTGTTGGAGGTGTCATCCTACTGCTGTGAGCTGCAGGTGCCCTCTGGTTGTGCAGAGACTAGAGACAACTGAATTACCCTCTGGTGCTTAACGCTGCCTGTCGCTTGTCACTGCACGGCTGTGAATTAAAGATTGAACAGAGCCTTAGCTCGCTCTATAGCAAAGTGCCCCAATAAGCACTGCATAAAGTCATTCTTAATGTATCCTAAAGATGTTGTTATGATGCTGAACCTGGGCTGGTGAGTCAGTGATGGTGGCAGTCAGGAATATCAGCAAGCCAAACAGTGGGACCAAGAGCATTTCATTTTGGGTGCACATGGTCACAGCACCAATGTGTCACGGGTCCCCGGCAGAAAGGTGGCTGTTTGGAGGGGAAGTATCTGTCTGTAAAACTTAAGCAGGAGCGAATGCTTGAAAAAAAAACACCTACTCAACCAAAAGGAAAGATGTCAGAGAAAGGAGGGGAAGAGAAAGTTGCTTTTCTGTTTAGAATTCCTGTTGAGTTTGGCCACCGGTGCGGCTTTGGTATTGTTCTGTTGCCATGAGTAAGAATTTGTAGAAAACGAACCTTCATTCCTCCTGCCCTTACCACCCCGAGCACCACTTGCCTTTGGGATGGGAAGAGGAAGGACTGTGGGACTGCTGCATTCTTGCTTAAGTAAAACTAAGGCGGTCGGGCCATCGTAAAGCAAAATGTGAGTAATTGTAGATGATTAGGTACACTGAATAAAACAGTTTGAGAGTTGGGAAACTGGTGTGGGAACACTGAGACACAACACGATCGCACATATGAAATATATTCAGAGTTACTAAGTACACTTCTTTTAAGTTCAAGCAGTGGAACAATTCCTACCCTTAAAGGTTAAAAAAATATGGATTGGAGAAAATAAACACCTTCAGGTTAAACCTTGGCTTATTTTCCACTGTGCAGCACATTGTACTGTAAATGAGAAATGTTGGGAAGACAGCTGTTCCCAGGGCTTGCAGCACGTCTGTCTCAGCGCTGCTGTGGGAGCCTGCTGGCACATCTCCTGGGTGCCTGCAGAAATGGGTGCTTGGAGTTCGTCCTGCAGCGGTTGTGTGTTTGCTGACTACTGTTCAGGTTGTGTTGCCTTTAGGATTTGCCCCACTTTAGTGTTTCAGGAGTTTTTTTTGTGTTTTCAGGCTCCAGTCATGCAACTGGTGATCCTTGCAAGTCTCAGTGATTTCATTCTCCTTACTGGTATCAATTGAAGTTTCTGGGAAGGGGGAGAGGAGGGAGCTGGAGATAAAGAAGAATTCCATAAATTTAAAGTATCTTATGTGATGGGCAACTCTACAGTGCTTAACTTAAGAGTTCTCTAGATGCTGTTATACAGAATTGCTTGCATGAAGGCAGTTCTCTCATAGATCATTCACTGATTGCTGTGTAACTTGGGATGAGTAATTTAATTCTTGCTCTCACACCTGACTACTTTTCCTTACCTAGAAAATGTGTGAAAAACCCCAAATTTGGAGGCTCTGAGGTAGCTACCTAAAATATATGCCTGTACATATCCTATATTCACTTGAAACTGGAGTGATTAGGTCAGTCACTTGCCAGGAGTGGATCTAGATCTTGCAAAGGATTGCAGTCCTCCCAGGGGATTCATAGGTTGAAGAGATTGCTGAGAATGTGCTGTGGGTCAGTGCAGAGCTGTGACACTGCTTGTGTTCTTGCAGCAAACAAAACCCTGCAGTCTGTAGCATGGCAGGGCAGTAGCCCAGCAATTGCTTCTATAGGCAAAAAAAGGAAAATGCTGTTATTGTGATATTTAAAACAACAGAAGTTAATATTTTAACCCCTTAAAAATCATCATATGCAAAACTTGCTATTAGGGTCAAAGCTTCATTGTACAGCTTATGTTGTATAAAACTCCTGTGGGCACCCAAGTCCCATTCAATTATGCCAAGACAGAGTTATCAGAGGACCTGGGCTTAGTTGTTTCCTGGTGTAATAAATACCCCACTGTTGATACTGAAGGCCAGGAAAAGAGAAGTGCTCCTGGACTCAAGGCAATGAGCTCCCTGTTACTTTTTTCTGCACTTCTTCAGAGAGCTGAGATCTTAACAACTGGTCTCATCACTTCAGTACTGAGCTTCATCTTCCTTCTGATTGTCCTCTTTCTCGAATCATCTAATCTTGCTGTGGCATGGAGTGGATTTGTGTGTGTTTGTGTGCAGACCATTCTTGTAGGATTGTCTGCAAGAAAACCTGTACCATTTGACCCATACATGTATTAAGGAACTATGGATAATAAAGAAATCTGCTCTTCCTTTGTTACATGTCCAAGAAACGCTGAAGTTTCCTTCGTTCTGGGATCATGTCCCTCTTCAGCGCGTCTGGCTCTTCGGTCTGTAGAGATTTTGACATTCGTGACACCTATTTGGTGTCACACCACTGGGATACAATGGTCTACGTGGTCTCAGCTTTGACATGTGAGTTCTCTTTTGAGAGAGAATGCACTCCCTGGGGAAGGGATATGAACTGGAAGTGATGTCCACAGCAGCAAATACTCGGCTACAACTGCCTCTGCGCATGACTGCATCCAAGAGGGAAACAGATGTTTCCTCTGGGATCACATCCACATTGCCACTGAGTCTCTTCAGCTGGTAGCTGTCATTGCACCGTGCACCACAGCTGTAAAATCGGCTTATGATGGACTCCTCAAAGCACCTCTTGGGTCCTGGACACTCCTGATGTGACAGGCTGACCCTTCTGACCACCCTTTCCTTAAAGGCGGTGAAACACAGGATTATATTAGAACAGGTTCTGCTCCTCTTGCCCTTGTGTTTCTTGTGACACACGATGCTATCAAGAGAACATGGTTCAAAGGCTGCTGAAACCCACGTGAAAACTTCCATCAGCTTCAGTGGGCTTTGGATTGGGCCCCTAAGGAGCTGCTTTGATCAGTGAAGAGTGCACTGGGCTAATTTAGATACTGACATGAGAAGGGCTGCTCTTGCTAGTGGATTTTTCTGCTGAGGTTTGCGGGTGAGGACAGTGGCTCTTTGTGTTCCCTTCCACTGCTGAGGGAAGGAGAGGCAGCCTGTCTGCAAGGTGTAAGGCAGCTCAGCCCGGGACCTGGGGGGGAAGGCACATCAGATGATAGCTCAAACAACATGCAGAGTGACTTGTATGAACTGCAGCTGAGATGGCATGACCTACTTGGCTTAGAACATCACCTCCACTGCAGTCAGTCTTGGTCCGGGAGAAGGCGGAGTGAACATGCATTTTTTAACAGGTGACCTGTAAGGTAAAGATGAGGAAAGTTAATTGGAATTGTCACTGCACAGTCTTTTGCCAGGGGCTGGCATTATGCTGAAAAGTGACATTAATAATGTTGGCAGGATGGGACAATTTATTGTTTAATATTAACTACTAAAATTCACCTTCTACTTATTCACTTACATTGAGATGGGAGAGGTTTGACTTGCTTAAGTTGCCAAATTGCTATTTCCTCTAAAATGCTCATGACTACCATGGATAGTACTGTGGAAAATTCCCACCATTTTTCTGGGTGCATCTATTTCTTGGTTGTTCATCTTCAGAAGAGTAAATCGGTATGGTGACTCCCATACGTTCCTGGAGAAGGTGTAGTTGGGGTGTGAATGTGAGGGTGTTTAGGTGTGTGCTGTGCTTATGCAAATGAAGATATTTTAATTTATATATCTACATCATAATGAGCACTTAAACAGTAATTGCAGTGGACTTAGCTGAATGTTTAATGGTAAGAATGGCGGCCTGGGGAAGGAGGGAGGGGAAATACCAAAAAAGCTGTTCAAAATAAACAGTTACTTACTAGAGGTTTAATAGCAACACACATGGCTATGTGGGCTCAACCTTCAAAATTAAATTTACATTGAAATGCTTTCTCTATTCAAGCAGATTTGTGTGGTTTTATTGACTGGTTGCAAACAGCACATTAAAGCATATGCTGTCAAAATTAGGGCATTGTATCCCAGAGTGTAGTTCCTTTCTCCATGTTATTTACTTTTTCCATCTATGGAAAACCCAGTGGCAGAAATCCCTACATATGTTCTCAACCAAGGATGTGTGTGTGGTATAAAGAATAGGGTTCATTAGCAGTGTGGAGAAGGTGCAGACTTTGGGCATGGCTTTTATCTTCCTTGTACATGCTTCTGGATTTCAGAACATGTTAGAAATTATTAGTTTTTTTTCTATAAGTGGCAAGATTGGGATGGGGGTTTTTGTTTCTTTTAACCAGTTACCTTATTTTTCTTAGGAGTAACAAGCATGGAACAAGTAATTCACAACATGCAGATTCTACAAAAGAATAGGTCCCCTCTTCCAACCCCTCAAGGCATTTAACCGCCCACTAGTCTCTTAGCATTAAACCAGCCATACGGAGTAAAGTTAGTGAGGCTGTTTCTTCATTGGTTGTTAACAACTGAAAATATCTGAAGCAAATTTATTACTAGTGCACACTTAAGTAGAGGAAATCGTTTTGTAGTAGTATTTTTGTGCTTTAAACAGTTACTTTCATACCAAGCATGTTCTCAGTCTTTGTTTCAGCATTTCTTTTTTTTTTTTTCCCTCCCACTTTCCTCAAGGTTTTGGGCTAGTTGGTTAAATCCTCTTCACCTTTTCAAGCTGTTACTGGTGAGACTATGGCTAAAGTATGTGGTCTCCTGTCTCCATCTGAATTGGAAGTTCCCTGGCTAACTTTGCAGAGTGAACCACTGAGATACTGGAACACAGCAAGAGTGTTTTGTCCAGTAATTACTGATACGTGAGGGGTTGTTTTCACCTCGCGGTGCAGTTTCAAGTAGAGGTTGTGTGACAGCAGGAGGATACAGCCTAATTAAAGCAAATTGATTATTTATTTTGTGACACTGAGCACATATACTGGGTTACAGGGGATTCATTCTGTCTTCTGTTTCCCAGACTTTATGACCCCACTGTCACACATGTTTAGCATGAGCTGTGTCAGTATTTACTTCTGATGGAGCCTGTGACTGGGACACGATATATCTCTAGGGAATTCGGAGAGACATTTTTGGTAGTGTTATTTTGGTGGCAGCTTCTCCTCTGACGTACCTTTTCTCCCCCTGATTGAAGAGCACCATGCTGTAGTAGTTCTGCCTTTGTAAGTCAGACTGCACTTAGTTGCTGGTAGGAGACCTTTGAACTTCTCTGTCTCAGTCTTAATTCCTGTCTCTCATTATCCCTATCGTTAAGCTGGGATGTGGCACAGCCTGCAGCACTCGCCTCGGGCTCTCTGACCATAGGAGGGAAGTCTATAGATTCCCTCAAGTAATTCTGGGTTAATGTTGCCGTGACCACAGCGTTGCAAGGGCATAAGAGACGGTGACAGTCAATAAGGAGAGCAAAACACAGTTTCACAAAAATATGTTTAGCCCAGAGGCAGTTCATTTTGAAAACTGTTTTAATTCGTTTGTAGCAATTTGGGGTGAGCTGCTTCACAAGGCATGTGTTTTCTGGGCAATGGGCCAGCTCAGTAATAAGAGGCTATGAGAAAATGGGCACTAAACATGTGGATACAGGAGGTTTGAAGGAGTGAAACCTTAATAAAGGCTGATACTGTCTGCTTTACCTCAAGGGGGCTCAGTTCAGTTGCCTTATAGTTTCCAAGAGTACTGACAATTCTGCTGCCATAAACAAGTACTATGCTGGTGATCAAATTTGAGGTCTACCTAAACTGGTTTCTTCTTTGAGGCCATATTGTGCTTTCTTATCCACTTGAATCCTCATCCAGCAGGAGAAGGAAAAACATACCATGCCATGGCCCATCTGATGAGGAGGTAGATGTGCCTTCTTTTTGGTGGAGAAGCAGGTGTTCCACCAAAATGCTCTAGTGTGTGCCCAGAAGGATAAGTGGAATAAGGAGTGGCTGTCCATTTGTAATAGGTAACTGAACAAAGTTTTTATTCCTTCCACACCTCCAGTTTGGCTGTTCCCTCTCTCAGTCTCCAGGCAACTTTTTCTGATAAATATGGAGCTGGAGAGTGCCCTTCAGCACCTGAAAGGAGAAGAGTGGGACTTCGCCAGGAAGGGGGAGGGGGCAGACAAAGCTCCCTGCTACTCCATTGCTCCTTTTCTGTCTTCATGTATTTCCCCAATTCCTACAAAACCCAGAGAAATCTGTTTCCTAATGCCTGAGAATAAGAAACAGCAAAGCACTGGGATTTCTTAGTTTGCATCTAAAATACCATGTCTCCTAATCATCTCAGAGCAGACATGAAAGCTCCTTCCAGAGAGATGTCACAAAAGGTCACACGTTTTCCTTTGAATAATGAGCAGTGCTTTTAAAGGAGCTTAAGATAAAACTTCAGGTCTATGTCCCATATGATCTGTTTACTGCATACAAAGACTGCAGCCCTAAGCTAAGCAGAAGCAGTGATTCTGTCTTAGAGCTTGGATTGAAACTCCGAAAATCTTGCATGTGCTTCCCTGATGTGCTGTATAGAGCCTGTGTGTGTTTTCAGGCAGAGCATTTTATCTTACTTGGCCTCAATTCATAATCTTAAAAAAAAAGGGGCACAATAACACAATACAACACAGTTCTTAACTATTTTTGAAAATGATTTCACATATAATCCTCAAAAATCAGAGACAGGGAGCAGGCAATAGTGGAACAACTGGGGAATAGGAGTCACGTTACGGAAGACCAAAGATAGATAACTTTCCTGTTGTATAACATATATGTATGAACGTATTCTGCACTGATGCTGAAGGACAAGTTGTTTGTTTATTATGGAGAGACCCTGAGACATAAATACAGGTGCATCATAATACCTGGTGTTTTCTCTCTTCTGTCTGTATTGGTCTGTAAACTCTTTGAGGACCAATGCCTTTTCTCAAAGGACACTGCCTGCTTTGAGGAGTCCCACTGTCAGCCACAGCCTGCAGGTGTGAAGGATGCACTTGGGTATAAGCTATATCAGATCTTACAAATTGGTGCTTCCTCTGATGACTAATACCATGGAATCACAGAATCATTTGGGCATTTGGGTTGGAAGGGACCTTAAGCTATCATCTAGTTCCACTAGAGCAGGCCTGAACACTTCTAGGGATGGGCCATTCGCAGCTTCTCTGAACCACCTGTTCCAGTGCCTTACGCCACCCTCACAGTAAAGAATTTTTTCCTGATATCCAATGTAAACCTACTCTCTGTTAGTGTGAAGCCATTCCTCTTTGTCCTGTCACTCTGTCCCCTTGTAAATAGTCCCTTTTCATCTTTCTTGTAGGCGCTGCTCAGGTACTGGAAGGCCTCAGTTAGGTTGTCATGAAGCCTTCTTTTCCAGGCTGAACAATCCCAGTTCTCTCAGCCTTCCCTCACAGGAGTGGTGCTCAATCCCTCTAATCAGTTGGTGTCCCTCCTCTAGAGTTGCTGCAACAGTTTAGAGCTGACGGAACTGTGGGTACAGAACTTAAAGGCAGTCTGCTGAAAAGTTGAGGTCTTTTAGACTCTGTGGTTGAAAGGAAAATATTTTTCTCAGAGTTCAGGCCCCTTAGTCCCTGGTCCTGAGACAGAAAAAGACAACTAGAAATGCTTGAGCTGGTTTGGCTGCATTGCAGGGCTGAGTCCGTAAGGGACAAGGGGCTCTGCCTGAGCTCAGGGTGCACAGGGCTGTGTGAACTGACTCCAGGGGTGGTACTGTGCTCCCAACAAAGGGAACTCATGGCTATGGTATCTGGCAGCACTGAGAGATGTCTGGCTAATTTGTTGCAGGAATCTGGTGATACCTTTCACGTGTACAGAAAGAGCCTCCTCTTTCAGCTCTGGGTGCATATGCAGGGCTTCCTATCTCTGCACAACAGCCATGAAAGTTTGCTGTTCCTCTTGGCTGAGGAGGTTTTGATATATCACTCACCTTGCTTAGGCTTGGCTAGTACAGAAGTTTGCCCTCAGCAGAGCTCATTGCCTGACAGGCATTCATTCACCCAGGAGCAGTCCCTGAACTTGGGACTGAGGGACTGCAAGTGTTGTCACTTCCTCCTGCATGTGAGTTAATGGGCACAACGTGATTCTGGAGTTGAAAGTAAGACCTTTACTTCTGGTATCATGTTATATCCCTAAGCAGTATAGCTCATCCTCTTCTTTTAAGGAGATCTGGTATGTCTTTACGTTGATGGAAGTGATTTTTGAGCTATAGGGTGGGCTTTTAAATTGTAGTAGTCTCGAGGTAGAAAGTATAGTTTTGTTAGCAAATGCATCAGGGCAGAAATTGAGGTTCTCTTTATTGTGTTTTTTATTGCTCTATGTGAGTGCCTTTAAACGGCTTTCTCTTGCTGCGTAATGTCTCCGGATCTTGGAATCCATTTTCAAATGTGTGAATTGAAGGTAGATTGAGAACGTATAGAAAAGTATCTGCCAGGTGGGCAGAAGTGCTGGTCTCTGTATAACTGAGATTTCTTTAAGACTTCCCATACTATGTGTGACTCATTTGGCATGAGGTCTTGTTGTGCTAAAGTGCCCCAAATCCTTTGTTACGGAAGGCTGCAGCCCTTGTGCTCAAATGGATCAGTAATCTTTAGTTTTCAGTCACTTTCTTTAATTTTATTAAGGTATTTCCTTAGCAAAGCATAATGTCTTCTGAGTAATGAGCTTCTACTTTGAAAGCTTCCCAAGTTTTACACTCCAGTTCTAAAAAAGAGGCAACTTTGCAACATAACTTAGGGAATAAAGTATTCGTTTTAAAATTGTTCCAGCAGGTATTTGGTGTTAATGGCTTTGCTATGATCTATAAAGTCTGTAATCCTAAAGTCAAAACACCATTTTTGACTCATTCTGTCTTCATAAAAGTGTTGCCATGAGTGTTATCTTCTTTTTGGAGAAAGCATGGCACTGTGACTAACCAGTGCAGCCTGGTACTTCGGTAGTTTCCAGCAAGTGAAGTACAGCTTTCAGCTTGTAAATCATTTCCTGAGATTGATCAGCTTGGGGTAAAGCATTGTTATTTTAATGCATTTTGATACAATCAGAAGCATGTGGTGCTGAGAGAGAATAGTTTTCTTTACAGGGATTTAGTTCAAGAAGGTAGAAATCTGTATTTGCCCAGCTTTTCTGGGTGTCTTGCCACTTGCTAAGTGCTTTCAGATGCACCATGCAGTTCATTTTGGGGGAGGAAATAAGGCATCTTAATGCTTTCTACTGTGTTATGCCATGGTTTCTCATCTCCTTAGCATTGCCTGCTTGCTTAATCATAAGCCAATTAAGGTGTAATAATGGAACACACTGCTCATAAATAAAGGGAATTATCAGACAAAGGGTAAAAGAAAATTGAGAGGAGGAACTGCGAGCATTTTGGCCAGCAGTATAATCTGCCCCTCCTGCAGTGCTGGCTATTAGTGTTCATGGTGAGTTGGTCTTATTTTGTATCACTTTGTCCAGTCTCTGAAACCAGGATTTTCAGAGGAGAAAAGGGTGTATTACCATAGTGATTTGAGAGCACACCAGAACCTTTTGAACTGCCTCTGGTTTCTGTTTCACTGCTTCATCTTGCACCAGTCTCGTGTCACAATGTTATCAGCTCTTAATGAGTCCGATCTGGGAATTGTCAGCATCCAACAGGATGTGAGGCTGGCCTTACTGAATCCCCGTGGCACGGACACCTGCCTGCCTTGGGATGGCTGTGGGCAAAGGCTGTGGAGAGGTGCAGGGCTTCACCCTGGAAGTGGGGAGGCCTCAACAGATCAGTTCTCAGCAGCCCATCTCAAACTTACTACTGGAACCAAGGCCTTTCAAATTAACCGGGTGTTGCCTGTTGCTCAGAACCTCTCTAATGTGCCAGAAGTTGCCTTTGGATTTGCGGATTCCTGGTCTAAAAGCCAAGTGCCCTGTGAGGTTAGCGGCGAGAGGGTGGGCAGTGGCAGGCAGTGGTAAGCCCTGCCTTGTCTTGTGGGTGTTACCCACAGTGTCTGGGAAGCGCAGACTTCACCACCCAAAATCGGCCACCTGAGCTTTGGGGAGCGTTGAAAATTATCACATCCTCTGCAGCTTCGGGCAGCTGCTGTCACAGGCTCAGCTGAATGGAGCAGATGGCTGTAAAAGAGGAGGCAGGGCTCATTTGTGTAGGATATCTAGACCCTCAAGCTGCTGCAGGAACCTCAACACAGCTTCTGGCTCGTAACAGAAGTGGTTATAAGTTTGCATTATTTTTTAAGTATGCGGAAAGAAAAAAACCAAACAAAAAAGCAACAGTTCCTCCTGAACCCACAATATAGTGGTCTCCCACTCCTGGCAGCTTCTAGTTATTTTAAACTTTGTGAAAGATGTAGGGTATTTTATTAAAAGTAAACAAAGTTATCTGAAATGAGTGCTCTAAAAGGAAAACACTCTTTTAGGGTTTTTAGTAAAACCCTAAACTTTAATAAGGACACACCAGTGTGTATTCTTTATGGGCACACTGGCCTCAGCTTGACCTCAGCTAGCCATCTGGATCCCTATTTCTTAGTAACATACAGTTTGCTGAATTTGGCTTTTATGATTTATTGCTTAACCTATTAAATACAGAACATTTGGTTTCACAGGATCTACATAATTTTCAAATAAACAAGTGGTTGGAATATATGCATTATGAGGGAGAGTCCTCACAGCAAACTCTTCTCCCAAATGAAACCAGGGTCAGTTTATTCTGTTTTATCTCTGGGAAAAGTAACAAAGGTCTTGTTTCCCAGAGTTAGGTTTGGAGTTGATACTGAAGTAGGAAGTTGTTCTTAATGGAGTTTTCTACTCAAACACTTTTTTTTAAACAGAAAAGAATTTATTCATAAGATGAAAACTGTTTTTCTGGGAAAGGATTGGTTTCAAAAGCTTCCTATTCCTGAAAAATTCCTCCCTCTTTTCCTGATTTTAAAATGCCTTTTTTAGACATCTTGAAAATGGAAGAAAAATTTCATTCAGTTTGGAATAGCTCAGATTTCTCAAGGAAAACTCAAAAAAAAGAACACAAAAAACCCCAAGTAAAACACAGTCGAAACATTTAATTTGATCTAGTCTGAAATACGCAGCAAGGTTTGGGGTTTCTTTAATATCCTGAGCTTGAATTGAGAAAACATTTCAGAAACTGTGTGGGACCTGGCAAGGCGGTCTCTGCCAGCTCTGGGCATCCGTGTTCGGTGCAGCACCGTGCCAGGCAGCTCTGATCTTCCCAGGGAATTCCCACCTGGTTTGGTGCAGCCCAGTAAGAAAACACTAACTCGAGTTTCAAAAGCAGTGTGACTGCCCTGCCTGGCCCCTCAGCCCAGCTGAAAACCTGCGTGTTTCAGCGAGGCAAAACAAGGCTCAGCAGCTCACACTGTGGGGCGCTGAATCAGCCTGGGGTTCTGCTGCTGCTGGAGCTGAGAGGGTCCCCATAGTGTGAGGGACCACTCCAATAGCTGACCATATACCCAGCATGTGGACAAGGCCAGTCTGTGGTTTTTCAGAAGCAAAAGAATCATCGAATTAATAAAAAATGAGAGGAGGAAAAAACCGTAATGGTCAAATGGGCAGCAGCAAGACTTGCACCGTTGGCTTTATTTATGGCCACATGGTTTTGTTCCAGCCGTGCTGCCTGCATCCTGTGTGGAAAGAGCCTGAAAGGAAGTAGGATTTCTTACCCCGGGGGAATGGAGGAGTGAGAGGTTTCTGCTGTGAATTCAGATCCAGACTCTTTACAAATTGTATAAATGGAGGGTGACAGACTTACAGAGTATAATGGTCTAAACTTTGTGACTACAAATTTTTGCACATCCATTATGGAGAGAAGATTTGAACCTGGCTTTGACAGCCTCTCAGGAAGCACCCACAGCCTGTTTCGGAGCCTCTACCCCAGCCTGAAATTCTGTTCTGTGGCATCGCTTTGCCCAGACCCAACACTTTATTTACAGATTTGTTACCTGCATATAGCAAGATAGCTTTGCCTGAATTCTTATCAGCAGAACACACCTGTACTCTGCTGCAAACAGACAAGGGATTTCATGTAACTAGGGCAGCAGGAGAAGAGGTTTTGCCAATATTTTCCTTGTTTCTTTATTAGATACAAAAGTAAGAGCTTGGGTTTTTGGTGCTGGGTTGTTGTTTTAGGGGGGGGAGGGGGGGGGGGGCTGGTTGAGGGGGATCCAGGGACTGAGACTCTTAAACTGGAGAGCTATCATACTTCAGTCTATTTGGACTATTTTCCTACTGTCACACCTCTGGGGACCACACGACCGTGGCACTTGTGGGACTCATGTCCCATAAGCATCACTCATCTTTTAATGAAATTGGTATTTCTTATCAAATGCCTGATGGTAGGCAAATGTTGCTTGAGTTTGCTCTCTTAAGGGTTTAGCAAGGATGAGGGAGAAAACGTGGACAGTGGAATGAAGGGAAGACATTGAAGGGGGCAAGGCTGGTTGAGGGTGTGCTGGTGCCAACCATCCTGTGTTCTGGGTCTGCTTATGTGACTGCTGGCGAGTCTTGTTTCACAGAGGAAGCGTCTCTTCCTGGCTGATTCTGGTATCATATTCACTCTGGCATGGAGCATTGCTCATTTACATAAGTCATCAGCAGGTTATTAGTTTTTCCACAAAGCAGGATGCATGCTAAGAGGAATTTAACAAGAGGTGTAGTTACCTGAGCAGTCCCCAGCCTGGAAAGACAAGCCAGCTTTTCTGGGTGTTGACTTTGGTCGAGCAGAAAATCAAGCGATGCTGTATGTTGGATTTAGCTGGGACGTGCTGGGAGTGCTGGTGGGCATTTCTAGGGACTCCAGAGGGGCAGACCTGCAGGCAGATGATGTCTGGAAAATCCCCAGCAAAGCAAGCAAAAAGCTTCCCATTGTCAGCTACCGAAAGACTTTGCTTTGCTTAATTCCCCTTCACCCTGTGACAGGTAACTTGTGCTTTCCAGATTACTAATGGAGATAAGCAGTTTAGAGGTGATTTAAGAGATAAAAGGTTTAAATCCTCTGGGAGCTTTTACTCTGCAGTTTTGTTGTGGAAGTGCATACAGGAATGTGTGTGAAATGGGTCAGTATGATCCTGAGCAAAGTGATGTGGTTCATTCCAAAATAGTGCCAGGAAAACTTCCATAACGTGTCATGGGATGTGGGCAGCACTGCCACAAAACTGCTTGGCTGGGATGCTCTAAACTGGGCAGAAGGAAGAAGCAGAAATCCAAAGTATGGTACTGAAATGTCTTTCAAAGGCTGGGAACGCTGGCTAACCTGAACTGCATCTCCTGACACGTTTGCTCCCAGGTGGAGGTCTTTAAGCAGTGTTTGATGCCATTTATATTTATCTTGGATGTCTCTGGTGGCGCATATGCCACAACATTGGAGCTGTACCTTCAAGGATGCATTCTGGCCAACGTCTTCTGTGTCCCCTCCCTATTTAATCAGGTACTTTGGGCCTTGTTATCTCAAATGCATCCATACCAGTGTAAAACCGCAGCTTTAGCTCAGTTGCCATGGATACCACACAGCTTGCACAGCCTGCTCTCCACTCCTCAAAGTTAACTTCAGAGCACTTAGAAAATACGCAGCCAGCTGTGGACTCGCCACAGGCTAACGTGGCTTCCCCAGAGCAGCCCTGTGTCCTGAACTGTTGCATCGTGTAGTTTGTTTTAACAGGCACACAGGGAAAAGGCTGCACTTGGTTATTGCAGGAATTATAGTGTTGCACACCATGGTTACACCAGGGCAATGCTGGGAATATGTGTTCAACCTTACCATTAGAGGCAGCAGCGGAGAGACCTTGGTTTTGTCCCTGTCTTAGGCAGTAACCTGCTCTCTTACCCACAGTCTACAAGTTTGTTAAAGGGGATTTAATTACTTTTTCATCAGAATCATCTTGTAAAGTTTTATTGACACCCTTAAATTGTGTAATATACATTGACAGGAAAAGTAAACCCATCCTGAGCCACGAAAAAGTGATATATTTTTATTGTGTCTTACTGTGCATTTTCATCACACCTGTCTCCTGATATACCAGAGGTTGACTCATGGGTATTTGTGGTACTGAGGAAATTTTCTGTCTCCCTGGCATATCACAGGAAAATCTTCAGGATCCTCAAGCAAGAGGATGAAGCCAAGCCAGTGCAGCATCTCCTGCCTTCTAACCCCATCTCATATGTCCTTAATTTCTTAGTGGCGGAAGCCCCCTCCTGCTCCCTCGGTAATGGTGAAACGTGCTGTGCTTGGGAAGGTGGTTGTAGGACCTGCGGTGCCTATTCTCCTCCACCCCATGTGTGGGCTGTACCTGGGTTACAGTCCTGGATGCTGCAGGGAAAGGAAACCCACCTTTAGCTTTGGACAAGAGAGCCTAGAAGCTGGAGCAGCAATGAGCTCAGCATGGAGCAGCCTGCCGTTGTTTTCCCTCTGGAGCAAATGTCCTGCTGCTCCAGCAGGACAGGGCTCAACAGCGGCAGCTGAGAAAATGCCCTCGCTGCTGCTGGGCTGAAGTGAGTCCCTGCAGTGGCGGTGTAGGCAGCACAGGCCTGAGGCCAGTCTGTGCTGCGTGCTCATGCCAGGGTCGTCCAGATGCTCAGCTTCCCTAAATCCATGCTTAGCAAAGCTGAAGTGGCTCTGGCCAGCTGTCAGTCTCGTTGTGACGCTTTGTCCTGACACTTTGTCCCAGCCCCTCAGGCCCTCTGCTTTCCTTCTCTTCTCCCTCCCCTTTTCCTCCCTCCGAATTACTGTGATGACTGAGGGAAAGGCTCCTGTACTTGTTGTTGATTTGCAACAGCTTGACTGTCATGGCTTTTGTAAGGAGATGAAAGGCAATGGCTGATTTTCTCTGTGGATGGTGTCTGTCACTCATGACTGAGACAGAAAGCCCTCTGCAGGCTTGGCACATCCTGGCTTTATCCACTGCGAGAGCTCTGCCTGGGAACAGTCTGATTTCAATGCACACTCTTAGATTTGCATCCATGAGCTTACTTAAGGCTGGGGCTTGTTTTAGAAAGTGCTGTGAGTCCAAAGACCGATTAAATGCAGTGTTTAATAAGGTGCATGTAGTACAGTACCTTTATTTTGAAGTAGGGTTTTTATTGTCTTTTTGCTGCTCACTTAGAAAAAATCAACAAAAAAAAAAAAAAAAAAGAAAAAAGAAAAAAAAGAAATCACAATAACTTCCTAAAACTTGTTAGTAGTGTTTATCAATATCTTGGCCCCAAGAGCCACAGGGAATAGAGCAATGTCCTGAATGGAAAAGTCTCCAGCTTTCTATGGGAGCTCTTGTGTGTGGTGCTGGACTGAAGTGCGGAAACGTGTCTTCTGGTGTGTGATATTGAGGGGAGGATCGTGTGTCCCTGATAGGTGGATGATTTCTCAGTCCCAGATCGTAAATAAATATTTTCTTTTGGATACCAATTGCAGGGTTGCTGGTTTCTGTTTCACTAAATGACTGTATCAGAGAGTCCCTGTCCAGAAAGGAATCTCTAGTAAGCATTTCCTCTCTGGCATGTGAAGATATAGCTTGTGTCCACAAAACTGTTTAATGGGTGTCTGAAATAGATGAGGCCTCCTAAAGCAAATGTAAGAACTGTGTTATGTTGCTATGCCAGGATCTCCATTAGGAGTGAGAGTCTTGTGATGGCCTTTCCTCCTGGAGGTCGGATGATTCTGTGGAGGGAGCCAGCCAGAGCTGTGGCCGAAGGGGGTGACAGGAGGAACCCAGTGACTGCTCTGCTGATGAACTGGACCAGCAATTCATTTTGCAAGTCTCAAGCTATCATAAGAATTTATAGGAACTGATTGTACAATAAATTATAGATGAAAAAATAGCAGGTGGTACACCTTACAAGCAGTACACGTTAAAATTCATCTTGACAAGACCAGGAAAACAGCCCCCAGACCTATCCCCAGTGAGCAACTACAAAGGAACTTAGTTGTGGTTAGGAGAAGCGGAGTGTTAATGACAGGTCTATGCCAGTAAACATGACAAAATGCCTCAAATGCCTTTAGCAGGAATTGTCATCACAACAGTTTCTTTCCCTGCTAGTTATAAAATCAGGTAAACTATTAGAGACACCACTTGTAAAACCCAGACACCATATATTTTTGTCTAATATAGCAATTCTCTCTGAGGTTCCTGAAACAAAACCCCCTTGGGGTCCTAGCTGGGCTCCTGTATGCAAGCTGTGAAAATATTGACACACTCATTTTATCCTTTGCTTTCCTTGTCCTTCTCTGTTTCCTTTCTTTAATCCTTCCTTACTGGCAGCCACTAATGTGCTGCTTCTGCGCCAAGAGGATGAGGAAACTCTTTCCTCTCAAGCCAAGTGTGCTGACACTGCTAACCTTGATTTCCATAAGTGATTGAACAGTGTCTCCTGTCTGCTGCATATGTCAGGCTCCAGTTACCCAAGATTCTTGGATGCTGAGAGGGCTTTTCATCTTCCCTATCTCCTCCTCACAGTCAGAACAAAGCCAGGCTTTGCCTCCTCTACCCTCACGGCTGTGAGCTGCTCAGACTGGCAGTAGCAACCCCAAGATGCTTTTCCCCATGGATAGATTTCTCTCAACTTGAAGAGTTTTGAAAATTTCTTTTGACCTACTGAAAAACTTGATGTGGATGTTTTAGCAAAAAGGGGATTTTGTAGTCAGCAGACAAGCAATGGGAATTAGGAAGTCTTGGGAGTAATCTGGTCATTTTAACACAGAAGGAGTTTAATAGTTCTTAGAATAAATAAATTTGTGGTGGCAAGATGAGCGTGACTTGTTTTTTGCAGCATTAAAACTTTTTCTAAATCAGCTTGGCCCTAACAGTAGTGCTAAACCAACTTTCAGAGGCAGACATGTTCCAGGAGTAAGTAGTGGATTATATGCTGCCCAAAGCCCACTCAAACTGATGCTGAAAGTTTCAGTACAGGTTTTTCTCAGTCACTGGAGCACTGGACTCTTGATTTGATGTTGAGGCAACATCTACTGCAGTCCTTTCTGAATTTCAGGGCCACTCCTGCAGCCAGGGTAAACTGCTGATGGTCAGCAATTTACAGCAGCCACAACCTGGCCTCTCGATGGCCTCCTTTAGCTGCAGTGCTTTAAAGACATTCGCTGTCTGCGTCAACACCGGCTGAAATTCAGATAGATTTGACCTTCATTCCGTAGCACTTTGGAAACTGGAAAATAATAAACGTGTAGTGAATTCTGCCCTCCAGATACCAGATTATTTTTCTTTCCATGCCTTTGAAAAATGTTTATCTTATTTTAAGCCTCTGCTGCCGAGGGGAAGGCATGAGGTGCATGGAAAGTAGGAGGGAGGAGGAGTGAAGCGTGAAAGGAAGAGTATGGAAAGGTTTGGTGCTGATGGATCAGATCCATTTGCAGCATTGTTGGGCAAAGCACTAAATGCTTAAAAGTAATTTGTGGTGATTTAGGCTTTTATGATGGCGTGCACATTGCTCTGGGGGTATATGTGGCAAAAGCCAAGCTCCCAGACTGACGAATTTATAATCCTAACTGCATTTCTGCAGGCAGCTCGGTGAAGCTGATAGATCTCTGCAAGGCACAGTCAGGGCCTCTGGTGGATGGGCTCACCCCTCAGGATAACAGCTCCTCTCTGAGGGGAACAAGTGGAACTTAGCTCCACTTAGTCCTTATGATTTTCATTACAGGTAACTGTGCAGAACAGATGTGTGGTTGGGCAGGTCATACAGGAATCTTTGAACACATCCCTGAAAGAGAGGGAAGCAGTTCCTTGAAAAGACAGATAAATTTTTTTAAATTGAATACAGTGCATGGACCTGTCAATCCAGTTGTTTTTGAATGTTTGATAAGAGGATAAGCAGGAGTAGGTACACATTAGCAAAGAATAGTTACAAATACCTTGTGCATGAAAAGAGACCCTCAGCTCTCCACTGTGTATGTGTATGTACATTGTGGTTTTTTCTATCCGTTTTTATGGATAGATGTCAAAATGTTCACCAAAACAGAAGAAAATGCCATCCCTAATATACACAGCAGAGGAAGTAGGATGCAGTTGGTGACATGCTTGATCCACAGGCAAATGGCAGAGCCAAAATAAACGGGTTTCCTTAACCGTTTGGTGCCAAGTCACAGTGCATCCAGCCTAGGGCTGCCCGGACCCATTTCAGTCTTCCTTACCACAGAATCTGTACAGTGCACTTCAGTGAAAGGAAATGCGTGCTGAATGCACCTGCCAGCCTGCGTCTGTGAACAAGACTTTGGGTTTTCTTCATTGTGATAAACTTGCACGTCCTGACATGGGTTTCCATATCCAAGATTAAAGGGTCTATTAATGGCAGGTTTCCATTAGGAGTGAAAAGACAACTCGTCTGTTTTGTGCCGTGTCCTTTGTGAAAGGTGATGCTTAGAGCAGCCAAGACACCATCCCCTGCTGTCCTGGCTCCAGGGCATCAACAAAACAGCATGTCCCTTCACTGGAGCACAGAGCTCTTCTAAAGACACTGCCAGTTTCAGTGAATTCCTTGCTGGGACGGGTTCTCCAGGGATTTCTCTCTCAAGCAAGAGGGTTTGGGAGAAAAACAAACAAAAAAGAAACCCTTCCTAACACTCTCTGCAGTGTGATTAGCAGAAGATGCTTACAGGAAGTGGAAAACCCCATAGATACATGCGGTGCCAGCTTCTGACCAGGCACTTAAATGTTAACTTTTGCTTTTTGGATAGCTGCCCTGAATGGAGCTGGGGGTGCCTCTGCGTGGGCAGGTGTCTCTTCTGTTTCCTAGGGGAAGAACCTTTGAAACAACTCATTTTCTTCTTGGTCAGCAAGAGATGGAAATGCTGATTACAGCCTGTCTCCAGCAAATTCCTGGGGCAGTATAAAACTGCTGCCCACTTCTGCCATCTGTATTTTGATTGTCTGGTATTTTTGGTATTCTGCTGCTGGTTAAAATCACATTTATTGCAGCTGACCTTTAGCAGAGAGGTGATTGAGGTTTCAGTTCAGACTGTTAGAACACATGCTCAGTGGTGGCAGAATAGACCAAAGTGCAAAGCAAAGTTCAGTTTTGGTAAAAATGCCATGTGACCATCTGGAATACGTGTTGCAGGCGTGTCCACCCTTCTGGTAATGTCCCTGTTGGATGCCTCTGTTTCCTTTGTTTGCCCCTCCCAAGAGGAGTGCTTCCACTTCCCCTGGCTGTGGCTGTGTGGCGTTGTGCTGCATCGGTGACACATCAGAGGGTTGTTGGGACACCGCGTGCCGAGCACTCGGCTGTCAAGAACATCGATCTTTCTGCTGAGGCAGAGAAAATTTAATTAACTTATTTTAACATTCCTCTTCATCCTGCGGGTGGATAGAATTGATGCTGGCTGGAGCCTCGTTTTCACATAGCTCATTTACTGTAACTAATTATTGCTTGTAATTGAATGGTACACTCTGCTGACAGCCTCTGCAGTAAGGTAGAGCAGTCACTTTTCATTTATTTGCTGTCAGAACCGTCTGAAACCTTCCCCCTCAGGGCAGCAAAATCTTTCAGTTCTTGCTGGATGTTAACTGGACAAAGTGGTGGAAAGCTGTAGTTAGCACAGCCAGTGACATGGTGCAGGCAAGGAGACTAATTCAGTGTCAAAGCATGAGAGTCCAGGAAATAGGAAAAGCGTGAACAGCTCTCTAGCCTAATGTTAGTCCCCTCTGTGTATATGCATTGTGATGCTCTCTAATTGCATCTTGCATTCTACGTTTTATCATTAATACTATCCTCCTTTTTACCTTGGTTTAGTCACGCATTTCTCACTACTCTAGTTCCTTGTTCCGGCTGTTCTTGCTGAAGCTTTAAAACAACCAACTCCCAAACAAAAGTATGAGCTTGAATCAGATATCATATATGGTGAATCAATTCAGAACAATTAATATCATCAAAATTACAAGTGTCTCAGACCTGAGAAGCTGCAGCCTTAAATATAGGTGATGGCTGTCGCCGTAATACCTTGGGGGGTACTCAAGGACACTCAAGGCAAGGAGGCCTCTTTCTCCCTGAAAGTGTCTCCTCTTCAGTGTCTGTCTGCTGCTTGCATCTGTAATGTTTTCCCCAGTGTGCTCTGACCAAAAACTTAGCATGAGGAGGGAGGATGTATAGCAGGGCATGCAGGGGCTGTTTCATCAAACTAATTACATTTAGTGCCCAGGCATTTCTCTGTAATTAAAGAGGGTCACAAAAGGGGCAGTAACATCTTTGCTATTTCTCCCAGGTAAAGTGAAGAAAACTTACCCTCTGCTACAAGTTAGGCAAGAAAAACAGTTTTAAGAAGAAATTGGAGTAGTTCCCTGCCTTTGTATCTTCAGCTGCTTTGAAGTGTCGTACTGGGAAGCCTGGGAGGGGGGAGTTCTTACTCTTCTTCCATTACTTTCTGTTCATCTTTGCAACCACTTTCCTGGTTCTTTCTTGGGATTGTGCAGTAGAGACTGTGCATATAGCAGCCCTGACAGATTTCCTAGTGGAGGGAGTCTGGCTGGAATTGTGCTGTGCTCCATTTGCCTTCCCTGATGGATGGGTTTTCAGAGCCATTGCCAGCTTTTTCTAGGGCAGGCCTAAGGATTAAGCAGCTCCTTGGTGGTCCCCAAGCAGGCAGAACATAACAGAGAATCTGAATTACCATGTCTCAAGTGAGCCTTGGGAAATAAAGCTGAGAGGAAAAGGCTCGGACAGAAGTGTACATGTAAGATGTAAGGGCATCTTAAACTCTTTTTAGTGTTGAATTTATGCTAAATTCACTGCATAAAGACTAAATAGAGTGTATATTTTTCTATTTCTTTATAGGAACAGAGAGTTTCCGTTGTTTAACAGCCAGACGCCGCATCCTATCATCTGCTTAAACAGGTACGACCTTTTAACTTGTTAGCATAGTTTCACAAGGAAAATCTGCTTCAACAGATTGAGGGTGCTTGAGAAAATTCCTCTAACTCCTGGAATACTTAATTTTTCTTGGGTTAGTTTCTACTTTTTTAATACGTATTGGGTTTTATTTTGAAAGCCTCCTGCGTCTGATGGGAGTCGCTGTACCCATTGTCAAAGCAGCTGTCTTGCTTTGGCTAAGC
The DNA here is from genome assembly GCA_036023395.1 of Myiotriccus ornatus. Classification (NCBI taxonomy): domain Eukaryota; kingdom Metazoa; phylum Chordata; class Aves; order Passeriformes; family Tyrannidae; genus Myiotriccus; species Myiotriccus ornatus. The sequence continues at coordinate 1,491,182 of JAYRBT010000002.1, forward strand.
AAGAACCTGCCTACAGCCCTGGGTGAAAAGGGCCTGAGCTGTGTGAGTCTGTAAGGTGGTGCTGATACAAAGGCAGAGCACCTGAGAGAGATGACGGTGCTGCTGCACACTGCTCTGGTGTGTCATGTCCTGCCACCGCACTGAGTCGTACCACAGAAAGTATGAGGACGGTTTGGCGCAGTAATCACAAGCATAAAGTTCCCACATCTCCGGAACCAGAAATCATTGGGTTAGATCCAAAAAATGCGCTTTTTCTCCTTTTTGGGAAAGAGAAAACATTCAGGAGACTCCTATCTCAGAAGACTGTGTTAGGGAGAACCTGTGCTGCCTCTGTCATGTAGATAAGCAGATACTTGTTTCGTCAGCATTTCTGTATGTACACATATTCATTTCAGTTTGATTTACAACTGAACATAGTTTCTGTTCTCACAAGCATCAGCCTGAAATGCCAAAGACAGACTTGAACAAGTGGGAATGGAGTTTGATTGAAAATCTACATACAAAGTGTAAGGAGTAAATGTGGTGTGAGCAGGGTGGCAAACTGCCTGAGCTTTTGTTGGTGTAACTTCACTTGGGCAGCGCAGGGTGAAATATTTCCGCTCTTCTGGGGTGATGTGTTTGCTCTGGCCTTGCAACACGAGCAAAACAAGAGGGTTTCAGTGAGCACAGGAGGTGCCTGTAGAAGTTCGTGTAAGGCATAACAGCACTGCGGTCCCCTCCCCGGGATCTCAACTCAACAAGCTAGAAGAGGTTCAAACTCTGCATCCTTTAAAGAGTAGCATGAACAAATACACATGCATAAAAATTTTATTCAGCTGATAAAAGTTACCTCCTTTGTGTTGTCACTGATAAAAAGGAAGGTGCCAGATTATGCCAGTTTAGGATTTGTTCCTTCTGTGAGGTTAAACTTACACTGTGAGCAAAACCAGTCTCCCCTATTCTCCTCGAGTAGTCTGTGCCATACCTCTGAGGCTGCCAGGATACTGAATGATGAAAAAATAGAAAGATCAAGTACAGGTGTAAAGGAAGGGAAGCTGATACTACAGGATGAAGAAAGGCAATAGTGTATGCTCTGGGATCTGTGTGGACATGCACATATGCATTTGTGTGTGTATGTATTGACTACAAGGCTGATTTTTGGACTTCTTGAGCTTTTATAAGCCTATAAATGTATGAATTTCCTCACCAGCCCCTAGTTTACTTCTGTATGCACTCTCTCCTGGATCTATGAATTTGAAGGAAATGGAAACTGAGGATCAAATTTAGCTCTCTAGGTTTGTAGGCTGTAAAAAGCAGGCACACAAATAACAGGCAGTTGACTTTTTATCTGTGAACTTTTCTCTCTCACAAGCCGTGGCAGCAGAGACCTGCCATGGGCTGTGGAGGCACACAAAGGCTGTGTCTGCCAGCCTCTCCTGTCCCTGAGACACCTGCCTCTGGCAGGAGGTTTAAGATGCCTCTCATTGTTTCCCAGAATTTCAGTGCTACTCCTCTTGGAAGGCACGGCACAGGAAGCCCAGCAGTTTGGGAAGGACCCCTTCGCCTCCTGGGCTGTGAACTGTGGAAGGGCCGGAGCCACCATGGCCCCGGCATTTGCTTCCCTCGGGCTCCCTGGGGGCACGTAGAGCACCCAGCATGCCTGCAGGCTGGCTCCCTGCCAGCGTCTGACAGGGAGCAGGGCACCATAAGGCTGCTTACAGTGATCCTACACGCTTCAGGAATTTTCCCATGGCCCCGGAATACCCTCGCAGCAGCGTGCGGGTACTAAATGAAGGATTAAATTGGCTTGGAAGGCTTAAAGTAACAGGCAGTTTCATTGCATTCACTGTCTCGCTGTTGATAATATTCCACCGTTGATAAAGTAAATTCTCAGATGTCTGCTGTGCAAAGCTTTAATTGGCTCTGCAGGTCCCACTCTTTAACTGACAGGCCTAAATTACGTCTCTTGAAATAAAGAGTGTGTCCGTGGAGTGCCCCGTAGCCTCTTGATGCTGCTGAGATGCCACAGACAGTTTAAAAAGTGGGCAAGTCTGAAATCAAAAGAGGGAGAAACAATCACACATCAGAACTAGCGTTTTCTACACAAGGTCACTGCGTCAGCAGTTAGGAGATAAAACCCAGGCATAATGTCTTGTGAGTATTGCTGTCTCTCCTGTGTCCCGTTGGCTCTGGGTGACTAACAGTGAGAATTAACAGTGGAAATAATATGCCACAGGTGAGCACAGGGAATGTTGTGATAAAGGAGGTGGGGGCTCAGGGAAAGGAGACTGTTTTGTTGCTCCCTTGCATCCCCCGAGGCTGGGATGTTGGATGGGGAGGAGTAACAGAACCAACAAGGTGTCACAGAGGGCTACAGGATGGGTGATAAAGCTCATGTCCCTGTGAGCTGGGGTGTCAGCACAGCCTGTTTGCAGCATTTGGAGCTGAGGGCTCAGCTTTGGAGGTGTTACAGAATTCTCTGCTGGTGTGGTTTTGCACCTGATGCTCCTGGGGTGGCTGTAGTGACTCTCCACATTGACCACTGGGCCTGTGATTCCCTGTGTGTTGTGAACAAACTCAGCATCTCCTTCTGGCATGAGCTTTTCACTGTGCTGTCTCTCTGTGTGGGTCTGTGAAGGGACCCCAAAACAGGAAAGCACCAAAACAATTTGCTCATCTGGGGCTGTTTCTAAGCAGGAAGGGAGGACTCTTAACCCCCTCCAAAGGCTCAGTCACATTGAGATTCCGAAAAATTTTGAGTAGCATTTTGAGTGTAAGCATTAATTGCTCTTTTTTCTATGGTGAACCTACTGATGCTCAGAAGGAGAGGTCCACAGATGGGGATGCAGCTTGGCAGCAGCCATCCCGAGCAGAGCCTTGAGGACAGCACTCAGGGGGAAGGTTTGTGTATTAATACTTGGTTGGATTAGGCTGGAACCCGTTTGGATACACGTGCATCTTAGATGAATTTCATAGAGAGCTATTCACACTTGAAATGACTGCACTTTAGGCACACCATAGCTTGTATTTCAGACTTAGAAATTCCCCTCACCAGTGGTTGAAAGTTGACACTGTACAGAAAGATGTCAGTGAGCAATGATTAAGACAGTTTTTAGGAAAAAGGATATGAATTGATAGTCATTAGAAGGGTTTCTTGTAGTATCTGTAGAAGTATTGGCTTGATTTCTGAAGAATCAAAAGTCCTAGAGATGTTCTCCTTTTTCATTTTGCTTACTTGGGGTTTTTGGTTTTTTTTGTCAGTGATCTTTGTAGCACTGGGGGAAGATTATAAGTGGGCAGAGTGCAAGGTATAGCTTAGTGTTGTTATTGTCTTCCCGTCAGCTGGCTTGAATGTCTTCTGCTTTGCTTTAAGAGAGCTGCAAGGAGACATCCCCACCTGGGTGGTCCTGACACAGGGCTGAAGGAGGCTTTTAGCACACTTGCCAGTGTGGCATTCAATCCTCCTTCATCAACCTTCCTCTTCAAACTAGTTTCCTGCCAACCGGTAGGTTGTCCTGCAGTCTCACTTGCAAGAAACCTTTAAGCTTCCAGCTAAAACTTACAATGGCCATGGGGTCCTTGTACCAAACTAGCCTTTGTTTTTTCCTCCTTTGTGTTTATCACTTAGCATCAATCTGTCTCTTTTCTCCTTTGAAAGGAGGGCTGTCATCAATTTTATAATCAACTTGTCTCTTCTCTCCTTCTGATTATCTTAATAGCCATTATCTGCACCTTCATTCATTTGTAAACACCTGTTTTGAACGTGGTGCTCCTTGTATTTGTCAGCTATTAAAGGTAGATTTTGCTACATTTTGAAAGGATTCAGACATGATTGTTAAGCAGTGGAAAGGAAGGAGAATGTCCCCTGTCACAATCAGATCATAATTGTGGTGATGGTGTTAGTAATACTCTTATGTAGCTGGATGACTCACTAACTAATAAATACTTAAAGGTTGTTTACAGCCAAGAAGCAAAACGGTTCAGGCAGGAATTGACAGGCAAAGGTTACTTGAGTTGCTGCAGCTTCTTAGTAAGCCTCCTCCCAGCTCTTTGGATGCAAGAGGTGGACCAGAGAGATCAGGAGGGGAGAGGAAGAGAGAAATGTCATGCTTCCTTTTCCCTCTGTCGTGATCAACAAAGGTGTTTAATTTTGAGGAAGAGATTGGTAAGGAAGGGAGACAGGAGTGTTCTGTGTGTTGCAGCTTGTGCTTGATGCCTTTATCAGGATCAGCAGCCAGCACCAATACTTGAGCTTTTCCATTTCTGTGCAGTACTTAAGGGACTTTATAGACGAGCAAAATTAAGCAAGGTGAAGGTGAGTTGTTGAGCTGGATTTTGGGTTTGTGAACACTTACTGCAGTTGCTTCATCATCTCCACCAGTCAACATAATCCTTCGTGTAGCTCAAGAACCAGTCTGGTGTGCTAACGTTGAATTCTCATAATGGTTTTTCCCCCTGGATGATGTGGAGGGAAAGAAAACTCAACACCATGGAATAGAAGCTCAGCTCTCCTAAAGGCGGTTGAATTTTTGCCATGGACATCCTTCTGAAAACTTATCATCTCCAGAACTTCCCTGTGAAGTATCTGGTTCTGGCTGGTGTCAGGATGAGGATACAGCACAAAGGGATATGCTTTTGGCTCTCACCACTAGGGCGGCTGGAAGTCAGTGCTGCCTGTGAAGCACTCGAGGGAAAAACTATCCCATTCCCACTTAATAACTGTAACTGGCTTTGTAGTGCGAGTCACTGAGTGCATCACAGCCCCTGCATGGAGTGCCAGTGAACCTGACACCCAGAGTTAGTGCTGAGTTAGCTGTATTTAACCAGTTGTGTCAGTAGACATGCTTTTGAAAGAGGCAGTGGGAGTAATGGGAGTGCTGTGAGCATTCTCCATGAGATGAGTTTGAGAGAGAAACAGATTCGTTTGTCTTGAGGAGCAACACTTACGGGAAGAACAGATGTTTGAATCCTAATGTTCTTTCCAGCATAGTTGATGAAAGAAAACTTTTCATGATCATGAACAAAAAATACTGTAACTGTCATCCTTAGGATGAGTCATTTTTCCCCCCTTATTTTTAATCCCTCTGAAGCAGGAAGTTAAAATTCAGTCCGGTCTCTATGACACGTTTGGCAGCTGGAATAATTACGTAGGGAGAGGGATGTAATGCGCCATGCAGTTCGTATTCAGGTGAGGTCTTGATGTGAGAAGTGAGATCCTGACATTACAGACATGGCGTCATCAAATCATCCTTGAATTTTACATTAGAATACTGCAGGATTGCCAGTTTTCTGCCTTTTGCCATGTCTGTGTGGGGTATCTGGGGTAGACTGCAAGGCACTTTGATGGGGAGCCCTGCCTCAACAAGTGATTCATAATGTTACCTGTACCTATACTGGTAAGGTTTTTCTGCAGCATACTCTTAATAACAGCTCCCTGGTATCCTTATTTCAGTTATGACCTCCTTGGGGCTAGAAAAAATGTTTTGCTTGCTTGTGTAGTTACTCTGGCATCGGTTTCCCTGCTTAAAATCAGGAGAACATCCACTCTATGCTGAAACCAGAATTAGACACAACAGGATCAAGTCTAAGGTAAATGGCAGCATGCCTGGGAACTAGATACTGTGTGCAACAGCTTTTGCTGTGATTCTTAATGCTTTGTGATTCATTGCTGTAGCTACCATAATATTAGTAACTAGGTGTCCAAGTCTGGGTTGGATCACTGTTGTGTTCGATGCTGTGTGCTCAAACAGCAGAGTTGTTCCAGACTCAAAAGAGCTGACAGTCAAACCTGTGCAGAGGCGTGGAGGTGTAGGCAGCCTGACAGCACGCAGGTGAGACCATGTTTGCCAGTGTAATTTGTACCTTAGAGACTCCATAGTTCGTGCTGGGAAGTTGTAGATGGAAAACCCTCCTCACGTGGTGCAGTTTACCAGGGATATGTCAGCATGAAAGGACATACATTATACAGCCTATTTTATTTGTGTTTGTTTTTTTTTTAACTTAAAATCCAGTGTATGATGAGTTGTAAAATACATGAGGCCAGCTTCGTCTCTTGTCTGTCTCTGCTGTTTTAGCATGTTTTCCGTTGGGAATATTGTTCTCTCTAATGTTGCAAAAGTCCAGTTAGCAGTGCAGCTCCATATTTCTGCATACCGGAACAGAAATGGACCAAATAGTTCAGCTCCATTTTAAACTTGTGTAAATGTTGGCCTTAGAATGGAATTGGATCCCCTCCCCTGCCCTTCCCCTCCCCCAGGTTCTGAATGTTTAGTGAACGGTTTTCAGCTAGCAATAAAACCACCAAGTGAAGATGAGAAAAGCTATTTCTTTCTACCCTGAGTGAGAAGGATCTGGTAAAGTAATGAAAGTACCTTCTCTTGCAATCTGAAATGAACCTGCACCTACCAGAACAAGTCTGTACTTTGAAATGTCTGAAGTCAGGACTTCCTCTTAGTTTGAGTTCAGCTCACTGCTGGAAGTGGTGTTTCCAATTAAACTATTTCATAAGTAAAATAAATGGGTATTATTTGTCAGTGTGGGGTGGCATCCACTGTTGACTTTCTACTTAGAGCTTGTTGTATTTATCACTACTCTACCTCAAGTCTACCCCTAACTCTCCCTGTATCCACTTCCTATGGTAACCATGTACCACTGGTTTTCTCACCCTCTTGGTTCCCTGTGGAAGATTCACACTCTCTCCTGAGATCCTTCAGAACCACAGCACTTGGTTCTTTCCTTCATCCCTGGCTTTCCTTCCCTGTGTTATTTTTCTGATTCTTCACTGAATTATCTCTGTTTACTCCTTGGACCTTTGGGGTCTCCTGACTTACTTTGAGTTCCATGTGGCATTTTCTCAGCAACTTTCTGCATCTTCTCTGCAGTGACTTCCCATTCTCTGCAGGTCAACCAGCACCTGTTTCATCCTCTACCTGTCTTTGCTTAGACAGTTAATTGGGCAAGAAAGAGCATATGCTGTGGCTGGGTGTGAGCTCCACATCCACTGATTAGACCACTAGGACACTGGCAGACAGGAGAAATACGGCATGAGCTCTTGTACTTCCCTGCATAGAAGCACTTAATATCCTCTCTCTCCTTTACCCATCTGTGGATTTCCTAAGGTGATAGGTGGGAGCTTAGACTTTTCTGTCAGACGTGATAGAAATTGGCCAGTTTGATTCACAATTACTGATGTGGACAGACACAGCAGACGGTCAAGCAGAGCACAAACAGAACGAGACAATTAGGGACCACATTTTTTTGTGTTGCTTGTACGTTCACACGTCTTCAACTGAGGTGTCATGGCAGAATCAAAGCAGAGTGTTAACAATACTGGTTTAATGTCAGGGAGAAATTTTAAGGACCTGTTATGTAGTTGTGGAGTTAGCTTGGTATTGGCAACCTGGTACATACCTTGTCATTTTTGTTTTCTGAAACGAATTTTGGCACTATGTTGTGTCACATTTTTAATTCCTACCAAAGGCAGTTCTTGGTAAAAGTATTTTTAGAAGTGAGCATCCATCAGAAGAAGAAATGCAGTGAGTTTTATATAGATCCCTGGAGGAAAGATGTAGGAAGTGTTATGGAGATTCTGTGAAGGAATTAAGTAATTTAGAGACAACCCAGTTGGTCAGGCCAACAGCCCCATGGAGTTGAAATAAGAATCTGTATTTTCATTTGTTTTTCTGCTCACACCAACAACAGGGACTCCTTAACGTAGTTCGTGGGCTGCAACCTTCATCAGAGACTTCATATTTTAAACTGTGGCTATTCCTGCTAGTCCTGGCTTATCATTGAGAGTTTTAAGGGATCAGTGTCCCTTTCAGCAGCACCGAGGGTCTGAGCTGAGCTCAGGGCTGCCTCTGTCCCCAGAGCTGTCAAGCAGGCACACGTGTCCCAGATGCCTCTGCTTTCCCAGGGTGCTCTGGAAGTCCCTCAGGCTCTGATGTCATTGGCCAGTGTTGCAGTCCTCTCCTTTCGGGTCTTCTTTTAGTGGCTTCAAGTTCGGTGTGCTGCCTCCAGGCAGATGCTGTGTCTCATAAACGTCCTTTCCTGAGCAAAACTTTGTGAAATCTGGATCCAAAGGTTTTGGTTGGAAGCCAGAGCATCCTTGCACATATGGGAAGAGACAGCCCTTGCCCTGAAGGGTTTGCGGCACAAGTAGGCAAGTTCCAGAATATTGTAATCCGTGTTTTACAGCTGGGAGAACTGAGGTACAGGCTTGTTTATTCATAAGTTCGAGGTCACGGTAACAGGTGAGCACCAGGGACCTGGACTAATTCTGATCTTGAATCTCAGTGCCTTGACCATAAAACTGTTCTGCCTTTTGAAAGATCCTTGTGATTTAGGAATATCTGTATTACACCACAGTTGTAGGAGGAAGAAAACCTCTTTTTGAGTGAGATAATCTTGAAGGCACTTACATCAGTGCATGAAATTCTTAATCCCTTGGTCAGTTTTAGCAAATCCTATGCAGATAATGCTTAATAGAAGAAGATAAATTGCCAGCAAATAATAAATTAACAATAATCCAGCGAAGAGTTGAGACAATGATAGTCTCAGCAGTCAACAGATAATAAAAGGGAAATCTCTTTATTTAAATATCTTATAATTTCTAATGTTATTAATCTCCTGGAAAGTCCATGTCTGTGAAGGATAAGCCAAGCTTTTTCTTAAGCATGGAGAGGTTTTGTTCTTAGTCACTGGGAGGTTTGGATGATTGTAAGCATTCCTCTTCCTCTCTTTGCAACTCTGTGGGAGCATGGTCCCAGAATTTCTGCAATTTGCTGAAAGAAAGAGAGAAGGAAAGGAGGGGGAAAAGTAGAAAATTAAGCCCTTTTTCCTATATATTTTTTTCTATTATTTTTTCTGTAATTGTATTGAATTATGCCAGAGGAGCCAAGGGGCTGTCTGAGCTGGTCCTGCTGGCCTAACCTGGCACATCCACAGCATCTGTGGGCCCTGGGTATGAGAGCAGGTTCTGTAGAGCTCAGCCATGGCTGCTGTAATTCTGGTTGCTCTGCATGTCCCACCTCAGCCCTCTTCCCTCACATCTTGTTGCACCGTGTCCCACCCTCAGGTATGATATGCCTGTGGTCCCGTAGGGTCAAGCTTTGCTCGTGTTTTGCCTGCGGAGGGTACATCCCGTGGAAGCTGGTGGGAGTCAGTTTGGTTCGTGTGCGGGAACAGGAAGGGGTTGATGTAGGAGCTCCAGGCAGCCAGTGGGTGCCAGATTTTGGAGCTGGGGTGAGTCAAGGTAGTTCTCTCATGATGGATGCTGCATAGCATTCCTCCCCAAAATATGACTGACAGTGATGTAAAAAACTTTCCTGTAGGATCTTGCCTAGTAGAGGTTATGCCACACTCCCCATCTGATGTTCTAAGTTCAAGCAAGTACACTTGTGGTTTTTTGCATGGCTCTGAGAGAGCCTCTGGTGTCAGTGGAAGAGGTTTGTGCCTCCCCCTGGGTGGTACCATTTGCCCAGGCAGCCTGTGCAAGTCAGATGGGACATCACCATCTCTCATGGTGTCCACTGCTTCTGGTTCATGGATTTGTCCCCTCCTCTAGTGGAATCCTTTATCATCTGCATGCTTAACTCATGACAGGGGGAAGTACAGCTCAAGTGCACCCTTTGTGCCCACATTCAAAATGGAGAGACCAGCTGCTGTCGTGTAAAGGTGAAGAACAGGGAGACCTGCCTACTCCACTGAAGTTATATCAAAGGTCTGGTTTTTTCCTCTTCTTTCAATTCACTTTACATTTCCCTCTTGAGAAGATAGTAGCCAGGGTTTCTGGCATAGTCCTGCCATCTCTCTCTCTGGCTGATAGATTTTTCCTCTTGGGGCTGATGCATTTGAAGTCTAAGGATGCCTCGTGCTTTGGCATGGATGGTGTCTTCGAGAGGAGGATTTATCTTTCACGGGGAAATTCACTCTGTTCTCACCTGGGATGGGATACAGTCTAGCCAGTCTCTTAATTACAATCCTTTCCCTTCTGTGGAGGAGTAGATATGTCTCTTCTAAGAGAGAGGTGTGTGACATGACTCCTTGAGTAAGTGGCCAGTAGGTTGTTCTGATTACAGGTGTGGGCCTCTTCCCTTTTTCTGGCCCGCCGTTGGTTGCATGGCGTTCCTCCAGTCTGCATCAGCTGCAGCATTCAGCACAAACACTGCTGAACAAACTACTTTGTGTGGTTTATTACTGGCTTTTAATTCAGCCACAGTGCTAATTATCTGCTTTGAAGTGGCTGCAGGCTCAGGGTGCCTGTTCTGCAAACTCTGGATCCTAGTCAGACTGCAGTAATGCAGTGTCCGTGGCCATTAATCCAAAGATAAGACTGTAAATTAAAAAAAAAAAAAGCATGAAGCCTAGATGATAAAGTGCTATCATTTGAGTTTATAGAAATATATAAACATAAAAATCAGCATAAATTTATAAAGCTAGCAAATTGATAAGATGGAGGGGGAAAAAAGCAGAGTGTTTCATAGCCTTATCTCAGATACCACCAAAAAATTCTTGTCCTGAGTGGCTGTCAGGAGTTGCCCCCACCTTGCACATACATGTAATTCTCTGGTTTTCAAAACAAGCCTTGTCACATGGTGCAGAACATGTATGTGTGCTTTATCTTCCTTGAATGGAACATTGTGTAATAGTATTGGGCAACAATCCTACTGTCAGCTATTTTTTTTCCAGAGTAAAGTGTTCAGCAAAATATATCTATCTGGGCATTGCTGCTGCCTCTTACTGCAGAAGGTTGTGGAGCTTGTGAAAATGCTGCAATGCAGCAAGTGTACTACCACTGATTAAAAGTAGATTTTTTTTGGCTTTGTTGTTGTTTTCCCCCCTTCTGCAAGCTTGTGGGTGGCATTTTAATCAAGTTCTCATGGTAACAAACATAATTTAAAAGCACCAAAGCCTACAAAATTAGACTTTTTTCTGTATGTGCTTGAGGTGGGTGTTCAAGTCATTACAACTGCAGTGATGCTGGTTATTTCAGGGTTTCTGGTGCAGAGATGACAAGGAAGTAAAATGGAAGGAGGTGTTGCTAAATGCAGAAATTGTTCGTCATCTTTTTACCAGCTTCTATTGTTGTCCTTTCTGTAAAGAGGGTGCAATTAAAGTAATGTATAATGTACTCCTTACATTGCTGTTTCGTTCTTTTAGATGTGTTCTGGCGTCACAGTTGTGTCATGTTCGTAATTCCTGAGGGAGTCAGGTTTTTGGACTGATGTTTTGATTCACCATGGCAGGCACGAGCCCCCATCAAAACACACACGAAAATGCACGAGAAACTGCGAAGTGCTCTTTGGATTTATCCTGTATTTCCACATGTAGGAACATTTGCAGAGACAAGTGGGAAGAAGGGGTTAAAATGAAATTGTGAAGGATCTGAATCGAATGCTTCACCTTCTGTTAATGGGTTGATCTTGTAAACACCACATGGCTAAAACATGCTAACTCATGGAAATCAGTTGATAGTGGCTGGTGCTTTGCCTCTTGTCGTGCTCAGTTGTGTTTGATGCTGTATGGCACGTAATGAATTCATACTGCCACGTATTTGCAGTCCTGCAGATAGGCAGTGACCGAGGGAATGCAGGTCGGTAATCCTGGGGGTGTCAGAAAATGTGAGATACAGCTCACTCAGCTGCTGAGAAACAAGTTGATTTGCAATGAGAAAATGTACTGGATATTTCCAGCTCTTAGATACATGAAGTTCTAGTGATTTTTTTTTTCTTTTCTTTTCTTTCTTTTTTTTTTTTTTTTTTTTTTTTTTTTTTTACTACAGCCTGCTTACAGGAGATGAACAGTTGAAGGATTTAACACTGTAATACCCCACCCCAGATATCCTTGAGTAGCTTACCTACAGAACTACAGCACTGTCTCAGGAGCTGTACATTGGTGATCTCCCAGCATAGATATGCCTGCTCTGTCAGCAGGACCAAGCCCATACCTTCAGAAAAGTCATGAAAGTAGGATTTTCAGAAATAACAGGATTGCCAGTAAGACAGAATGCTGCACTTGGGTGTTGGGGAAGGACAGAGACATCTTGGCTATGGGGAAGAAAGTTCTCCTTGTCTCTCTGGCTTTCCACACAGGTATTGATCTGCTTTGCAGCAAGACTGCACTGCTCTGTTCTTCCTCCCCCTCAAGAACATGTTGGGTGCTTAGACTTTTTCCCGCCAAGAGACTGGTTATTTTTTTTGGATGTGTATAAAAGTCCATTTGCAGCTTTTCCTATCTAATTTAGCCTTGCATAAACACAATGATTTGCAGAGTTGGGATAATCCAGGGACCTTAATGTATTTCCTAGCATAGCTCCAGCTTTGCTGTTTTTATGATCTTGTGTCTTCCTTGTTTGACAGTTACTGAAATGGAAAAATGAATGTTGGGAATTAAGTTGCAATGAATTTTCTTATCTAGATTTTGAAGAAGAGGTGGAGTGAGAAGTGTTCTAGTGCCATGCAGAGTATTTTCCGTGACTGTTTTTGATACCACTGACTGAGAACTGATCTGGGAGTTTGAGCAGAAGGCTGCGAATGCTGCACTGATCATCCCTAACTTGAGCCCCTTCCCACCTTTCTGGCTGCAGGAGATTGTTCTGGCATGAAAAAAGAGAGCATTGTTCAGTGTTCATAAATCTCCCTGTTGACTTTGGAAATCTTTCATGTTAAGAACTCCTGGAATTTTGAACAGGTAAACCAGTAGAGAAAGCAGTAAAATGCCACGAGCCTAAGAAAATAGAGCCACACTGGGTTTCATACCCAACTGGGAAAAAAGACAGCAATGAAATATTAGCTATATGGAGAGAACTGATTATCCAGTAAATTCCTGTCACCTTTGAGTTCATTTAGTATTGATAGAAAGAAGCCTTCTATTTAAAACCGTGTCTCAGTAGTAATTTCTTGCTGTGGCAAAGGGAAGAAGACCACTCGTATTTCAGAAGCTGCAAGTGGTTATGAGCAATCCTCCTTGGAAGCTGAACAACAAAGTAAAGTGCAATGCCTTCTTCAAAGCAGCATATCATTTGAATAGGTGATGTTTGAAACATCAGCCATATCTTTTAAATGGTAATTTTCTGTGCTTGATCGTGGGATTTGTGTCAAATATAATGATGTGGATACTGTAGTCTTTATTAGCCTGATGTTAACAATACCCACTTCACAAGTAAAGCCCTCTAAACTGATCAGAAATTTGAAGAAAATTGAAATGTGTTGAGGACTGCAAAAATTTGCTTCAAGAAAAATCTCTTGACTTTTTTAATATTCACGGAAAACACTGACAAAGCACCAGAGTAAATCCTCTCTGAAAATCTCTGCTGATTGGTATGCACACAATAGGATTTGATCCTAGCAGTGCTTCAGGAAAAGGAGTTTTTAGGATTTTATTCTTCCTAGTTTGTGCTGCAGCCTTGCTCACGTAAAGTGATTCAATCTGGAAACAGCTAAAAGGACAGCAGCAGAATCTTTCCTTTTATAAGATGCGAGTACTGTGTTTAAAAAAAAAAAGTGTTTTTCATAATTTCTTTGTTCTTGACAGTGCATATGCAGGGGTACCCAGTGATGCTGGAAAATACCTCAGTACTGTACCCTGAAAAAATGCCCCCAAATGCCAGCCCAGCCTAATGCAGGTGGGAGGAAACTTTCACAGTCCGTGAACTGTTCAGGCATTCTCAGTGCCTGAACCAGTATTTTCATCTGTGAGGATATGGCACTGGCCATGCAGGTGTTTGGTGTGATGAGGGACGTGGGCTGGATGCCAAGGCACATCTTCTCATTTTCTCAGGGGGGGATGAGAGAGGAGTGAGACTGAAGGAGGACACGCTGGTATGGGGGGAGTTGGTATTTACTGTTTCTTCGTGGGTACATTCTTCACAGTTCTGTAGGGGTGCCCAACATTTGATGGAGGGGCTCTTTTGTTCCGTAAAACATACGCAGGTATCTTCCCCACGAATGCCAAGGCAGTGGAAAGGGTTCAAAAAGGGGGTTATTTCAAAGGCAAAGACATTAAAACGTACAAACTTCTCAGCCCTGCCAGGCAGTACCAGGCCTCAGAGGGAAAGGCAAACCTCCTGCTCGCTCCTGGGCTTTATCATCGCTGCCCCCCCCAACTCTCCCCAGGCCACAGCAGCCCTGTAGCATTTCTGTAAATGCTGTCTCTCTCCTCTCACGTATCAGAGGTTGAGAATTTCTCTTGCTATGCGGGGAGGAGGAGGAAGCTTTGAAACTGCCTTTGAGAAAGATTTCCCTCTTAGGCAGAAAGCCGCCTTAAGTGTCCTCTGTCTCCTCGCAACAAAATCTTCTGGAAGAAAGGGTATTCTGTCCTCACAGCTGTGCAAGTCTAGATGTAGGGAAAGCAAAGGTTGTTTATTACTTCTGAAAATTCTTGGAAGTGGAGAGGTGTCTGGACTTCAGAACAAGGTGTCCTGCACGGGTTTTGTCCCACAGGCTGCAAGGAACCTCAGTATAACTTTTTGTGCTGCAGCCTGCCTGCTGGCCAGGGCAAACCTGGGCCCAGGCTGAGTAAATTCAGGTCCTTTTTCACCTTTGAGACTGGACCTGGGGCAAGTATCTTGCTGCTGGTTACTCAGAAGAGATTAGGGGGAGGCCTTGGCATGTTGTGCCCCTTTGAATTGCTGGAACCTGCCCGGGGAGGGCAGCTGTGGCTCAGACACATCGTGGTGGCAGTGCCAGAGGAAAGGACCAGGGATTATGGGATCCACAGCAGGAGACAGGAACACTACATTACTCTTAGCAAGAAGGGCCCAGAGTCCAAAGCCGTTCCGTTTGCACTCCCAGCATCCAAGCTGGCTCTTCCCCAGGGCCACTCCAGCAGCAGGAGTTTGGGCAGGAATAGAGCCCAGATTTGAGTGGCAGGAGCTCTCTGAAGAGGGTATAGCAAAGCCTTTGAGATGCCTTTGTTGGAAGCTGTTATGCTTTTCCCCGACTGAACCTGTACTTTCTTTCAGGGGATACAAAGAAGAGTTGTCTGCCTCTTTGTCTTTGCAGTCTTTACACCTTGTGCTTCAAATCAGAATGTTAGACCTGCAGTATTTGCCATCACTATGGCTACAGCAATCCTACCTGCTAGTGCATATCTGAGCATAGCATGCACATCCATTCACACATTTTCTGGTCAGGGTCTTGTAGATGAGGCTGCCAGCTAATGTAGCTTGATATTTTCCTTTACAAGACTCTGTTTCTGTTACTGCTTTGCCAAACTTCTTGTGGCTTAGGCTGCAATTTCCCTCTCTGGCAGTCAGGCTCAGACTGTGCCCTTATGTGCATGTATTGGCCCAAGCTTTTCCTGGAGCAAGGCTACCTCCCAGGCTGGCTTGAGGAAACCAGGTTTTAACTCAAGGTCTTGTCTGTGAAGTTCTTTAGCGACCTTGATGTTGAGAAGGGGACAACATTTCTTTTGAAAGTGTGTTGTCAGGAGAGACTTGCTAGAGCCTGTGCTGCTTCCAACCTCCCTGAGCCTGACCAGCCCAGTACATGTCATGCCATATCACTGTGGGGCAGGGGTGGGGGGGGAGAGTTATCTCCCTTTCCTTTGCTTATAGTCTCTGGGAGAGGAGAAGAAAGTCCTTGCTTTCAAATGCAGAGGCAACCAAAGTTAGAAAATATGACCAAGAACTTGTGGAAGCAGGGAGTCAGGGGCAGAAGAGACAACTCTGATAAAAAACGTGTGGGGGGAACGGTGAGGATGGGAAAGCAGTGAGATGGAGGCAAGTTGTAGAGAGGGACTGGATGAGAGAGAAGGCCAGGAAAGAAAACTGTAAGTTAATGGAGGAATGGAAATGAGGAAACTGCTGCTTGGGATAAAACCTGCAGGGGAGGACCTAGAAGTGGACCTTAGTATGAGGCAGATAAAACCTGCCAAGTCTAGAGTGGTGAAAGCTGCAGTCTGGACAGCAAGCATGGACAGGCCCTGGGTGAGGGACTGAAGCCCACAGGGACAAGGGCTGGGCTGGGCAGCTGATGCAGTAGAGGCTGGAATAATCTAGGCAGAGGGATTGGGAAGAATAAACTGTGTTTATGGAGAGAGGCAGTAGCTTAGTACATACGCAGATGGAGACCCAGTTAGGATTTTGCAGTCATCTCTCATTTCTTTCACAGCCAAACTCCCGAGGTGTAACCTTGCAACCTTAATGTTTATGTGTGATAGATGTTGACACACCTCTAGACAAAATCTGATTTGTGACAGTTACTTCTTTTTCTCTTTTGGCTTTTTTGGCAGTCTTCAGTATGTTCTGTCAACAAAAGCAGAACAAAACTTTCGATTCTTAAACAAATAAAGTTCAGCACTATCCAGATGTGTATATTTAGGTGGCTGCCATGGCTGGATTTTGTTGCTGCCAGATAGACAGTGATTTATTCTGTAAGTTTTGTGCCCTGAGCTTTCAGCAATACACTGCTTTTCAGCCTGAAGCCTGGCAGAAGTCTAGCAGTAATAATTAGCAAGCCATAAAAATCGACCTGATTTGTGGGAACCACTGAAGGATGCAAGGAGACATTTTTGTTCAAGGAGTTAGGAACAAAAGCGCGTGGTTACTGACCCAGTCATGTCAGACCTAAATTTTGAGGGAATCCCAAGTGATAAGTGTTCTGCAGTCTGAATACTGCCTATTCATTCAGCCCTTCTAGCAGAGTGAATGAATCATCTTTTCAACCAGAGACAGCCCCTCTGGGTCAGAGTCGAGGTCAGTGGTGGGGCATGTGTTTCAGACTGCTTGCCCTAAATGAAAAAGAAAACATACAAGACTTTGCTTATGCTGTTACAGCTTTGAGCATCTCATCTATAAAACATTTACATACAGTATCTCCTCAGACCTCCTACAAGTGGCAGCTCCGGATACATAACCAGGTCCTTCTGGAAGGGCCATCTGTCTTCCTCGCCGCTCTTGTGCTTTTCCTCTTCAGCATCACCCCTGCCCCAGAACACTTTTCTCAGCTGATCTTCCTGTTGATGTCCCCCACTTGATCATTCGCTCAGTGTCACCGTGTGCTGTCTGTAGATTTTTAGCTTGAGGGGATCAAGTTGATTCCACAGAACAGGTTGAAAACAGACACCCCCTTCCTTCATGTAGGACACCAACCCCACACAAGTGGTAAGGTGTGGTTTGCACAGCGTGTTCTTGCTGCATCAGCAGGAGGATATGGAACAGCACATGCCTGGGATGTAATGTCTTTCAGTCAGAGACTCATCAGAGCAGCAAAGCTGTTTATTTGCTACAGTCTGGCTGAATGATAGGTGCTTTTCATTACAGGGCAGTACAATCTGTGTCATACAGTGTATTTTCATTAGAATTTGTTAAACATTGTGATGCTCAGAGAGGGGATGTGACATTCCATCACACTTGATGGAAAATGCTTTCCTTTAAAAATTAATGACAGCAAAGCACACAATTACTTAAAGTCAATATTAAAATAGCAAATAAGGCCTCTAATCTGCGTTATGTCTACATATTATTTATGTGGTAAAAACATTGCTTTCCCCAAAAAGGCTCTCAGATTGAGAAACCATGGGAAAATTAATGAAAGAAAAATTCAGTGGTTGGCTTTTGAAGGTAGGTAAACTTGTATCATGCACCACCTCCTGCACAGTGTAATTCCCTGCAGTGGGAAGAATCACCAGTTACCTGCAGGGAGCCTGCCACCAGTGAGTTCTGTTTGATGCACCGTAGCTCTTTGTGGAGAGAGGAATTATTTGTTTTCTCTTGCCTATCTTCTCCCTGCACACCTGCATGTATTTTTATAAATATGTATCCCATTCCCTTCTTTCCCAGGATGAAGAGTCTTAGCGTGTCTAGTCATTCCTTGCACAGAAGCTTCTCCAAACCCTTTATCACCCACTTTGAGCTCTCTGTACCTTTTCCAGGTCTACTTTACTTCATTTGTTATTAATAATTAATGCTTTCATGCATCCAAAACCAACATCAGCATTAGTGCTGTTGAAAGACTGTTTTGCTCTTGCAAAAGTACAGAGAAGTTGAAGATGAATCATATGTTGGATCCTGGGTACCTCTCAAAAAAGACATCAGAAGCACCTGAACATGTGTGAATTCTCTGTGTCCATCAATACTCTGCATGACTTACTGTGCATGTTGTGCTTTTTGTGTCGTCTTGTCCTGTTAATGGAAATTTCTGAGGGCAATCTGTGGATGGACACAGGTTACTTCCCTTGTCCAGAAAGGCATCTTGGGGGTATCTCCTGTATGCAGTGCTAGTACTGGAAAGAGCATGATGATCTGGATCCTCACAGACATGTAGGCACCTGCCTGCCATGGAAAACACAAAGTTTGTGTCAGTGGGTAGAGACTGTGCATTGAGAATGTGCTGATTTGAGACCGAAGGTCTGTGGAGCTTCTTGCCTCGGCATGTGGAGCAGCCTGTGCTGGCCACTGCTTGTGGCAGGAGTCTGTACTGGGTGGTTTGATTGAAGATGGCAAATCCCTCCTTCCCCCTGGTTGTCCCTCTGTACTGAAATGACGCACACTCTGCCCCATGGCTTGGGTTTTACCCAGACTTTTTCCTCAGTTCCTGAATTTGTTCATCAGTCACATCTTACCACTCTTGACATGCACTTTCTTCATCCAGTGCAACTTTCCTACCCTTCCCTACTCCTTTGGCCCCGGGCTTGTTCCACTCCTCCCACAAACTCACTCACTCTTCATTTTATCCAAGGAGAATGCCGCTGACTTCACATACACAACATCAGCCCCTTGGCACAGGGTGGGAAGAAAAGGGATGACAGCAGGACGAGGTTAAACCCGACCTGTAGCAAGAGTCGGGTAGTTGGATACACTTATGGGAGCCTGGGGAGGAAACGAGTCTCTAAAACAGGTCTTTGCTGTGACAGCAAGTCCTGCAATTAAGATTTCAGAAAGGCTGAATGACTCAGTGAGTTGATTCCTCCTCACACTTCAGGTACCTTAATTTTCTTAATTCAAAAACCCAAGGAATTAAAATTTAAACTTTAAAATGTCACTGTAGTTAAAATATAAGATAGGGCATGTAAATTCCTCTTTCTCTTTCCGTGCACATCCCAAGAACTTAACTGAAATCCTTTTGAAGGAAAATCTTCCTCTGAAAGCCAGGGGTGTAAAATTGGCTCTTGTGGCTTCAGGTTCCTTCAGTTCTGTCCTCCCTGCCCTCCTGTCCCTATGCCTGAACAGTCTGGAGGAGTGGTTGCCTGCTTTGTTTTCTTTCGTAGGTTGGCTGAGTCAAGATTTGGCAGGGTAAAGCTAGCACATGATAAAATTATATCCCAAATATTGTGATTTTACTGTCTAGAGCATTTAGAACACAAAAGATTTCTGGGTATTCTCATTTCCAGATAGGGAGAGGTTATTTTATTTGCCTGGGTGTACAGTCATGGGTCATACAAGTGGGTTGCTGAATGTGGGTGGACAGCATATTTTTAAGTCATACAAGCATAAGGGTATATATTTAATTTAGAAGAAGTCCTTTATTTATAACATCATTGATTAGAAAATACTATAAAGGGATGAAATAATCCCACCACTTCTGCCCAAGGTTTTGCAGCCCAACAGTCACGGTTCAGGCGTTCCCTAGGAAAGAAAACTCTAGCACTCGCTAATCCACGCCTGGTTTGCTGTAAATCTATAAGCAGGCCATGTTTGCGAATAACCTCTTTCCCAATCGCTTTTCCAATCCTTTGTCTCCTTATTACTATTTATTTACTTACAGTTTGAAGTTCTGTGTTGCAGCTAAAAGCATTGACTCCTGTTGGCTGTAAGGGACTCTTGGGAACCTGCTCGAAGGTTTCCTGACCGCAAAACTGAGATTCAAAGAT
The DNA here is from genome assembly GCA_036023395.1 of Myiotriccus ornatus. Lineage (NCBI taxonomy): Eukaryota > Metazoa > Chordata > Aves > Passeriformes > Tyrannidae > Myiotriccus > Myiotriccus ornatus. Next base: position 1,510,973 of record JAYRBT010000002.1, read on the forward strand.
GCTGAAGTGAGTCTGGATGGAGGGACCTCAGCACAAGCTTTCTTCCGGCTGATGCTCTTCTTCAGCACGAATAAACAAAGCCTCTGGGAGACAGTAAGATGCTTCTGCTTCCACTGTGTGCCTGGCATGGTTGCCTGGTGTGTCTGAGTGTAAGGAAGTGAAGCTAAAAACACTCTCAGCAAAGAAATCATCTGCTGCCCTTGACCTGGGGAGGAAACTTTTTTTCACAAGTATAAGATTTTTTACCCAAACAAGCTGGAGCAGCACATGGCCTTGAAGATCCTTTCCTGTTCCCGTCTCTATGCTTCATTTTATCATGAGCATCCTTATGGTGCTTGTTCAGTTATGGAATAATTGCCTTTGTTCCTTTACTTCAGCATATGGAAGAACAGAATTAAGAGAATTAAGTTAGGATTACAGCTGTATCAGGAAGTCTGTCCCTGGAATTCCTGAGCTGCCTGTTTTTATGTTGGTTTGTGGCCCTGGAGAGGGTGCAGAGAGCTGTGTTCCATGTTTTTGCTGTAGGCTGATTCTCCTGCATTTATTTATGAAAAGAATCTGCCAGAAATTAGCCCAGGACACGCTTTTTACCATTTGTAGTAGCTGACATGATGATGTTCCCAAAGATCTGCGTAAGATGGTGTTGTAGCAGGGATTGAATTAGTTTCCAAAGGTAGGTAAGACCTTTGAAAAAATTAAAAAATGCAGATGCATTTGTAGAGGCAGCATTTTTTTTTCCTAATTAAAAGCTCACTGAATAAAACTAAGATCATGTGTAAATGTGTCGTGCTAGATGAGATCTCGGTGAAACTGGAAGAAATACAGGATGTGAAAGTAATTAATGTATGCAGAGAAGGGAAAGGCACACCGGTGTAGTTAAAGTGCTTATTTTGGGTAAGTGAGATTTTGTTGTGTGAGTTTTTTCGTACCAGACAAGTTTGTAGCACCTCCACTAGACGGTCCAGGCAGAGTGGCTCCACTGCAGCTTGCAAGAGCAAAGCCCTGTCCTACATGGAGAATATGCAAGTAACATATTAGCAGAATTAATTAATTCCTCACTACCTAATGTGAGCTGTCATCCTTCATGGAGTCTCCTGAGAAAAGAGATGCAACATCAAATCCATGTGTCTTAGCAAGGTCAGTGTGGGGGGGGAAAAAAACCCTGCAGAATTTCACTCCAGCCTTTTCATGGGTTATCTTTACCAGAGCCTGTCCAAATACAAGTGCTGATCAGTGTGACTTCGGAGCAGAGCAAGCACATGGCTGTGTGACCCCTTTGCAGCAGCTGTGGCAAACACAGTTTGGCTGGCACTGCTTCAAACAACAGGCTTGAAGATACGAGTCTGAGAATTAGAAGATCATAAAGTGTGTCGTGTGTGCTGTTGTCACCTTCTGTACCTGTGCAGTAAATAAGCAGGAGATGACTTTGTCACAGCTGTTTATAAGCACTAAAAATGGTAATGGAAGTGGCGGTAGGGAGGGGAACCAAGCGTTCAGTGTTTGTTTTTGTTAGCCAGCCTTGTTTCTGACAAGGTTTCAGCTGGCCAAACTCGTGAAACATTGGCAGCATTGACAGTGCTTTTAGTGTGATGTATCTGTGAGTATTTCTATAGTTCTGCCTTTTTCCTCCTAGGCTGCAATGACTATATTGCATTCTATACCTATCCCCTGACTATTGAAGACTTTTCCTCCTCAAGTAGTATTTTGAGCGGGAGCTCCTGGTGGTCTAGTGGTTAAGACGCGGCGCTGTCAC